>JANAVB010041820.1:12391417-12421417 GCA_029216955.1 Iris pallida
ACCTCCCCCTCTCTTTCTTCACCACAAAGTAATCTCTCTCTCTTCATTTCATCTTTTTTTTGAAGCTTCTTCCTCAAGGAAACCAATTCTAGGTATGCTCATTAACCCCCATTAATTTTCTCTCTTGCATTTATTTTCACAATAAATGTAGAGGAGATCATTCTCCACAATATGACCATAGCTTTTATAGGTTTTCCTAAAAACCTAGTTTAAGGATTTATTAGGGGTTTTCCTTTTTAGAGGGGAATATATATATATATATATCTATATATATATATATATATATATAATATATATATATATATATATATATATTTGTATGTGTGTAGTAGGAGAGTGGTGGTGGTGGTGTCATGAGAGAGTGTGTGTTAGTGTGGTGTGTGTATATATATTTACATGTGTGTATATATATATGTAGATGTGTGTGTGTTTGAGAGTCTATATATATAGATAGATAGCTAGATGTTTAGATAAATTATAGATAGATATATATATAGAGGGAGGGAATGAAGAGAATAAGAAGTAGCAGCAATAGCAGTAGGCAACAGTAGCAGCAGCAGCAGCATTAGCCATAGCACTGGCACAGCAGCAGCAGTTAGCAGGAATAGCAGTAGGAGCAGCAGTATACGGAGAATAAGGAGAAAGAGAAGGAATAAGGAGAAGAAGAAGAGATAAGACAAAGAATAAGGAGAAGGAGACGGAGATAAGGAGAGGTGACGGAGAATAAGGAGAAGAAAACGGAAAACAAGACGGAGAATAAGGAGAGGAGACGGAGAATAAGGAGAAGGAGAAGGAGAATAAGGAGAAGAAGAATAAGAAGAAGAATAAGACGGAGAATAAGGAGAAGGAGACGAGAAGAATAAGAAAGGAGAAGGAGAAGGGAATAAGAAGAGAATAAGACGGAGAATAAGAATAAGTAGAAGGGAAGGAAATAGAGAAGGAGAAGGAGAAGGAGAAGGGAATGTAGGAAATCAAATTAGAGAGGGTTTGTGAGTGAGTTAAATTTAGTGAAAGGGTAAATTATGATTGGCCTACGGCCAAGATATGGGTTTCGGAGTTCAAGATGGACTCGAATATGGGTTGTAAGGGTTGGTAATGGTTAGAAATAGTCGCCTAGACCTAGTCTTGACCTTGGTTGACCATGGTTGACTTTTTAGACCAAAAGTCAACCATGGTTCAACACTTTACCCAATTTAGTCCCAAATTCCATTAGAGTCGAACAGTGACCAAAAGTCAACTGTTAGTCACCATTGACCTAGGGTTGACCTAGAGGTTGACCAGAGTTGACCCGTTGACCAAAGTCAACTGTAAGTCAACTTTCGACCTAGTTTATATAGGTTGACTTCCAATGTTCTCCTATGACCAAGGGTTGACCTAACTAGACGTGTCTTGACCTAGAATGACTTAATAGGATTTAAATTGATTTGACTTTGCTTCTAAACATAGTATTGATACGTCTTGTTATCTATAGGTCCTCGAGGCGCTGTATTGGATCAGTTGACATATTATACATATCACAGGCGAGTACATTCTTTGATAATTGTTCCTAATTATGATAACTGTTATGATTCATGTACTTAGTATAGATATGCTTATCCTGACAAATGGTTCTCACAGATTGGTATTTCTGGATCTCGACGAGAGATGTTACTCCTTGTTAGCTTGGGATGTATTGTGCAAGCTCTCTTGTAGCTCTTACACAATATGTGGTCACCGATTCTAGAGAAGACTTGCTCTTTTATAGAATCTCGTGCAGTGACGTGTCCTGTTTGGATCCATTCTACCAGTTGGGGGTGGGGGAGTAGTAGCGTATGCCTGTGATCAAATCCATCTTGCATTCTTGAACAGTGTTAGTCATATACCGTACTTATGACTAGCTAGGCCAGTTCTTTACAGGTTCCCAAGTCGGTCACAAGCTGAAACTACTACTCACACACTTGGATAGATGGCTTACCCTGATTTATGTATATACCATGATCAGTTCTACTTTCCTGTTCTAGCTCTAGCTCTACAGCTTATCATGCCATGATACATATATGTACACTCCATGATTTCATTGTATATGCTCTATTCACAGTCTTATGGCTTTTATTCTATCTTGAGATCTGTTATGAGATGTATGTACTCGTTCCATCCTGATCGGATATGTTGAAAATGTTTACAGATGCAGAGGAGGGACTATTATGCACTTACTACGGCCCACCGGACGTAGTAGGTTTAGAGACAGATACCCTAGATCCGCAGGGTGCAGTACCGTAGGACGAGATACCGCCTACCCTGTAGATAGTAGGTTTTTGTACTAGACCTTGTCTCCAATTACTCTTGGGACTGTTATTATTTTGGCTAGTATTAGAGACTTTGGACTTGGACTTGTATATCCTTTGTGTTTGGACTTAACATGTTATATTTTATCGTCGTGTTGTCTTTTTTAGTATTTACTTATCATCTTAGAGTTGTGATTGAGTACTCATATATTTATCATTGCTTGTCCTTCATTCGGAGTTGACCATATTCTTGACAGGTTTTTGATATTATATAAATTGCTGTTAGAGTAGTAAACCTACAGCGTTCCACGCCGTTTTTACGGTGTGGGCTGGGCGTTGTTACGCACACGTCCCCTTACGCGGGTGCGGGTCGTGACACATTTTTAGTGGTGGTCCACGCAGGTCTGAAGTCGTAATTAGTGCAATGTCGTAGCAGCACTCGTCTTAAAGTGTTGACTACGAGCCTGTGTTACATATAGGAGGTAGTAGGCTAAGAGTACTCAATCACGGTAGGATCTTTCCTTGCTTATCTTGCTTACCGCCTTTGATATTGATTTAATGCATTCTAGATATCCTCCTTTGATATAATCCTTCTTGTGCCATATTGATATCATTGCTTAGTATCTTGGTAGGACTTGCAAGATTATGACTGGGAATGGCATCATCCTGGTTAATAATGTTTGCAAGGGATGGAGAGTTTCTTTTAGAGGCCGGGAGCTGAGTGCGTGTTTGCTCATAATGCCACTTCCGAGTTACGATGTGGTACTCGGTATAGACTGGTTGAGCATGCACCATGCTAGCATAGAGGTAGAGGAGGCAGGATTCTGTTTTAGGCCGCCAGGAGAGCCAGATTTTGAGTTCACCAGGGGTGCAGCGGAGCCAGGAGATGGATTCTGCGGAGCATTGTTGGCGGGCCGGTGTTACCACATCCACTTATTGCTGAGTTCTTGGATGTATTTCCCGAGGAGTTGCCCGGGATGCCGCCAGATCATAATATTGAGTTTTCTATAGACCTAGTGCCGCACGCTGAGCCTATCTCATAGCACGTCTATAGAATCAACAACAGTGAGTTAGCGGAGTTGAAGAAACAGGTCGATGAGCTGGAGGACAAGGGCTTTATCCGATCTAGTTCTTCACCTTGGGGCGCACCAGTTCTTTTCGTCCTGAAGAAGGATGTTACGGTACGTATGTGCATTGATTACAGGGCGCTCAACAACCTTACCATCAAGAACAAGTATCATTTGCCAAGGATTGATGACTTGTTCGACCAGTTGGGCGGGGCGAGGGGTTCTCGAAGATTGACTTACGTACCGGGTACCATCAGTTGAAGGTGAAGCGTGTAGGAACGAAATCGTAAAGCAGAATACTTTAGAGGGGGTGAATAGAGTAGGCAGCAGAATATTGCTAATTAAAAACTTGTTAGCAGTTAGATCACAGATATAATAATAATCACAAAAAGTAAATGACAGAATTTAAGAGTGATCAGAAGGCAAACACAAACACCGAGATTTATACTGGTTTTTCTCTGGTGAGGACTAGTCCAGTCGGAAGAACTCTAGCTTCCAGTTGAATCCACTATTGGAAAATCTCGTAAGTTTTCATACGAAGTCCTTGCAACTTCTACAGACGCGAGCTTTGATACGAAGAACTCGTCCAACTTCAATTGTGAAGAGTTGAATCTTCTATCAAGCCTTTGATTACAATCACTCTGAAACTTTTAGACCGTACCGCACTGGCAAATTGACTAGAGGATTGTAACTGGCTTGGATTTAAAAATGAAAGCTTTTTAAGAACTCTTTGGAAGACTGTAAGCTTTAAGAAAAGAAGATTGAAAGTGAATTGGTGTGTTGAAATGATCGAAATGCTTCTCTATTTATAGCTTTTCCAAAGACAGAACTCTGACAGAATTCAGGCAGAATTCGGACAGAACTCTTTGTAACAACCCGTAACTGAAGGATGACCAAGTTCAAAAACCCAACGTTCACTAACGTTCCAAATGGCCGAACTCTGGCCGAACTCTGGTCGAACTCGGGCCGAGTTCTCCTGAGGTTCTACCAGTTCATTTTTGGAGAAAATAAATTTTAGCTTTTTGAACAATCCTTCAAAAGCTGTTTGTAAAAAGAATATTTTTCAAAAACATGGATCATTTGTAAAAGAATATGATGGTTTTGAAAAACGTTTTTGGATAGCCTATTTGCCAGTACGACTCGGTGTACAATGTATTCCTAGACTCAATAAAATGAAAATGATATTGCTTAGCAGGAAGTACATTCTGAATGACAAACGACTTAGTCTTGAACATTGTTGATAACCATTGTTGAGCAGTGTCCAAAATGTCGTAGGTAAACATCTGAGTAGACTTGCATTTATATCGAGACAGAGTTTGATCAATTATTAAAATCAGGTTTGACCATGACCAATGGGCCAACAATCTTCCCCATTTTGATAATTGACAAACCTTGCCGATATAACATCTAAGCTTGGAATCAAATCAAAATTAAAAAAATTGTTCATAACCTGTATTTCACAAATATATTAGATTCTTATTTCTCCCCCGTTGTCACTTAGCAAAATAATTGCAAAAGAGAAAGCTCCTCCGTAATCAATACATAAGTAACAAATAGTGAAGAAACACATAAAAAATAAATAATCATGACAGATGGTAGAAACAGTAAGAGAAATAGAATAACAACACAGGCATGTATTTGTCTCAGACAATTTGTAAAGAATGAAGCAATAAAAGATAGATAGTGCTACGATAAACTGAAACAAATAGAGTGCTGAATAATAGACTAAGAAGCCAAAATGGAGGCATAAACAAAAACAACCATGTCCATGAAATAAAAAAAATACTGATAATAACTAAAAAATACTGATAAAATCTTGGAATGTCGGAGCATTTTCAAGTAAACATAAAATAAAAAGTAACAATCTCAATAATCTAACATCTCAAAACTCATCATCATCAACATCATCATCATCAGCTGCAGCTCCAGCATGTCCAGAAGGACCAGCTCTAGAAGTACCACCAGAAGTGTGAAGAGTGGCGCCAACGGTACGATACCAATCATATGCGTTTCCTGGCTGGAACAAAGAGGACCACCTCGTCGTCAATGCGGTAGCTAGAAACAGAAGGGTCTCGAGGCAGAGAGCTAGCAGAATGTTCCGTCTGTGCAAACCTCAGATCGACGAAGGAGTTGGCAATCGCCTGGAACCGAGTCACATCACGAAACTCGTGTTCCCTAGAGGTCTCAACATAAAAACTGCAGATCTGATAAGTGCTGATGGATACCCTCAAAAGTCATAAGGTAAGAATGAGGAGGAATAGGTGTGTGGGATCAGTGGAGTAGGTACAGGAGGAGTAGGTGTAGTGGGTGGAGGAACAGATGCAATGCTGTGACGAGAGAGTTTGAGAAACTTGGGCTCGGGATCGACAGCACAAGTAGATAAATCAATATCAAATCTCTGAAATATGCGAGAAATGAGCATCGCATAAGATAGGTTACGGTCTCTCCCGTGACATCTACCCATCATCTGAATAATAGTCTTAGGGACAAAAAAGGGAATCCCCTTAAGAATATGATAAAGAGCAGAGAGCTCAAGTGCAGTGACATCATCTTTAGAAGTGGATTTTGGAAGTAAGGTGGAATAGATGATGCGATGTAATTCGTAGTTAAACAAGTTCAAGTTATTAGCCTTGAACTTTCCAAGAAGAACGCGTGCGGGCGCACAAAGTTCATTCTTGAAACTAACGAGTATCGTGCCATCGGAGAAATCAAAAACAGTGATGTCATCTAGCGGGGCACCTTCATTTGGAATACCAAGGATTTCTGCTAACGTGTCATCAGTGAATTCGATATCAATTCCTCCGACACGTGTCCTCGCTGTAAAAGTGTCTAACACAAAATTACAGTAGAATAATCTAATGGCATTAGTGGCAATGGAGAATTGTAAGGTGACAAAATATTGTAACCCTAATGCCTCAAAATAAGGATGGTGATCCGGAAAGAAAGTCCACTTAATCGGTGATCCAGTGCAAATAGTACGCATGTTAAATCAGCGTACCACAATAACGCTTGATCGAAAGTTTTAAAATAAACTCATCCGACGCACAATCGTCCGATTGGACCGGAGAAAAGAGGCAATCCGTATGTGGATCTGAAGACAATGCCTCTTCACTGGCATTGGTCTTCTTCCTCTTGAAGGGATTGAACTTAGGCATTCTTTTCCAAAAAATTTCTACAAATCCTAAGTATTGAAAAGTGGTGGAAAGAATGGATTATACCATCCAAGAGTCGGATATATTGTAGAGGATGACGATCTCCGCACGAATCCAAAGTTTTGATAAAAAAACTCCACAAGGATTGGAAAAACAATGAGGGAGTATGACTAGGGTTTCGGAGGGGCGGAGCTGCTATTATGAGGATGTGGGGAAGTATGAAGAAGAAGGAGGCCTCGGGTTGCTGCTGTTATATAAACACCCAGCCGAACTCTGGCCGAATTCGGACCGAACTCGAGCCGAATTCGCCTAGGGTTGCCTGGCTATATATATATATATATATATATATATATTATATATATATATATATATATATATATATATATATATATATATATATATATTCAAATGAGACCACATTCTTTTTCATTAATTCGTTTCAAATGCTTAATTCAAAGTTTAGTAATTTTAAATCTCAAAATAATATTAATATTATTTTATAAATTAATATTCTTTACTCAACATCTATCTCTGATTAGCTGTAGGAGTACTGTCCCAGCTAACGGAGGTTCACCGGAGAACTCTTAATACCGCTTCGCTTCGACCGTAGTCGTGGTGACAGACAGACTCTTTTTAGGCTTGTCTCGAAAACAGTTTATGAGTATCGAATAAACAATTAATAAAACAAAAATTAATTAATATTATTGATATCTAAAATTCCTAATTCTTGACATAAATAATTGAAACGATCTTTCGCTAAAGATTTTGTGAATATGTCAGCTAATTGATTCTGTGTGTCTATGTATACAAGGTCTATATCTCCATTTTGTTGATGATCTCTAAGAAAATGATGTCGAATCTCGATATGTTTAGTACGAGAATGACATACTGGATTCTTAGTCAAATTAATAGAACTAGTATTATCACAAAAAAATAGGTATATGTATAAAATACAATCCATAGTCTTCTAAGGTTTGTTTTATCCATAAAATTTGTGCACAACAACGTCCTGCGACGATATACTCAGCCTCTGTTATTGATAATGCAACAGAATTTTGCTTTTTACTAAACCAAGAGACTAGAGCTTTTCCTAGGAAATGACATGTGCCGCTGGTGCTTTTTCTATCTTTTTTGCATCCGACAAAATAAGCATCAGAATAACCGGTTAGGTCAAACAACGTGGTTTTGGGATACCATAAGCCGACAGAAGAAGTGCCTTTAAGGTATCGAAAGATACGCTTAACTGCGCACAGATGTGATTCCTTAGGATTGGCTTGAAAACGAGCACACAAGCAAACACTAAACATAATATCTGGTCGACTGGCAGTTAAATAGAGTAAGCTACCGATCATACCTCGATACTTACGTATGTCGACAGGTTTGCCTTGTTCATCAATATCAAGCTTGGTTGAAGTCGCCATTGGAGTGCTAAGTGGCTTTGCTGCTTCCATTTCGAACTTCTTTAGTAGATCTTTTGTGTACTTAGCTTGATTTATGAACGTCCCATTGTTGGTTTGTTTGATTTACAGTCCGAGAAAGAACTTTAGCTCTCCCATCATGCTCATCTCAAACTCATTCTGCATACACTTTAAGAATTCTTGACAAAGAGATTCATCAGTAGATCCAAATATAATATCATCTACATAGACTTGAATCAAAAGAATATTATTATTCAAAGACTTATAAACAAAGTAGTGTCAACCTTTCCCTTTGAAAAATTGTTATCAAGTAAAAAGAGCTTAGACGATCGTACCAGCACGAGGGGCTTGTTTCAAACCGTATAAAGCTTTCTTCAACTTGAAAACATATTCAGGAAATTTAAAATCAGTAAAACCGGTGGTTGAGCTATATAAACCTCTTCTTTTATAAAACCATTTAAAATTGCGCTTTTGACATCCATTTGAAATAATTTAAAATTATGAAAACATGCAAATGTACATAACATGCGAATGGATTCTAATCTCGCAATTGGGGCATAAGTCTCATCGTAGTCGATACCTTCTTCTTGATTGTATCCTTGAGCTATGAGTCGAGCCTTATTATGAGTCACTAAACCATTCTTGTTCAGTTTATTTTGGAATATCCATCGGGTGCCAATTACTAGATGATCAAATAGGCTTGGGAACAAGTTCCCAAACTTGATTCTGTTCAAATTGGTTTAATTCCTCTTGCATAGCATCTATCTAAAAATTATCACTACATGCTTCATCAATACTTTTGGGTTCAAACTGTGAGACAAAAGCAACACAAGAAGCTATATCTTTATTAGAGGAGCGAGTACTTACACCCTTGGTAATCTCACCAATTACCAAGTCCTTTGGATGATCAGCCGGAACTTCAATCTTTTTGGCAGACTCCGAAGGTAGCTGGTTCCTGGATCTTCTCTAGGAGGATCAACTGGTGCTTTGCTGGGTACATTGAAATCTTTGTTATTGTCATCGATTGTCGTCTGATTTAGTTCATCAAAGGTGACATTGATTGACTCTTCGATGATCATGGTTCTTTTGTTGAAGACTCTGTATCCTTTACTTTTGCCCGCATAACAGTGTTTACTGACTTGAAAGAGGATCGAGTAGCTTTGTTCTTTTCACATTAACTGCATATCGAATCCTTCTTGAATGTAATGTCCGGTAAACCGCGTACTAGCTTCTTTGTGGATAATCTGGAAATAGTATCCATATTTGCATGACCGAGTCTCATATGCCACAGATGACTCTCATCGCTTTTAGCCATTAAACATCTACCTGAAATATTAGTATCTTCCAACAAATAGAAAACATATATATTGTATTCTCTAATACCTTCAAATATAATACTACCATTTGAACTATCAATAATAGTACATTTGTCTTTATGAAGTTAATACCATAACCGTGATCAGCTAAATGGCTTATGCTGAGCAGATTATGTTTTAACTCAGTAACAAGACAAACATCTTTAATCACTGGATAGGGAGCTTTACCAATATCACCAATACCGATTATATACCCTTTTAAGTTATTGCCGAAGGAGACGTATCCTTCTTTATTCCTCTTCGACAGTGTTGCGAATAATGAAGCATCGTCGGTCATGTGCCGTGAGCAACCGCTGTCGAGGATCCATTTGCTTCTAGCATTGAAGGGTGTCCCACCTACAAAACAATTTACAGATGAAACTATTGGTACCTATTTCTTGTAGGGTCCTGACTGGTTAGTTTTCGGTATCCATGCATAAATATTTAGATCTACTAGCTTTCTGATTCTACATACAGAAGATATATGACCAATGAGGCCACAATAATAACATTTAGCATGTTGAGTGTCGAAAGCTGAGTGGTGTGCATGGTTGGTAGGTTTAGGTTTTCTAGTATAGAAGAAAGCATACCTATTATCCTGGTTGGGCATAACCTTTTTAGGCAAAGGTTTGATAGGGTTAGGTCTGATAGTGTTAGGTTTGGAAATGTTCCGATTTTTCGGTAAGTGACACGTGTTAGGGTAGGAAGCAGCAGTCTCAGGCTATTTTCCTAACCTAATTTCAATCTTTTGAAAGTGTCATATAACTTAGTATAGTCAGAAGTGAGTGCTTCCATTCTGACTTGTGCACTTCGAAGACTTTTCTTCTCTTTAGAAAGTTCTTCTTTTAGTTGGTCAATAACCTTGTCTTTTTCTTCGGATGACTTGGTAGTCTCGTGTAATAAGAGCTTAATAGAAGAAATCCCACCATACTCACTAACATTATCTTTAACCTCAGCTAATAGGTCGGTAAGTCTTTCTATTTCACCTTTGTACTCTTTAAGTACCTCCTTAGAGGTCTGATATTTGCTATGCAGTTTCCTGTAATCACTTAACAGTTCACTGAAGGCTTCTCCTAATTGCTCAAAGGTGAAGTCATCATATGTATCAACTATAGGTTCAGAGAGTACCTGATCGGATGTCATAAAGTATACATTTGCAGCGTCTTCTGATTGTTCATCTTCTGAGTCGCTGGCTTCACTTTCATGCCATATGCTGGTGTTGGCATACTTCCGAGATGTTGATCTTTTCAAGTTCCCTTTCTCGTATCTGTTGCTCTTCTTGCTTGTTGATGAATTTGTAGGACAGTCCTTCTTCATGTGTCCTTTCTTCTTGCAGTCGTAGCAGACAGCGTCATCTTGATACCAGCTATTGCCGCCACTGTTTTCTTTTGTCTTTTCTCATATCTCAAGAATCTTTGAATTTTCTTGCAAGTAGTGCTTGATCTTCAGCATCATATTCACTGTTGTCTGAATCATCTTCAGCAGATCTTCTGTGCTGAGCCTTGAAAGTGATCGTCTTCTCCTTTGGTGCAGGCTCTTCAAAGTCTTGTAACTCTAGTTCATGAGTGAATAGCTTACCCATGAGTACTTTAAGTGTCATAGTAGTGAGGTCGTTTCCTTCAATGATTGCAGTAGCCTTCGGAAATCCAGTTCTTTGTAAGTGCTCACAGGAGTTTGCGAATCTTTTTATGGTTACTGTAATCTTTAGCCTAGGGAGGACAAAGGATTTACAATATCCAAGAATCTTTCGAACATCTGAGTAACTGTTTCGTTGGGCTTCATCTTGAACGCCTCATACTCTTAAGTAAGTCTGTTGATCTTTGATTCTTTGACTTGAGTTGTGCCCTCATGTGTGACTTCAAGAAGTTTTCATACTTCATTTGCAGTTGTGCAGATAGATATCTTGTTAAATTTAGTTCTGTCTAAAGCACAAAATAAAGCGTTGCTAGCACGTGCGTCAAGACTGGCCTTTTTCTTTTCTTCCTCTGTATATTTGTCATGGGGTTTTTCAGTTAAAACTCTATCAACATTTATACGAGATGGCTTTTTATAGCCATCAATAACCACAGACCATAAGTCAAAATCAAGAGATTTCAGAAAGAAACTCATACGTGTTTTCCAATAGGTGTAGTTTGTGCCGTCAAACAGTGGAGGTCTGTTTGTGGCTTTCTATTCACTTGTGAATTTTACAGTTGCCATGTGTGAAAGCTATGATCTATATAAATTGAATATAACTGCTGTTTTACCTTGCTTTACCTGTATAACCCGCTCTGATACCAATTGTAGGAACAATTGGGATCAGAATATAATACCTCTAGATGGAGAACCTTCTCTGATACCAATTGTAGGAACGAAATCGTAAAGTAGAATACTCTAGAGGGGGTGAATAGAGTAGGCAGCGGAATATTGCTAATTAAAAACTTGTTAGCAGTTAGATTACAGATATAATAATAATCACAAAAAGTAAATGACAGAATTTAAGAGTGATCAGAAGGCAAACACAAACACCGAGATTATACTGGTTTTCTTCTGGTGAGGACTAGTCCAGTCGGAAGAACTCTAGCTTCCAGTTGAATCCACTATTGGAAAATCCCGCAAGTTTTCATACGAAATCCTTGCAACTTCTACAGACGCGAGCTTTGATACGAAGAACTCGTCCAACTTCAATTGTGAAGAGTTGAATCTTCTATCAAGCCTCTGATTACAATCACTCTGAAACTTCTAGACCATACCGCACTGGCAAATCGACTAGAGGATTGTAACTGGCTTAGGATTTGAAAATGAAAGCTTTTTAAGAACTCTTTGGAAGACTGTAAGCTTTAAGAAGAGAAGATTGAAAGTGAATTGGTGTGTTGAAATGATCAAAATGCTTCTCTATTTATAGCTTTTCCAAAGACAGAACACTGACAGAATTCGGGCAGAATTCGGACAGAACTCTTTGTAACAACCCGTAACTGAAGGATGACCAAGTTCAAAAATCCAACGTTCACTAACGTTCCAAATGGCCGAACTCGGGCCGAGTTCTCCTGAGGTTCTGCCAGTTCATTTTTGGAGAAAATAAATTTTGGCTTTTTGAACAATCCTTCAAAAGCTGTTTGTAAAAAGAATATTTTTCAAAAACATGGATCATTTGTAAAAGAATATGATGATTTTGAAAAACGTTTTCGGATAGCCTATTTGCCAGTATGACTCGGTGTACAATGTATTCCTAGACTCAATAAAATAAAAATTATATTGCTTAGCAGGAAGTACATTCTAAATGGCAAACGGCTTCAGTCTTGAACGTTGTTGATAACTATTGTTGAGCAATGTCCAAAACGTCGTAGGTAAACATCTGAGTAGACTTGCATTTATATCGAGACAGAGTTTGATTAATTATTAAAATCAGGTTTGACCATGACCAATGGGCCAACAAAGCAGGATGACATTCCGAAGACTGCATTTCGGACTCGCTATGGCCAGTATGAGTATACCGTCATGCCGTTTGGGTTGACCAACACCCCGACGGTATTTATGAACTTGATGAACAAGGTATTCCATCAGTACCTTGACAAGTTCGTGGTGGTCTTCATCGATGACATTCTCATCTATTCGAAGACGCCAGAGGAGCACGATGAGCACCTGAGGATTGTGCTGGACACTCTCTAGAGGGAGCAGCTGTATGGGAAGCTGTCGAAGTGCGAGTTCTTCTTGGATCGCATGGAGTTCCTAGGCCATATTGTCTCTGGCGAGGGAATTTCAGTGGATCCAAAGAAGATTTCTGCAGTGGAGTCCTGGTTTACGCAGAGCTCAGTAGCAGAGGTTCGGAGTTTTCTGGGTCTGGCAGGTTATTACCGGAGGTTCGTGCAGGACTTTTCCAGAATTGCCCAGCCGATGACCCGACTTACCAGGAAGGACGAGGAGTTTGTTTGGTCCGAGGAGTGCCAGGCCACCTTTGAGGAGCTGAAGGCGAGGTTGACTACAGCTCCTATCTTGACGCTACCATCTGGATCTGGTGGTTATACGATCTACAGTGACGCTTCAGGACAGGGTTTGGGTTGTGTACTTCAGCAGCACGGGAAGGTGATTGCCTATGCATCTAGGCAGTTACATCCTCATGAGAGGAACTACCCTACCCACGATCTGGAGCTGGCAGCGGTCATCTTTGCTTTGAAGCTATGGAAACACTATCTGTACGGAGAGCGAGTTGAGATCTATACAGATCATAAGAGCTTGAAGTACGTATTTACCCAGAAGGAGCTGAATATGAGGCAGAGGCGATGGTTAGAGCTGATAAAGTATTTTGATATATCCTTACAGTACCATCCGGGGAAGGCCAACGTGGTCACGGATGCTTTGAGCAGGTATTCCGTGGCCATGTGTTTGACGATGGATCGTCACCTTCTGACAGATCTGGAGAGCTTGGGCATAGAGGTGATAGTTCCTGGATTTGAGGAGCAGATATGGGGTCTCCAGGTGCAGTCAGAGCTGATGGACAGAGTCAGGGCAGCTCAGTTTGAGGATGAGGCTCTGAGGGTCATCAGGGACCAGGTCCGGGCAGGACTGTTGGATGAGTTCTCTATAGTGGGAGATGGGTTGTTGAGGCATTGTACCAGATTGTGCGTACCGAGCGGAGGACTTCGGAAGGAGGTTCTTCAGGAGGTGCATCATTCTCAGTACTCTATGCATCCAGGAGCCAACAAGATGTATAGAGACTTGAGACGGCATGTTTGGTAGTATGGCATGAAACGCGAGGTGGCTCAGTTCATTTCTAGATGCTTGGTGTGCCAGTAGGTGAAAGCCGGAAGACAGAGACCCGATGGATTGCTCCAGCCACTACCCATTCCTGAGTGGAAGTGGGAGCATATCACTATGGACTTTGTATCTGTATTTCTGCGCTCTCCAGGAGGGACGGATACGATTTGGGTCATTGTTGATCGATTGACCAAATTGGCCTACTTTTTGCCTTTCAAGGTGGGTTTGTCTACGGAGAGGTTGGCCGAAATGTACGTGCGGCAGATAGTCCGATTGCACGAGGTTCCAGTGAGTATAGTCTCGGATCGGGACAGCCGATTCACTTTCACTTCTAGAGGAGTTTGCAGCTTAGCTTGGGCACATCGCTCAAGTTCAGTACCGCATACCACCCCCAGACAGATGGGCAGTCGGAGAGGATGATTCAGACCCTCGAAGATATGCTTCGTACCTGTGTCTTGGACTTCGGGGGATCTTGGAAGGACCACCTTCACTTGGTAGAGTTTGCTTACAACAACAGCTACCAAGCCAGTATAGAGATGTCACCTTTCGAGGCTCTATACGGACGGAGGTGCCGTACTCCCTTGTCTTGGGATGATGTCGGCGAAAGGGTTTTGCTTGGCCCTGAGATGGTAGTGGATGCTGCGGAGAAGGTCAGGGTTATCAGAGATAGACTTCGGGTGGCACAGGATAGGCAGCGACATTGGGCCGATAGCCACCGGAGGCCGTTAGAGTTTGAGGTATAGTTTAGATTTTTCTAGTATTTGAGTCTGATTGTGATTGTTTTAGATCAAGCTCTAAGTCTTGTGTTTTTGTTCTAGGTTGATGATCTTATGTTCCTGCGGATTTCTCCGATGCGTGGCACGATTCGTTTTGGTAGCGGCGGAAAGCTTAGTCCACCTACATCGGACCCTTCCGTTTCTTGGGCAGGGTCGGAGCAGTGGCTTACCGACTGGAGTTACCGCCCGCACTAGAGGGAGTGCACAACGTGTTCCACGTGTCGCAGCTAAGACGGTACGTGGCAGATCCCGGTCACGTCTTGGACCACTTTGAGATCGAAGTGGGACCGACACTCAGCTATCCAGAGAAGCCGGTTGAGATCTTGGACCAAAGAGAGAAGGTGCTCCGGAACCAGGTCATCCCCTTGGTTCTTGTTGCTGTAGGTCCTAAAAATTAAGTTGCACCCAGCAAAAAAGCAATGAAAATCAAATTGTGCACCCTTCAAATGAACTACGCAGGAGACAGATTGCGCAACAACTCAACTGCGCAAGCTGAACTGCGCACTCATCCAAGCGTGCTAGCTGACGTGGCTGCGTCATCATTATCTGACAGAGAATCAGATCTTCTGACAGCTGACAGCCCGAAGAACGAGGAAAACTGTTCGTTTCTCATACAGCATAGCGCTCGAGGACAGCTGTACAGCCAGCGCAAGCTACCAGCCCAATCGAAGCGCAGTCTGCCAGATTCCCTGCAGCGCAGTTTAATCCCAGCGCAGTCTGAAGCCAGCATAATTCATGTGGTGTAGTCCATCAAGACAACTGATATTTTGTACGTGGCATACATGCCATCAATTGCTCACCATGTGGCAACCGTCTGTACACGATCATGCGTATTTCAATCAAACAATACCATATGTCCCATATAGTTGGCCCACGATCAAGTAACTGCCAGCGCAGTTCGCTGCGTGCGCAGTCCAATGTTTGCACAATCTATCCTGCGCAATCCAGAATAACTAAAAATTAGTTATTTCCAGAACTCTATAAATAGAGTTTCAAGTCCGTAATAGGGGGGATCAAGGAGATCAGATCAGAAAAATCAGAATTAAGTGCAGAGAAATCAGGAGTTCTTGCTCAAGTGTTGCTGCATTCTTCAGAGGCTACCCCCTTCAACTTTAGGGGCTATCATCTTCAAAGTTCACATCGTCCAAGGGATAAAGCGATCGTCTTCAGATCGGATTCCTAAAGTTGTACTTCCCCAGAATTCAATTGTAATCTTCTTACAAAGTTTGTGAAATAAAGAAAACTTTTGTTTTTGCAAACAAAATGGCGACTCTGCTGGGGACGACTTTCTCCTCCGACGAGGAAGTGACAACTCAATGTGACGTTGCGCTACCGGAAAGACGTAGAAGACGCTGGTTGTGAAGGTCAACCAGATGGCCTACGAGGCGATGATCAACTCCGGGACTACTCGTCGCACTGTAACCTCTGCCAAGAACAAGGTTCGTTCAGTGTGGACTCCAAAGTCCTCTGCACAGTCCTCTGCGCAGTCATCTGTGCAGTATGCTGTCTCTGCTCCCAAAATTGCTGCTGCAGTCTGATTCTGCTACTGCCCATGCACAGCAAACTGCTCCTCTTGCCGGTGTACAAACCACTTCCTATGCTGCTCTGGCAAAGTTCAAGACTCCTCTTCCTCTGACACAGTTGGCTGCAACTCTTCCTGCGCAGTCCACCACTCCAGCGACCAGAGTGCAACTCAAGTATTCTGGAGTCAAGACTCCTGCTGCGCAAGCTGCTGTGTCTGTGGCCAAAGGTCATCTGTCAAAGCTCCTCATGCGCAACCAGCCAATGCGCCAACAGCCACTTCAACCCCTGCGCAAGCTGTTCCAGCGCGGTCTAAGAGGGACAGCCCTTTGGCTAATTTCCTTTCTTCTCACAGCAAGGGAAAAGACTCAGCTCCTCTTTCCAAGCACTCTGTTGCTCTAGCTCAATCCACTGGAGGTAGTCTGCTGACTATTCCTCCTCCTCTTCAAAACAAATGAAAAGGCCCGCTGGTCTTTTCTTAAACTTCTTCGTTCCACGACTTGGAAGACAACAGAGGGAAACGCTCTTTAGCTAACCCTTCCTCACAAAACAAAGAAAAAGGCCCTTTGGTCTTTTCTCAGTCTTCCCCGATTTTTACCTCGAAAGATCAATCTGAACGTGCCTCGGCACCAATCAGTACAAGGACTCTCTCAAACAAGAGTACTTCTCTTCTGGCCAGAGAGAAATGTATTGATCAAAGAGGTATTCTGCCTACTCCGATAGCAGAATTCCAAGATCTCCCAACTTTTCAAATATTCCGATCAAAGCAGGGCAAATTACTGGTGTCTCAGACAGAAACCCCTACAGGTGAGTTTGCTGATCTACGAAGTTATCTAAATAGATCTCGGTCTACGTCAACTTCGGTGAAACGCAAGCAGCCAATGCCGAAGACGAACCTGCATCAAAGGCAAACTGTCAGGATCAAAAATCCTGACACCTATGCTAATGAAGTGAGTACTTCCCTGTACACTCAAGGGACAAAACATCTGAAGAACCGGAACCATTTCCTAATGTTGTCAAAGAACATATCCCTCAAAATTCTTTTCGTCCCGTCGTTGTTCCTGACCTCCGAGTGCACCTCAGACAAAAGCGGGACAACATCTCAACACCTCTAGTTCAACCACTTGAACACCATTGTAATCACAAGGTTATCATCCAGTGCTGTTGCCAGACAACAAAATGATCTGTCTTCGATCGTTTGAATTTTGTAAACTCTGAACCAATGTCGGAAGACGAAGACGAAGTATTGTATGCTTCCGTCAATATGGCCTCCCGAGACACTAGGGGTAGAAAGTGCTCCAAGCACGGCAAGCCTCGTCGGCCCAGCCAGCGGTATTTAGATTTACTCCAAGAATCTTCTGAAGGAGTATTTCGACATACCCGATCCCGAAGCCGAGATACAATCGGTCAAAGGAATCTTCTCCAAGATCCTTCTGGTCATCTTCCTACTTCTCATTCAGGAGATGATTTCTTCTCTGATTATGATGCATACAGTGAAAGTTCTGAACAAATAGTATCTTCTACTGTACCTAGAGAAGTGACAGCTTATGTTGTCACTGAAGATCCAGATGCTTCTAGTTCGGCTAATCAAGAACAACGAATTGTTGTACTGGAGGACAAGTTGAAGACCATGGCTGAAATGGTCGCAAGTATGCATTCTATCATTGTGGCCTAATATACAGTACCACCGACCGTACCTGCTGTAAATCCTGAGATCATAACATCGTCGGTGCCTGTCAATACAGGCTGGGGGTAGTATCTTTTCAAGTACCCCTGTACAAATTCAACCCACACCCAGTCAGTCAGGTGCTGGGGGTAGTGCTTACCACGCTGTTCCTTCCTCTAACACTCTGATTCAGCCTACTCCTTCTTCATCATCGGAAGATGCTAATAAGTTGTCAAGCTCTTGTGCACTCAGTTCGAAGCCTTCAAAGAGAAGGACAATTTACAGAGATTGGGATCAAACAACCTTATCCAGTTGAATGGAAGGAAGTCCATTTCCTCCGAAGTACAAGATTCCAACAATTTCACTGTTTGACGGCAGCACTTCTCCTAGTCAGTTCATTAACCACTTTGAGGTAATGACTGTCCAACTTCAGCCAAATGACGCTCTTCTTACCAGGGTATTCGTCGGCTATTTAGTCGGTGTGGCATACGATTGGTACAGAAGCTTGCCTGATAGCTGTATTACTTCCTTTTTGGGTCTTAAACAAATCTTCTTGGAATGATTTTACGAGAGAATCAACGACATGACCATGTCAGCCCTTAATAAAATCAAACAAAGACACAATGAAACCGCTGAGAGTTTCATTGAAAGATTTTGCTGAAAAGCTTTAAAGATGCCCCCTGGAACTCCGGCCGCTGTCACCATAGACACCTGCAAGGCAAATCTTTTGCCTATTATCGGCATGTGGATGGGGTCAACTCAGTTCTAAGACTGGCCATCCTTCATTGTCAATGCTAAAGCAGCTGAAGTTAGCGCTGACAAGTTCAAGCAGTTAGGGCTACACATGTCTAACCCCGACCGGGATGAACATCAGACAACGAGTAGCGGTAATTGCCAGAACAATCGCAAGAGTAAAGAGACTTTGAACATCAACTTGAAGAGCAAAGAATCTTTGGCTGTTAACGTGGCTCCACCTACGTCTACTTCTACTCCTTCTGCCCCTCCACCAAGGGAACCTCGTCCTAAAGTGGAGTACTCCTTTGACGAGAACGACACCGCGAGTATCTTTGATTGCTTAATCAAAAGCAATAAGCTCCAACTCCCAGACCCGAAGAAGCCTGATGAGGTCGGTAAGACCGATCATCCCAAATATTGTGTCTATCACAGGTTCATTGGACATCCCACTCGAGAATGTTATGTGCTCAAAGGCAAGATTTAAGAGCTAGTCAACGCTGGTGTTGTCACTCTGCAACAAGACGAGAAGACGGCTACCGCAAATATGGTCTCAGTACAGTTCGGTAACTTCCCTCTATAGATGGTACAGCATGGTGTCATCCCTATCCCTAAGGCCACTCTTGAGATCGAGAATCTCCCTCTTCCACGAAGTGAAGGTCTCGTCCCTTTATCTCTTGACAACGGTGAGATTACATGGATTCACCCTGATCTTGCTTCAGAATTCAAAGTTCCCTCTTCCTCCAAGAAGAAAGAATGCTCCAAGGGTAAGGCAAAGACTTGCAATATGGTGTCTTTTGATCCCATAGTTGAAGAAGAAATCATGCTGGGCACCAGGTCAGGGAAACCCTATCTACGGGAGTATCCTGAAGCTCAGGAGAATCCTGCTTCTTCTTCTGAGTCCGCTCCAGTGCAACCTGTTTCCACTGAAGACATCCCTTCTGCCTCCTCACCGGTTGTAGTACCCATTCCCTCCAAACCGATGACAGCCGACAAGGGTAAACAACAAGTCCGCTTCGACAAGCCTTTGAAGAAGTCATCTCCCTCTGGATTTGAGAAGCCATACAACTTTGATATCTTGGCTCAACTAGCCAATACACCGGCTAGGCTGTCAATTTTCGAGCTCTTGCGCCTTTCTAAAGAGACTCGAGAAACTCTGAGTGAAGCTCTAATGCAGGCAGAAACTTGTCTAACCCTTCTAAAGAAGCCGAAGGCAGAGCTTGTCTCTTGCCTCCATTGTCACAGTGTGTTGGAATTAATTCCAAATATTACCTTCACACAGGATGATATGCTGATGGAAGACAATAGACATGACCGTCCTCTATACTATACAGGATATGTCGACTCAATGAAAGTCGATCGTATTCTGATAGATCCAGGATCAGCACTCAGCATTATGCCGAAGACAATGTTAGATGCACTGAAGATTCTAGTACATAGTCTTTCTAGCACAATCACCACCATCTTGGGGTTTAATCAAAGAAAAGTGAGCCTTTGGGCAAGATTCGCCTAAAACTCTAAATAGGCAATCTCCATACAAAGGAGACCTTCTACATCATAGACAACCACGGTTGCTCTTATAATGCTCTGTTGGAGAGACCATTCCTGCATGAACACAATATTGTTCCGTCTACTCTCCATCAATGTTTCAAATATGTTGATGACAATGGAGAGGTTCAAAAGGAGATTGTGGATCTCTATCCTTTCAAAGGTGTTGAAGCATACTGCAATAATGCTCGCATGTATAAAGATGAGTTCATGAAGGTTGTACTGGCTCTAGACACTGAAGAAGAACAAGAAGCAGTGCCCAAAGATACCCTCATCATATCTGTCAAAGGGCGTGTTTCTCATCCTCAGTCCTCCAAACCACTGGCTATTCACTTGCCAGTCCATAAGCAACCAATCGATGGTGGTCAAAATCAAAGGGAGCTCACCTCTTCTGAGCCACTTGTTATCGACTTACGTCGTAACAAGGATAAAAAGCTCACTTCTTCTAAGCCACTTGTTATTGATTTATCACATAACAAGGATAAAAGGGAGCTCACCTCCTCTGAGCCACTTGTTATTAACCTCCGTCGTAACAAGCCTTCTCCACGTTCTTCTTCTCCCCCCATGTAATCAATCTGACCAAGTCTGCTAAGGCTAAAGGTCCTGTTGTAAATACAGATGTACAAATCAATAAAAATCATCTACTTTCCAGTATACTGATGTCATTTATCATGCTAAGTGCTATTTGGATATGTGAGATAGCTTTCAGTCATTTACAATGGGAGTTGTACAGTCTCTTCAAACGGAGGTCTTACTCGAACACCCAGACGATTCATACTTTGTTGTTCCTTCTCGAAAAAGAGGCGAGAGTCCAATACTTTTTAGTAAAGGACCAGAACAAAAATTCAGCTATACGGATGATAGCAAAAGCCACGATACAGGACATCTCCAACTTCGTCGTTACAGTCAACAATCAAAAGATATCATATGAAAGATGGGTTATGATTTCAAGAATGGCCTCAACTACGGTAAGGGTAGACGAACTCCTATTCGTACGGCTGTCCCGAAAGGAAAATCAGAGATGTACTACAGCAGGACCAAAAGAGGTTTCGGATATGCTTCACCTCCGGTATTATCCCCAGCAGTCTCCGAATCTGATAGTGAAGAGCGTTCTAACTCTTCTTTCCAGACCATGGGATTCTGATACCAGTATTGGTCAAATTTATTGGTTGATCGTATCTTCTAACATGGTCTCCGTCAAACTTTCGGAAGGATATGACGAGGATATTAAAGAAAGTCCTGAAACAGATCCTTGGGCTTAACGAATGGATACCCAATGGGAACTCCGATTCGAACAACGAGATCCTCCTACCGAAGATCAATTGGTTCAAATTGATGTAGGATAGAACGGGTCACCTCGTCCAATATTTATCAGCAAGAACCTTCCAGAAGCAGATAAGCAAGAATTAATTCTTCTTATTCGAGAATACATTGATATTTTGTCCGGGAATTATGAAGACATGCCAGGTTAAGATCCCAAAGTTGCTACTCATAAACTGAATATTTTGCCTAATGCAAAACCAGTCAAACAACATCAACGACGTTTCAAGCCAGAAATGATAGACGCAATTGATGATGAAGTCAAGAAGCTCATCGCTTGTGGCTTTATTCGAGAAACAACATCCTGCTTGGGTAGCCAACGTCGCCCCAGTCTTGAAGAAAACTGGTAAAGTTCGAGTTTGCATCGACTTTCGAGATCTTAATGAAGCCTGTCCAAAAGATAAATTTCCTCTCCCTATCACGGACGTCATGATTGACAACACATGTGGGTTCGAGCGAATATCCTTCATGGATGGATTATCTGGATATAATCAGATTCGGATGAATCCTGAAGATGAAAAACACACTTCTTTCCGCACTCCTCGCGGAGTCTATTGCTACACAGTGATGCTATTTGGTCTCAAGAATACGGGTGCAACTTACCAACGAGCTATGAGTACCATCTTTCGAGATCATCTTCGCAAGATTGTCGAATGCTACGTCGACGATATTGCTGTCAAAAGTCGTCTGAAGGAAGATCACATCCAAGATCTAAAAACAATCTTTAATCTGATGCACCAGCATCAACTCAAAATGAATCCCACCAAGTCATTTTTGGGTGTCTCTAGTGGTAAATTTTTCGGCTTCGTCATTACCTCTAAAGGTATACACGTGGATCCCGAGAAGATCAAAGCCATTCAAGAGATGCGTCCTCCATGCAACCTAAAAGAGCTACGAGGATTCCAAGGTCGACTTGCGTACATCAGGAGGTTCATTTCAAATTTATCTGGACGCTGCCGACCATTTACTCAGCTAATGAAGAAGGGTGTATCTTTCATTTGGACAGAAGAATGTCAACGAGCATTCGAAGATATAAAGCAATATCTCATGAACCCACCAGTCTTGGTGCCACCGATCTCAGGCATACCATTCTTAATGTATGTCCGTGCTATGGATCATTCATTGGGTGCTTTACTTGCCCAAAAGAACAAAAAAGGTCATGAACAGGCTATCTATTATCTCAGTCGTACTATGATTGGTGCCGAACACCGTTATAGTCCGGTTGAGAAAGAATGCCTAGATCTTATGTTCGTTGTTCAAAAGACTCGGCATTACATCATTGGCCAAACTATTTATGTCATATCCCGAGTTAATCCTCTTCGGGTACTGATGAAGAAGCCTAGCACACTCAATTATCGGCTGGCTACATGGGCCATTCTACTAGCCCAATATGACATGGTATATGTTCCACAAAAGTCTGTTAAAGGTCAAGCACTGGCGGATTTCTTAGTAGCTCATCCTGTTCCAGAAACATCCAAACTCTATGATGAAATTCCAGACGAGACCTTGGAATCAAATATGATCTCCGAAGAATTTTCTACTTGGCGTCTATTCTTTGACGGTGCATCTAGGATCGGACCCAATGGTGCCATTGTCGCAGGAGTTGGGGTTGTTCTTGTTTCTCCAGACGGGTCAACCATTCAAAGAGCCTACTCCCTAGATGAACCTTGCTCCAACAACGTAGCTGAATACAATGCTTTACTCATCGACCTTCAATTAGCCAAACAACTGGACATCGAATATCTTGAAGTCTATGGCGACTCCAAGCTGGTTGTTAACCAGGTTAGAGGGACCTATGAAGTTCGCCATCAAGATCTAGTGCTTTACCATGAAGCGGCAATCAGCATGGCTACATCATTCAAAGCCTTCTTTATCGAATATGTTCGCCGAGCTTGCAATACGAGGCAGATGCCTTAGCTAATCTTGCAGCAGTCTTAGCCATCCCTATCAAAAGACAACAGGTGGTGGTTGTCTCTAAGGAATTGTTTTGTATCGAGAACAATCGTAATATTGAGTTCAGTAACTTCACTGAAATCAATATTATCAACGAAGATTGGAGAGCTCCCTTCATCGACTTCGTAGTTCATGACATACTTCCTGAAGACCCAAAGGAGGCTACGAGTATTCGTCGACGATCTCTCCGGTTCTACTATAATCAGACTACCAAGACTCTCTATCGACGGACTTATGATAGTCTTCTTTTGCGCTGCTTGGTGATGAAGCGAAGCAAGTATTACGTGAAGCTCATAATGGTGTTTGTGGAGCACATCAACTCGGTCCTAAACTACAAGACCGTATCCGCATGGGTTACTACTGGCCCTCTATGGTATCTGATGCCATCGAATATGCAAGGAAATGTCGAGCTTGTCAGATCCATGCATATTTCATTCATCAACGTCGAAATTCCTTCATCCGAATGCTGCTTCCTGGCCTTTCGAAGCTTGGGGCATGGACATTATAGGTCCCATCAATCCTCCTTCTTCTAGAGGACATCGGTTCATACTAGCAATAACCGACTACTTCTCTAAATGGGCTGAAGCTATACCTTTGGCCGAAGTCAAAACCAGCAGCGTCATCAACTTCGTCAAACACCATGTCATCTATAGATTTGGTGTACCTCGAAGGATCATTCACGACAATGGACCACAGTTCATCAGTCAAAAGTTTACAAGGTTCTGTGATGATCACCGAATTGACAATGTCGCTTCGACAGCTTACAACCCGGCTGCTAATGGTTTAGCTGAAGCCTTCAACAAGACTATCATCAAGCTCCTTAAGAAGTTTGTATATACTAACAAACAGAACTGGAGTGAAAATCTTGGAGAATGTCTTTGGGCCTACCGTACTACAGTCCGTAACCCCACAGGCTGTACACTCTTCTCTAGTATACGGCTGTGAAGCTGTTCTTCCTTTGGAACTTCAAATTTTGTCCTTAAGGATTGCCATCGCTAATGAGCTCACTACAGAGAACAACGATCTCCTTCGACTTCAAGAATTGGAGGCGGTCGACGAGAAGCGATTAATGGCTCAACAGCATATTGAGTTATATCAAGCCCGTATCTCAAAGACTTTCAACCGCAAAGTTAAAGTTAGAGCCTTTCAGAAAGGTGAGCTCGTTCTAACAGTCAGACGTCCTATGACTATGACTCACGTGAGCAAAGGCAAGTTCGATGCAAAGTGGGAAGGTCCATATATCGTGAGCAAAGTCTTCTCAAATGGAGCCTATCAACTCACAGAACTGGATGGTCGAGTTGTAATGATGCCCATCAATGGCAAGTTTCTCAAAAAGTATTATTTATAAATGTAAAAGAGATTGCTTATAATCATCAACAAGTTCATAAATAAAATTTTATTTTATTTTATCATGAATGATAGTATATAATATCAAGGAAGGTCACTATCATCCTTCTCAAAATTGGGATGCGGGCTACTGTCGTCCTTATCAAAGACATAGTTGGCAAACGAAACGAGAACATCCTTGCTCGAATCCACCAAAAATTTGCAAGTGGCCAGTCGTTTAGCCTCCTCTTCTTCAGTCGTCCCTGGTTCAAGCAAGAAGTCCAGGATATCCCGTGGCGGCTTGAGTGCAGACAAACCTTCGCCCGTCTCTGTCTGTTTCGACTGGACTGGTTCGGCAGGACGTTCCTCAGTACCCGCTTCAACCTTCCGGGCGATCTCAGCCTTCTTGGATGCATTTCCAGATGACATTTTGGATCAGAAAGTGAAAATGATCATTCCATCCATATTTCTGTCCTATTTATAAGCAGAGATTCTTGGAAACAACGAAGTGACGGTTCATCCGTTCATTACATCCATCAGATGATTCATCCGTTCATTACATTCATCAGACGATTCATCCGTTCATTACATTCATCCGACGGTTCACCCGTTCGTTACGTTCATTCCGACGGTTCATCCGTTCATTTGCATCCATCGACAGTTCATCCGTTCATTTATATCCATCCGACGGTTCATCCGTTCATTTCATCCATCCGACGGTTCACCCGTTCATTCCATACATCTGACGGTCCACCCGTTCATTTCATTCACTTGACGGTTCGTCCGTTCATACTGACGATTCATTTCGTTCACACATCCCGACGATTCATTTCGTTTTGACGAATCATCCGCAACTTGTCATATATTTGTTATCTTTGATTAAGTTGTCTACTGAAGTAATGATATTCAACAAATTATATTCTGCCATGTCTACATTACCTCTGAGCAGATATAATGAATATAATTATTTTCTAAAAAATTAAGAAATATATCATGTCCTGCACCTCTGAATATATTTTCTATCGCTATTATTTATATCTGAATATATGCAACAAATAATAGAGCCACAAAGAAATATCTTTTTATTGATCAAAATTAAAAGACAGTACAAAAAGATATGTTACAAAATAGAAGATACAAAAAGTCTTCTCATTCAGCCGGTGGAGTCATCAAGTTAGTCATCTGCTGCTTTAAAGTTTACAGTCGCTCCTCACGAGAGTCCATCACTCGTCTCCTAGCTTCCTCCATTCCAGACTTATCGTCGAAAGTCGGCAAGGTTACTAGTTTGTGAGAGATTTTAGCTTGATGAGTTGTGACATACTCATCTCTTTCCTGGGTCAGAGCGTCCAGTTGCTGAACTGCAGCCTGATGTTGTGTGACCTCATCTTCCAGAGCAAGCTGAACAAGTCTCAACTCTTCTTGAAGACGGGCAGATTATGCTTGCAGCTCAACAACTTTCCGTTCCTTCTCCCCAGCAGTAGATGCTATAATTTCTATCTGGGAGTTATATTCTGCAGACATGGTAGAGAAAGTGTCCAAGAGAACCTGGAAATCAACTTTCGCAACTGCAACGCTCTTGAGACATCTTCTCAAATTCAGCAAGTACCAAAGGCTCCACCTATCCCCGATTTAGATCTTTGTAGATCTTAACCGATTCTTCCAGCTCATCCAATATGTGTTCAAGGTAAGCAGCTTGCGCTTCATCACTTGACTCCGGATGGCAGCTATCAAATAAGAGGTTGGACCCCTAACAGTTATGAAACCAATCTCTTCTTTATCCATTACCCTCTCTACTAAGGGTCCTAGTGAATTGAAGAAAAGGTTGGTGAAAGAACCAATTATGAATCGGTTAGTGGCTATAGCACCAGGTGTAGCAGCTACTCCCATCGATGTCGAAGTAGCAGGTGCCTGTACAGATAGACGTTCTGCCGAGATTGCGACCGAGTGGTGACCTTTTCGGAAGGTTCCAAGACAAGCTTCTTCTTAGCAACTGGAGAAGAAGGTTCCTCTATCCTCCTCTTCCTCTCCTTGGTTGGAGATTTGACAACCTTTAATGAGACACGCAGTGGCTCGTTGACTTCTTCGGGGAAGTTGGCTTCCCTCGAAGCTTCCAACGGGGCATCAACCGGCTCATACTCTTCGTCATTACCGGGAGCCGACACAACAGTTGCTCCTTTCTTTAGTCGCGTTGCTGTTGCAAAGCTATCGACAAGACTGAAGTTCTCGGCAAAGGTATTCGCTGATGTATAGAAGATTGAATATGTATACAGTATCCGAGGACCATGGTCGCTCTTCGTCGGCATCGAGAATGTTGTTCTAGTGTCTCGTGCATTGTAGTAAGCCCAAGCCAGGGCGCCATCGATCAAATAACCTTTTCCTTGCAGGCACGTTATGGCGTTGCCTACGTGGAATTGGTCATAGCCGAATTGGCGTGCAAAACGGTTGGGAAGATAAGGTTCCAAGTACCATTCGTCTTCAAATCTGTTGACCAGGTGTAACGGCCGAATTGTCTTCAGCCAATCAAAAACTGCACGACCCAAAGGCTGCCTCCCAGAATCGACCAGATTTGTAGACATGTGCTCATAGCCAGCTGGAGGGGAACACAGTAGAAGTTCCATCCCTTCCGAGATTCAGAGCGCGTCTGTAATCTCTTAAACTGGTGTATATCCATTTACTCTTGGAGAATCTCCGCAAGAAGCTGCCGCTGACCGCTCCCATATCGGGGTTCATCAATGAAGGATAGTGCAGAAGCAACCATCCGAACAAATAAGTGTATGGAAGCTCCAACCGAGGAAAGCTCCCTTTTTCACCTTTCCCTTTGAGCATCGAATCAACAAAAAGGCGAAGGCCAGCATTTAATCTGCAGGTCATCACTGACAACAGATCCATCCGATAGCCGAAGACTAAATGGACGGTAGCAAAAAGTACACCTCGATGGAAGCGATCGACGATGCTGGCTCTAGGGACGACGAATCGTCGAAGCCAGTAGGTGAGGAAACCCGCCAGCTGGGCTTCCTTTGACATGGGCCTATAGCCCATCCTCATGAAACTTTCAATAATATCTCCTGTCTTGAAAGGATGATATTGAAGATCATCATCGACCTTGAGATTCATCTCCTTGTTCTCCTCCATCAATCCTATCACCTCGCTACTGCTGAGTGGTCTGAAGAAGTTAGGGTTGCACTTATCGTGCTCCTTAGTCTTCTTCTCCATGATATGGTTGAGAAAGAGATAGGGCAACCATTTTGTCGAGTAGCAAGTGCTAGAGGTACCACTCTTGTAGTACAAGGAGCAGATCTTATAGTGGCACAGCAGCTCTTCAAAAACAGCCACCATGTCAGTATTCTCCTGACGAAGTTTGTCCAACTCATCATTAGTCGGAACAAATTCTTCATAGGAGAGTTCCCCCATTGGCAAGCTCGAGATATACTTCATCTCGTGAAGAGCCAGTCCAATCTCTCCATAGGGCATCACAAAAGTCATTGTCCTGAAGTTGTACCTCTCCGCCAATACGAGGAACAGATAAGGATTGGGGTGGAAGCCGTAAACGGTAGAGTACACCGGTTGGTACAGCTCAATCTCCTTAAGCTTCTCTTCGAATTGAGCTAATATCCAATTGGCTATACAATTCCATCTCTTGTTGTCCGGATTCACAAGACCGTCAATCGGATGTCTTGGTCCGGATATCTTTCCTCAACCTTCGCAAACTCATTTACGAATATCGGCATTCTGACTGGCAGCAGCAGGGAGGAGTTCTCCGGTGGAATGCAGTCGGGTTTCAATCCTCTGAGCAGGGAGCTGTGACGCTCAGAGGAACTGTAGAATATGTCCTTGTTGTTGGCCCTTTCTTCACACAAATGTTTTCTGTTCGGGCTTGCTGGAGAGGAGTTATATCCCAGTCCATCCTCCTGGGATAGCTCGTATGAGCATAGCAAGATAGGGGAAGGCACCTGGAAATCTCAGGTAGAAGTATCCTTTTCTCGCCTCTCTGAAAGAGTCTCTGTTCAACTCGAGGTCTCGGCTGAGAACTCTTATCAAGAGCCTCACCAAACAGAAACAGAGGCTTCTTATGAATAATGCATCAGCAGTTTGCAGAGGCTGCCCGTTCATCAGACTCAGCAATATTTCATTGTCTTGTGCTGTTAGGATGGCTTGACGGGACGATGGCAGGGCATACTAAGGAAATATTACATGGGACAGATCTTCCTTAAACTCTGGTTCAGCCAAAGTCCCTGTAAAGACTTCATAATTTGGGTCTTCTCTGATGTTAACTGCATCAAACAAAGAGACAAAATTGAGTACATACAAAATCAAAGAGTCTGTTCAAAAGATCAGCAAATTGCACAAGTCAGATTGCGCTATGTGCATAGCATCAGGTTGCGCTAATGCAGTCTACATGCGCAAAATATCCAGTTGCACCAAAATATCCACTTGCGCAAGTCATTAGATTGTGCTAACCGGCTTGCGTAAGGCATCAGTTTGCGCTGGATAGACTTACGCAAATCGATAGATTGCGTTGAACGTTTGTTAGCGCTTTCTAATCGATTGCGCAAGAAAATAGTTTTCATAAAAATAAAACTATTGTGTGTGTGCAACCAAAACCCTAAACAGGGCGGCACAATACCATCAAATCTCTAAAAAGAGAGGTATGAAGGTTCGACAATGTCAAAGAACCCTAAAAAGGGTTTTTTTATCGAGTCCATCATATACCTTGCAGCGCAGGGTGACCGACTTCGTGACGAGAAATTTGGGGCACAACTCGAATCGAAGACTCAGCGGGGGCCTTGTCCTTCTCGACGGCTGAACGTTTAGGGGCCATTAATGTCGACGGAGAAGAAGAAGAAGAGTCGGAGTTGGCACAGGAGCTTTTCTCTCTTGAACAATTGGAAACAAGTAAAGAAAGAAAGAAAGAAGAACGAAAACTATTTATAGTTTTTCAAAAGTAACAGTCACCTCAGATTGTACCGAGAAATTAGGAGCTGATTCCTCGAAACGCGCAGTCAAGGCATCACTTGCGCAACTTGATTTTAAATTCGAAATTCAAAGTATTTCGAAACTTTGAATATTTTCAAATTTCGAAAACTTTGAAGGGGGTCTTGTAGGTCCTAAAAATTAAGTTGCACCCATCAAAAAAGTAATAAAAATCAAATTTGTGCACTCTTTAAATG
>JANAVB010041820.1:12426417-12435895 GCA_029216955.1 Iris pallida
ATATATATATATATATATATATATATATATATATATTATATTTAGTGTATATATAATCATCATACATATATATATGTAGATTATACTATATATAAATAGAGGAAGTAGTTATACAATGTGTGTGTGTGTGTCTATATATATATATATATATATATATATATATATAAAGCAATAGTAAAAAAAAATATATATATTATATATAAAGCAATAGTAAGGCAAAACAAAGCCAAGCCCAGCCGGGCCAAAAGGCCCACAGACCCACATAGGGTACTCACCTAACCTTCCCCCAAGTTCTCTAGATAACAGAGGATTATATTAAATATATATATATATATATAAATATATATATATATATATATATATATATATATATATATATATATATATATATATATATATATATATATATATATCGAGATAGAGAGAAAGAGAGAACAAAACAAAACCCTAAGCTAGTCCCCCCCCTCACGACCCTACCCAGGGGACCTCCCCTGCACCGCCATGGTGGATGTCGGAGGCTGTGGCAGCGCCGACGACAGCATAGGCCACGCGCGCAGAGGCACAACAGAGCGACAACAGCCGTTGCAGTTGACAGCCCAACTTCACGCTGAGATTGCTTGGTGCATGATTGTCCATTTTATTAACCAACTTTCTAGTATGCTCACACTATAGGGCTTTACACCCCTTCAAATAGTTTGTAGGTTATAGTCCTATATTGCACGATAGATCGACTCAAAAGTTGATGAAAACTGTCTCAAAACTGGACATGATTCGATTCCAGTGACCCAACTTGGAAGGTAATTTTCTGCAAAACCAAGGCAAATCTTCAAAATATTTTGAATAGACTTGTAGACTACATATACAAGATTAGAACCCTACTGATAGTTTTAATTTTAGTTAATTAAACAGTAAGATAAATCAGTTTAAAAATTAGGAAAAACCATTTTAAAAACAGTAAACTTTTAGAAAAAATTTCGATACGGTGTTGTCCCGACAAACCGAACGACATGGTCGCAACCCGTGAGCATTAAAAGATGCATATGGATGTTGTCAACGTGTGGAATTCGACGGAACTCGATTTCGTTGCGTGTGCGCGACAAAATTGAGACATATCCGTCGAGATACCCTGTATCGACCTTTTAGCAAATTAGTCAATTACTTTGTGCACATTCGTCATCTCGAGACAAAACTTATGCCAACAGGACCATATCATTTTTTTGGTCCTGTATGTCAAGTTTGGTTCGATTCTGAGAAGGTTGACCGGAACGCTATTTTAGCAGGCCCACGACCCGCTCCAACAGGTAAAATTGTGCACGGCCCACCGGAATCCAACTTTGGACATACGGTTGAGTTTGTATCAAAAAATAGACCCATAGACATATAGTTTGATGACTTTAGAGACCGTAGGTACTGGCACGCTTTTCGGTGCAAAATGGGTCCAACGGCGGACTTCGTTTTGACCCAAAATTACCGTTTTGCCCATGTGTCCAGAATTAGACTTATGGGTAGGCTATCCTAGTTAATTTGATTATTCTGAACACGTTGGTAATATCTGTTTCAGGCCTCGGAGACTGTTGTGAGAGTTTAACTTTTTTGTGGCTCGTCGATTGACTGGATAGTGTTGGTTCTACGTGCTACCACCAGGCAAGTATACCTTGCCTTTCTTTACAGTTATATACATGCTTATTCTTTTTACTTCGCTACATGCCATTACCTAGTTTTTCTCTTATTGACTATTGACATGTGCTTTTTATATTATATATACTAGTTTAGTTGCCTCATTGATATAGTCCTTGTTTAGAGTTGGCCTTGTAGTTCATATTGGATCTATTTCTTATATGTACTTGATAGAGTCATATCATAGAATGAACGCGTTATAACTGAACTGTTATACCTTATTTTCGATTTTCTCAACCTGCGAGTCCACACTAGGGGTGAGGGTTGATTTCTTGAAACTAACCTGCGAGTCCATACTAGGGACGAGGGTTAGTTATTTGTTCAAACCTGTGAGTCCATACTGTCATGCTCTGATCCCGCAAAGTCCTTTCGTCCTCGCTTCGGGCTCTTTGGGACCGTTCGTCCTCGCTAAGGCGTGATGCCATGCAAACCTAAGTTGCACTTGCACAAGGCCAAGACCTGAAGCAAGACAAGATAGACAAGGTTGACAATACGCAGCAGAACATATCACAGATAATTGAAGCAGCAGCGGACATATTTCAGAACACATGCATTAAACACAATGGTAACAAGAAACAATTCTCTTTATTGATTTCATTTGAACAGATTACAAGCTCTCGATTCTCTCTGATACAATGTTACATTCTCTCAGAACTTTACAGATTACAATGCTCCCGTTCCCATACATTACATCCCTTTATATACAAAACTAACTCTTGTAGTAGATGTCATCTCTTGGCATCTCTTCTGATTTCTGGCTCCTGAGGATGAGGCTCGGCTATCGCTTCGGACTATCCTTCTCGATGCATAGTGCACCTGCATGCAGACTGATGGTGGGTCAGTATATCAGCATACTGGTGATTTGTGAACAAAGAGCTACATTTGTCTGAAACGATCAGTGTTCATTTAGTGAGAAAATATTTCTTGTGATGTGATCTTGCTACTTTTTACCTATATACATTTCATGCATACAGAGTCAGTTTACATCTCTTTTGAAAACATCTTTGAAAACCAACATATCATTTCCATCTTAGCCGCTGTGCCTTCCACGGGTTCAGCTCGTCGCTAACCGCTGTGACTCGCATGGGTTCAGCTCGTCGCTAGCCGCTGTGACTCTCTTGGGTTCAGCTCGTCGCTAACCGATGTGACTCGTATGGGTTCAGCTCGTCGCTAGCCGCTGTGACTCTTTAGGGTTCAGCTCGTCACTAAGTGGATACCCCAATGCACATGCAATATCAAATGAAACCATCATACATCAATCGAGCAAGTCATAAACAATTCTATCTTCTTTTCAAGCAGGAAACCGTTCTCTTTCTTAGCAGACAATGTGCGGGTTCTCTTTTAAGCATACTCAAGATTACTGTCTTGTTATTAGCAATACATTCATTCAAAAGCTCAGATTCTTATTAGGCACAAGCGAATCATAAAATGAGACTTCGTCCACTCACACAGATCAATCATCTTCTGTTGCAGAGCCAGCAATCCGATCTTTCTGTCTATCTAGTGCCTTCGCGGAGCGGGGCACTACATAATTACCCACCAAAAAGAAGTTTCGTTCTTGAAACTTAAGGAAACTTACGATATCCTTAGCAGCGATAGTCCTCATCCTTCGCCATCATCAATCCATGAAATCACAATTTGGATCATATCAAAACTCTTGTTTAATAATGTATTTCAATCTCCATCAATCAAATCGATAAATCGGCATCATAAAATATTTACGGACTTATTGTATGGAAGGTTCATCTCATTATTGATATCGAATAGGCAAAGGAATTTCGATCAGGAGAACATCTACGAATTCAATCGAATCAATTGGCCAGAGGATCGTGTTGCTCTGATAACATTCTGTCACGCCCCGATCCCGCAGAGTCCTTTCGTCCTCGCTAAGGCGTGATGTCGTGCAAGCCTAAGTTGTACTTGTACAAGGCCAAGACCTAAAGCAAGACAAGATAGACAAGGTTGACAATACGCAACGGAACATATCGCAGATAATTGAAGCAGCAGCGGACATATTTCAGAACACATGCATTGAACACAATAGTAACAAGAAATAATTCTCTTTATTGATTTCATTTGAACAGATTACAAGCTCTCGATTCTTTCTGATACAATGTTACATTCTCTCAGAACTTTACAGATTACAATGATCCCGTTCCCATACATTACATCCCTTTATATACAAAACTAACTCTTGTAACAGATGTCATCTCTTTGCATCTCTTCTGATTTCTGGCTCCTGAGGATGAGGCTCGGGCTATCGCTTCGGACTATTCTTCTCGATGCATAATGCACCTGCATGCAGACTGATGGTGGGTCAGTATATCAGCAAACTGGTGATTTGTGAACAAAGAGCTACATTTGTCTGAAACGATCACTGTTCATTTAGTGAGAAACATTTCTTGTGATATCTTGCTACTTTTTACCTATATTATTTCATGCATACAGAGTCAATTTACATCTCTTTTGAAAATATCTTTGAAAACCAACATATCATTTCCATCTTAGCCGCTGTGCCTCCCACGGGTTCAGCTCGTCGCTAACCGCTGTGACTCGCATGGGTTCAGCTCGTCGCTAGCCGTTATGACTCTCTTGGGTTCAGCTCGTCGCTAATCGCTGTGACTCGCATGGGTTCAGCTCGTCGCTAGCCGCTGTGACTCTCTAGGGTTCAGTTCGTCACTAAGTGGATACCCCAATGCACATACAATATCAAATGAAACCATCATGCATCAATCGAGCAAGTCATAAACAATTCCATCTTCTTTTCAAGCAGGAAACCGTTCTCTTTCTTAGCAGACAATATGCAGGTTCTCTTTTAAGCATACTCAAGATTATTGTCTTGTTATTAGCAATAAATTCATTCAAAAGATCAGATTCTTATTAGGCACAAGCGAATCATAAAATGAGACTTCGTCCACTCACACAGATCAATCGTCTTCTGTTGCAGAGCCAGTAATCCGATCTTTCTGTCTATCTAGTGCCTTCGCGGAGCGGGGCACTACACACACTAGGGGCGAGGGTTTGAGTATCCGTTTGATTTTGTAAAACTAACTTGTGAGTCCACACTAGGGGCGAGTGTTAGTTATTTGTTTAAACCTGCGAGTCCACACTATGGGTGAGGGTTTGAATATCCGTTTGATCTCTTATTATGTGTTCATGTTTCCTTTCCAGCAGTTTTTATGCGTAGTTGTTCTCAAATTCATGTTTCATAGTTGCTTAGTCATTTTTTATTTATAACCTGGTTTTCCTTATGCATGATATACTGTTAGATAGGCATATTTTATGTATCTTGCTAGTCCTCTGAGGACCTGATGATCACTTCAGATAGTTGATTGCACGAAGTTAGTTAGCTGATCATGATGGTAGTTGATTACTTCAGACTCGAGTATCTTTCATGATTACATATTTACATCCATTATTTGCACTCGGGTTGTTAGCCTAGTTTTATAGACTCATATTATTTCTTTGGAGTCTAATGGGACATATATGCTAGTAGGCTGCAGACCATGAACCATAATGTTCATTATTGTTTTATATCTCTTGTGGATTGAGATATAGTTTAACTTACCATATTAGACATGATACCCTATTCTGGATAGCGTATACGTATTCGAGTTGGACTGGAGTCCGCTTGATACGTAGCTGGCTTGCACACGTGCTCGCATCTCGAAAAGCGGATGCGGATCGTGACAAGATTTCATTATCTTCGGGAGATTTCTTATCTCTTCGGGAGATTTCTTATCTCTTCAGGAGAGTTCGTTCTCTTCGGAAGATATTTCTTATCTCTTCAGGAGATACTGTCATTTTTTTCTTCCGGAGATTTTTTCTTCGAGAGGTACTTTTATGTAAATAGACTGTCATTTTCGTTCAAGGATTTTTTTCATAAATATGACTGTACATTTAATATTAGATCTTTTCCTAGACATATACTCAATGAGCTTATCACATTCTTCCGGATGGTTTCAGTTCATATATGGCTCGTTTGTAAATCACTCGGGGATAGCATGATAATTTTAAATCCTTCAAGGATATACCTGAAGATTTAAATCCTTCAGGAATTTTATGTAAATCTTATCGTCTAGGTCATATATCATGACCGGGGAATATATTTTTATTTATTTTTTTATGATCATTTCAAGATCCTTTGAGCTAACATTGCTCAATACATTTGGATCTCTATTTGTTACAAACACCCATTCAAAACCTACCGGGTTTATTTCTTTTGGATTTTGTACTATAGGACCGAACACTCCACGTCTTGCGAGAGATATCGCATCTTTTCATTAGATTATTCGTGGCTTTAGTGTTATCCTTTAATTTTCATCACCCTTTTAATTCTCATTCGATAATGTCATTGATGACAATTTTTTTTATTCCAAATTTCTCTTGAACATAGATTTTTTGGGTACTGGTACCTCTTTTTTAGTCTCTTCTGGGATCTGAGGTATATCCTCGACCGGAGCGATATACTTTGAAAAATTGGATTTTTAGTTCATGACATCTTCGGGATCGTTAAGAACTCTCTCTCTCTCTCTCTCTCTCTCTCTCTCTCTCTCTCTATATATATATATATATATATATTATATTATATATTATATCTTCAGGAGCTTCTCCTTCAAGAGCTTTAGGGTGTGTTATCTTTTTCGGCCTCTTCTTCTGGAGAGCATAATATTTAGAACCTTTAGGCCTTATGCGTTCTTACTGTAGAACTTATTCATTTGCTGCCTTTATTTGGTTCTTTTAGTATTTACGTTTATTAGAAAATAGATACATAGTTGGTATAACTATTTATACAACATAATCGAGTAAGCATCTAATAATTCATTTGTAATGAAATACAATAATATACCATGATACGTTCTTTTGGAACGATGTTTTACGATATTCTTCTAAAACGATAGTTCATGAAGTTCTTCTAGAACGATAATTCATGAAGTTCTTCTAGAATAAGGCATTATCTTCTACCTCGCCCTAATGGTGGGAGTTCTCTTATTAACGCGACAGATCACAAAAGTTATTCTATCACAAAAGTATCTCATGTCTAGAAGATTAATAATCTATGAGATAGACATAATAATTCATAAAACATAGATACTATTATTACAGTTTCAAATAACTCTAATATAAGTCATCTAATGCAGTTCGAAGATGTGCTACTAGTTATTCAGATACAATCTTCAAGATTGATGGTTTAGAAACAAACTTATCTTTGAGATCAAGGGTGTATGCTGCAATTTGGTGAGAGATAATCACACGAATTAATTTTCATAATCCTTATCATCCCTGCTTTGGGTGTTCAATGTTTTGGGAGTCTTGTCGATCATCTAACAATTTAAAAGTTATAGGATCATTTGGCTTCTGGCTCACAATGGACCCGTATGAATGAGCTTCTAGCTTAACGTAGTATATGACTTGATATCCCTAATGTGAGTAATATATCCCTAGTGAATAGCTGGATAATCTCTTGGACGAACTTCTGGTTCCCCAGGACGAACTTCTGGTTCTTCTCTCAAATTTATTCTTTATTATCCTCGCTCATGATTTCAATATGATACCCATTTGTCCTTATGTCCTTAAACTCAATATTTTTTTTTCTGAAATTATGAGTATAAGACATTTTGTATAAGTAGGTGGGTTCCATTGGATAAAATAAGTTTGCTCTGCCGGAGCCATCTATAATATGAGTATGACCTGCTATCATGGATATTACTTTTATATTAATATTTATATTGGAGAAAAAAATACTAATCATAAGGATGATGTCAGCAGTAGCACTATCAGTCACGCATAAGATGTCTTTTTTCCATGAATTATAGTTTCTAGATATGGCAATATCTTATCATAGTTGCAAACATAGATATTATTAATTAATAATAATAATTCTAAACATAGAACTTCAGGACTATGATAGTTGGTAGGACAATTGCCTCTTTAGTATCCCTAAGGATACTACAACCTTATGGTACCAACTTATGACACAAACTTTTAAACTTTTTCTAATTTATATAAAGTTTGCAAATTTAAAATATATGCAACTATAAAATACCAATATTCTTAAGTTAATTAGATACATAACTTCAGGTCAATTGGTAGTTTGTATGACAATTAAACATCAACCTCCTTTTATTTTCTTAGAAATTCTAAAGTATCATAAACTGTATTTTGTGATTATCAATTATTGACTTTCGGAGACCAGCAACCCGTTGCGACATATAAAAATTAGTTCGCGGGCGACTAAATTTCTGGTCATGCAGCGCAACACCTGGCATGCATGCACCCATTTGGGGTGGTACAAAACTCAAATAATTTGTATCTCTCTACAAATAAACCCACCCTAAATTATACAATAGTAGGAAAATCAATTGATGTTCATCCATATCTTCAATTCAGAGAATTATGGAGAAAATATAAAAGAAGACGAGATAAACACATAAAGGAATCTCTAATTATCATTAGTTAATTAATATGGCAAGTCCCTAGGTTTGAACTGAGAATGTCAATGTTCCTCCTGATTCATCTCACCATTCGTCTGAGTTCTCTTTCTTTACATTGATAGTTAATTGTTAGATGCAATTCAGATGCATCAAGTTGTGAGCAACAACAACAAGCTGGCCTACCCATTGATCGAAAAATAGAACGCATGGGTTAGCATTGTGACCATAATCAGCATGAACTTGTTGATTATTACTAATAATCACCTTCAAACAATTTACCATCTGGCAGACTGGCACCATTTACAAAGTTGTGCTTATCTGATACATCGTCCATGTCGAATAGGAACACAATAGGTAGCAATGAGATAGTATGTTATATGGAGAAAATTGCAAATCCAAAGTTACCTTTTAGTGCATGCTTACAAGTTACTGCAACAAAGTAGACTTTCCAAGTGTCTATGTAAGTACATAGTAAAGTATAGTAGGCACAATTTCTCAATATAAGCCATATGTTTCCAAACAAAACAAATTCAAGTATGATGTTTCAAGTTTTCCAGTAGAACTAGCAGCAAAAATAAGTAAAGAAAACACATGAAACTAATAATATAAACACAATAATGCATCATGCACTGTGGTCTATTCCACTAACTATATTAACTTATATACTAAGCATCATGCAATATATATACGATTCGTTCCATTAACAATATTAAATTATATACTATTTTAATTAACCTTACAACTTAGACAATATAATAAGAAAAATCTTAAATACAATGTAAAAAGGTAGGGATTGAACGAATATGATATAATCGACTAATCAAGTGAAAGATAAAAGAACAAATTTAACATAGATCATAATACTTTATCATGAATTTCATTGATATGAAATACTGAAATAATTTTAGATAATCAACAACTATGTATATAGAAAGATAAGGATCAAATAAACTTAAATCAACCTACTTATCTCATATCTAAAGTAATTTCTGACCTTGGTGGTACCACTTGTACTTTTTCATCGTCTCCGACGACCTGAAACTTCTCGAGTTTCTCGAGCAATGGTGCTGATAACGTGCTGTGAAAATAAGAAAAAGAGAGAAGAAATTGGTAGCTAGAAGAATGTACGTAGATTTTCTCATTGATAGCATATATAGAGGGAATGTGAGAGATTGTTGTGGGTATAGATAAGAGCATCCATATTTGGATTTATCCAAATCACAACAGTAATGTAATTTTGGGTGGCTTTATAAACACCGAAATCGGTGAATTTTGAGGGATTTATTATTTTGTTCCATTATATTATCACAAATATATATAATTATAACTACTAATATTCTTCCTATTTAATTTATTCGTGTAAAAAA
>JANAVB010041820.1:12435908-12468408 GCA_029216955.1 Iris pallida
TGGGAGCGATTCCCTTATCTCTTCGAGCCTTGAGGTAAAATTCTTTCTTTTCCTTCCTTGTTCTATTCATGTTGATGTGTTAGTTCCTCGTTCAATTTCGAGGACAAAATGTTTAAGGATGGTAGATTTTCACCCCCAGTTTTTGAATTTGGGATATTTTCGTTATTTTCCAAGTTTTATAATTTTTGGAAATTTTATTTGATTTTATGGATTTTTGGGGATTTGTTTGATTTAGTTTGAATTTTATCCAATTTGGACTTAAGTTGGAGATCCGGGTAGTCTGGACACTATGGGACCCACATACTAGCTGGACTTGGCCCACATGCCATCCTAACTAGGCAGAAACCAATAAACCATACTCCCATGGCTTAACCTAGTCATTTAGAGACTTAATTAGTCATTAGAAGTTAAACCGAAACAAACCGAACCAAACCAAACCCGAAAAAAACCAACCAAGTCTAATGGGTTGGCGGCTTAATGGGTCTCCACCCAAACCCATTAAACCCCCATGGCGGCCATGTATAGGCCCCTCCCCCTCTTTTCTTCACCACAAGTAATCTCTCTCTCTTCATTTCACTCTTTCTTTTGAAGCTTCTTCTTCCTCAAGGAAACCAATTCTAGTATGCTCATTAACCCCCATTAATTTCTCTCTCTGCATTTATTCCTTCACAATAAATGTCGAGGAGATCATCTCCACATATGACCATAGCTTTTATAGGTTTCCTAAAAACCTAGTTTAAGGATTTATTAGGGGTTTTCCTTTTTAGAGGGGAATATATTATATATATATATATATATATATATATATATAATATATATATATATATATATATTATATATATCTATCTATTTATTGTATGTGTGTGTAGAGGAGAGTGGTGGTGGTGGGTCATGAGAGGTGGTGTGTAGTGTGTGTGTGTGTCTATATATATTTACATGTTGTGTGTATATATATATGTAGATGTGTTGTGTGTTTGAGAGTCTATATATATAATATAGATAGCTAGATGTTTAGATAAATTTATAGATATATAATATATATAGAGGGAGGGAATGAAGAGAATAAGAAGTAGCAGCAAGCAGTAGGCAACAGTTAGCACGCAGCAGCAGCATTACCATAGCACTGGCAGCCGCAAGCAGTTAGCAGGAATAGCAGTAGGAGCAGCAGTATACGGAATAAGGGAAAGAGAGGAGAATAAGGGAGAAGAAGAAGAATAAGACAAAGAATAAGGAGAAGAGACGGAGAATAAGGAGAAGGTGACGGAGAATAAGGAGAAGAAAACGGAAACAAGACGGAGAATATAAGGAGACGGAGAATAAGGAGAAGGAGAAGGAGATAAGGAGAAGAATAAGAAGAAGAATAAGACGGAGAATAAGGAGAAGGAACGAAGAATAAGAAGGAGAAGGAGAATAAGAAGAAGATAACGGAGAATAAGAAAGTAGAAGGAAGGAAAAAGAGAAGGAGAAGGGAGAAGGAATGTAGGAAATCAAATTAGAGAGGGTTTGTGAGTGAGTTAATTAGTGAAAGGGTAAATTATGATATTGGCCTACGGCCAAGATATGGGTTTCGGAGTTCAAGATGGACTCGAATATGGGTTGTAAGGGTTGGTAATGGTTAGAAATAGTCGCCTAGACCTAGTCTTGACCTTGGTTGACCATGGTTGACTTTTTAGACCAAAAGTCAACCATGGTTCAACACTTTACCCAATTTAGTCCCAAATTCCATTAGAGTCGAACGTTGACCAAAAGTCAACTGTTAGTCACCATTGACCTAGGGTTGACCTAGAGTTGACCAGAGTTGACCCGTTGACCAAAGTCAACTGTAAGTCAACTTTCGACCTAGTTTGATATAGGTTGACTTCCAATGTTCTCCTATGACCAAGGTTGACCTAACTAGACGTGTCTTGACCTAGAATGACTTAATGGATTTAAATTGATTTGACTTTGCTTCCTAAACATAGTATTGATACGTCTTGTTATCTATAGGTCCTCGAGGCGCTGTATTGGATCAGTTGACATATTATCATATCACAGGCGAGTACATTCTTTGATAATTGTTTCCTAATTTATGATAACTGTTATGATTCATGTACTTATATAGATATGCTTATTCCTGACAAATGGTTCTCACAGATTGGTATTTCTGGATCTCGACGAGAGATGTTACTCCTTGTTAGCTTGGGATGTATGTGCAAGCTCTCTTGTAGCTCTTACACAATATGTGGTCACCGATTCTAGAGAAGACTTGCTCCTTTCTTATAGAATCTCGTGCAGTGACGTGTCCTGTTTGGATCCATTCTACCAGTTGGGGGTGGGGAGTAGTAGCGTATGCCTGTGATCAAATCCATCTTGCATTCTTGAACAGTGTTAGTCATATACCGTACTTATGACTAGCTAGGCCAGTTCTTTACAGGTTCCCAAGTCGGTCACAAGCTGAAACTACTACTCACACACATTGGATAGATGGCTTACCTGATTTATGTATATACCATGATCAGTTCTACTTTCCTGTTCTAGCTCTAGCTCTACAGCTTATCATGCCATGATACATATATGTACACTCCATGATTTCATTGTATATGCTCTATTCACAGTCTTATGGCTTTTATTCTATCTTGAGATCTGTTATGAGATGTATGTACTCGTTCCATCCTGATCGGATATGTTGAAAATGTTTACAGATGCAGAGGAGGACTATTATTGCACTTACTACGGCCCACCGGACGTAGTAGGTTTAGAGACAGATACCCTAGATCCGCAGGGTGCAGTACCGTAGGACGAGATACCGCCTACCCTGTAGATAGAGTAGGTTTTTGTACTAGACCTTGTCTCCAATTACTCTTGGGACTGTTATTATTTTGGCTAGTATTAGAGACTTTGGACTTGGACTTGTAATCCTTGTGTTTGGACTTAACATGTTATATTTTATCGTCGTGTTGTCTTTTTTAGTATTTACTTTATCATCTTAGAGTTGTGATTGAGTACTCATATATTATCATTGCTTGTCCTTCATTCGGAGTTGACCATATTCTTGACAGTTTTGATATATAATGCTGGAGTAAAACCTACGCGTTCCACGCCGTTTTTACGGTGGTGGGCTGGGCGTTGTTACGCACACGTCCCCTTACAGCGGGTGCGGGTCGTGACACATTTTAGTGGTGGTCCACGCAGGTCTGAAGTCGTAATTAGTGCAATGTCGTAGCAGCACTCGTCTTAAAGTGTTGACTACGAGCCGGTACATATAGGAGTAGTAGGCTAAGAGTACTCAATCACGGTAGGATCTTTCCTTGCTTATCTTGCTTACCGCCTTTGATATGATTAATGCATTCTAGATATCCTCCTTTGATATAATCCTTCTTGTGCCATATTGATATCATTGCTTAGTATCTTGGTAGGACTTGCAAGATTATGACTGGGAATGCATCCTGGTTAATAATGTTGCAAGGGAGGGAGTTTCTTTTAGAGGCCGGGAGATGAGTGCGTGTTTGCTCATAATGCCACTTCCGAGTTACGATGTGGTACTCGGTATAGACTGGTTGAGCATGCACCATGCTAGCATAGACTGTAGAGGAGGCAGGATTCTGTTTAGGCCGCCAGGAGAGCCAGATTTGAGTTCACCAGGGGTGCAGCGGAGCCAGGATGGATTCTGCGGAGCATTGTTGGCGGGCCGGTGTTACCACATCCACTTATTGCTGAGTTCTTGGATGTATTTCCCGAGGGAGTTGCCCGGGATGCCGCCAGATCATAATATTGAGTTTCTATAGACCTAGTGCCGCACGCTGAGCCTATCTCATAGCACGTCTATAGAATCAACAACAGTGAGTTAGCGGAGTTGAAGAAACAGGTCGATGAGCTGGAGGACAAGGGCTTTATCCGATCTAGTTCTTCACCTTGGGCGCACCAGTTCTTTTCGTCCTGAAGAAGGATGTTACGGTACGTATGTGCATTGATTACAGGGCGCTCAACAACCTTACCATCAAGAACAAGTATCATTTGCCAAGGATTGATGACTTGTTCGACCAGTTGGGCGGGGCGAGGGTGTTCTCGAAGATTGACTTACGTACCGGGTACCATCAGTTGAAGGTGAAGCGTGTAGGAACGAAATCGTAAAGCAGAATACTTTAGAGGGGGTGAATAGAGTAGGCAGCAGAATATTGCTAATTAAAAACTTGTTAGCAGTTAGATCACAGATATAATAATATCACAAAAAGTAAATGACAGAATTTAAGAGTGATCAGAAGGCAAACACAACACCGAGATTTATACTGGTTTTTCTCTGGTGAGGACTAGTCCAGTCGGAAGAACTCTAGCTTCCAGTTGAATCCACTATTGGAAAATCTCGTAAGTTTTCATACGAAGTCCTTGCAACTTCTACAGACGCGAGCTTTGATACGAAGAACTCGTCCAACTTCAATTGTGAAGAGTTGAATCTTCTATCAAGCCTTTGATTACAATCACTCTGAAACTTTTAGACCGTACCGCACTGGCAAATTGACTAGAGGATTGTAACTGGCTTGGATTTAAAAATGAAAGCTTTTTAAGAACTCTTTGGAAGACTGTAAGCTTTAAGAAAAGAAGATTGAAAGTGAATTGGTGTGTTTGAAATGATCGAAATGCTTCTCTATTTATAGCTTTTCCAAAGACAGAACTCTGACAGAATTCAGGCAGAATTCGGACAGAACTCTTTGTAACAACCCGTAACTGAAGGATGACCAAGTTCAAAAACCCACGTTCACTAACGTTCCAAATGGCCGAACTCTGGCCGAACTCTGGTCGAACTCGGGCCGAGTTCTCCTGAGGTTCTACCAGTTCATTTTTGGAGAAAATAAATTTTAGCTTTTTGAACAATCCTTCAAAAGCTGTTTGTAAAAAGAATATTTTTCAAAAACATGGATCATTTGTAAAAGAATATGATGGTTTTGAAAAACGTTTTTGGATAGCCTATTTGCCAGTACGACTCGGTGTACAATGTATTCCTAGACTCAATAAAATGAAAATGATATTGCTTAGCAGGAAGTACATTCTGAATGACAACGACTTTAGTCTTGAACATTGTTGATAACCATTGTTGAGCAGTGTCCAAAATGTCGTAGGTAAACATCTGAGTAGACTTGCATTTATATCGAGACAGAGTTTGATCAATTATTAAAATCAGGTTTGACCATGACCAATGGGCCAACAATCTTCCCCATTTTGATAATTGACAAACCTTGCCGATATAACATCTAAGCTTGGAATCAAATCAAAATTAAAAAAATTGTTCATAACCTGTATTTCACAAATATATTAGATTCTTATTTCTCCCCCGTTGTCACTTAGCAAAATAATTGCAAAAGAGAAAGCTCCTCCGTAATCAATACATAAGTAACAAATAGTGAAGAAACACATAAAAAATAAATAATCATGACAGATGGTAGAAACAGTAAGAGAAATAGAATAACAACACAGGCATGTATTTGTCTCAGACAATTTGTAAAGAATGAAGCAATAAAGATAGATAGTGCTACGATAAACTGAAACAAATAGAGTGCTGAATAATAGACTAAGAAGCCAAAATGGAGGCATAAACAAAAACAACCATGTCCATGAAATAAAAAAATACTGATAATAACTAAAAAATACTGATAAAATCTTGGAATGTCGGAGCATTTTCAAGTAAACATAAAATAAAAAGTAACAATCTCAATAATCTAACATCTCAAAACTCATCATCATCAACATCATCATCATCAGCTGCAGCTCCAGCATGTCCAGAAGGACCAGCTCTAGAAGTACCAGCACCAGAAGTGTGAAGAGTGGCGCCAACGGTACGATACCAATCATATGCGTTTCCTGGCTGGAACAAAGAGTGGACCACCTCGTCGTCAATGCGGTAGCTAGAAACAGAAGGGTCTCGAGGCAGAGAGCTAGCAGAATGTTCCGTCTGTGCAAACCTCAGATCGACGAAGGAGTTGGCAATCGCCTGGAACCGAGTCATATCACGAAACTCGTGTTCCCTAGAGGTCTCAACATAAAAAGACTGCAGATCTGATAAGTGCTGATGGATACCCTCAAAAGTCATAAGGTAAGAATGAGGAGGAATAGGTGTTGTGGGATCAGTGGGAGTAGGTACAGGAGGAGTAGGTGTAGTGGGTGGAGGAACAGATGCAATGCTGTGACGAGAGAGTTTGAGAAACTTGGGCTCGGGATCGACAGCACAAGTAGATAAATCAATATCAAATCTCTGAAATATGCGAGAAATGAGCATCGCATAAGATAGGTTACGGTCTCTCCCGTGACATCTACCCATCATCTGAATAATAGTCTTAGGGACAAAAAAGGGAATCCCCTTAAGAATATGATAAAGAGCAGAGAGCTCAAGTGCAGTGACATCATCTTTAGAAGTGGATTTTGGAAGTAAGGTGGAATAGATGATGCGATGTAATTCGTAGTTAAACAAGTTCAAGTTATTAGCCTTGAACTTTCCAAGAAGAACGCGTGCGGGCGCACAAAGTTCATTCTTGAAACTAACGAGTATCGTGCCATCGGAGAAATCAAAAACAGTGATGTCATCTAGCGGGGCACCTTCATTTGGAATACCAAGGATTTCTGCTAACGTGTCATCAGTGAATTCGATATCAATTCCTCCGACACGTGTCCTCGCTGTAAAAGTGTCTAACACAAAATTACAGTAGAATAATCTAATGGCATTAGTGGCAATGGAGAATTGTAAGGTGACAAAATATTGTAACCCTAATGCCTCAAAATAAGGATGGTGATCCGGAAAGAAAGTCCACTTAATCGGTGATCCAGTGCAAATAGTACGCATGTTAAATCAGCGTACCACAATAACGCTTGATCGAAAGTTTTAAAATAAAACTCATCCGACGCACAATCGTCCGATTGGACCGGAGAAAAGAGGCAATCCGTATGTGGATCTGAAGACAATGCCTCTTCACTGGCATTGGTCTTCTTCCTCTTGAAGGGATTGAACTTAGGCATTCTTTTCCAAAAAATTTCTACAAATCCTAAGTATTGAAAAGTGGTGGAAAGAATGGATTATACCATCCAAGAGTCGGATATATTGTAGAGGATGACGATCTCCGCACGAATCCAAAGTTTTGATAAAAAAACTCCACAAGGATTGGAAAAACAATGAGGGAGTATGACTAGGGTTTCGGAGGGGCGGAGCTGCTATTATGAGGATGTGGGGAAGTATGAAGAAGAAGGAGGCCTCGGGTTGCTGCTGTTATATATAAACACCCAGCCGAACTCTGGCCGAATTCGGACCGAACTCGAGCCGAATTCGCCTAGGGTTGCCTGGCTATATATATATATATATATATATATATATATATATATATATATATATATATATATATATATATATATATATATATATATAATTCAAATGAGACCACATTCTTTTTCATTAATTCGTTTCAAATGCTTAATTCAAAGTTTAGTAATTTTAAATCTCAAAATAATATAATTAATATTATTTTATAAATTAATATTCTTTACTCAACATCTATCTCTGATTAGCTGTAGGAGTACTGTCCCAGCTAACGGAGGTTCACCGGAGAACTCTTAAATACCGCTTCGCTTCGACCGTAGTCGTGGTGACAGACAGACTCTTTTTAGGCTTGTCTCGAAAACAGTTTATGAGTATCGAATAAACAATTAATAAAACAAAAATTAATTAATATTATTGATATCTAAAATTCCTAATTCTTGACATAAATAATTGAAACGATCTTTCGCTAAAGATTTTGTGAATATGTCAGCTAATTGATTCTGTGTGTCTATGTATACAAGGTCTATATCTCCATTTTGTTGATGATCTCTAAGAAAATGATGTCGAATCTCGATATGTTTAGTACGAGAATGACATACTGGATTCTTAGTCAAATTAATAGAACTAGTATTATCACAAAAAATGGGTATATGTATAAAATACAATCCATAGTCTTCTAAGGTTTGTTTTATCCATAAAATTTGTGCACAACAACGTCCTGCGACGATATACTCAGCCTCTGTTATTGATAATGCAACAGAATTTTGCTTTTTACTAAACCAAGAGACTAGAGCTTTTCCTAGGAAATGACATGTGCCGCTGGTGCTTTTTCTATCTTTTTGCATCCGACAAAATAAGCATCAGAATAACCGGTTAGGTCAAACAACGTGGTTTTGGGATACCATAAGCCGACAGAAGAAGTGCCTTTAAGGTATCGAAAGATACGCTTAACTGCGCACAGATGTGATTCCTTAGGATTGGCTTGAAAACGAGCACACAAGCAAACACTAAACATAATATCTGGTCGACTGGCAGTTAAATAGAGTAAGCTACCGATCATACCTCGATACTTACGTATGTCGACAGGTTTGCCTTGTTCATCAATATCAAGCTTGGTTGAAGTCGCCATTGGAGTGCTAAGTGGCTTTGCTGCTTCCATTTCGAACTTCTTTAGTAGATCTTTTGTGTACTTAGCTTGATTTATGAACGTCCCATTGTTGGTTTGTTTGATTTACAGTCCGAGAAAGAACTTTAGCTCTCCCATCATGCTCATCTCAAACTCATTCTGCATACACTTTAAGAATTCTTGACAAAGAGATTCATCAGTAGATCCAAATATAATATCATCTACATAGACTTGAATCAAAAGAATATTATTATTCAAAGACTTTATAAACAAAGTAGTGTCAACCTTTTCCTTTGAAAAATTGTTATCAAGTAAAAAAGAGCTTAGACGATCGTACCAAGCACGAGGGGCTTGTTTCAAACCGTATAAAGCTTTCTTCAACTTGAAAACATATTCAGGAAATTTAAAATCAGTAAAACCGGGTGGTTGAGCTATATAAACCTCTTCTTTTATAAAACCATTTAAAATTGCGCTTTTGACATCCATTTGAAATAATTTAAAATTATGAAAACATGCAAATGTACATAACATGCGAATGGATTCTAATCTCGCAATTGGGGCATAAGTCTCATCGTAGTCGATACCTTCTTCTTGATTGTATCCTTGAGCTATGAGTCGAGCCTTATTATGAGTCACTAAACCATTCTTGTTCAGTTATTTTGGAATATCCATCGGGTGCCAATTACTAGATGATCAAATAGGCTTGGGAACAAGTTCCCAAACTTGATTCTGTTCAAATTGGTTTAATTCCTCTTGCATAGCATCTATCTAAAAATTATCACTACATGCTTCATCAATACTTTTGGGTTCAAACTGTGAGACAAAAGCAACACAAGAAGCTATATCTTTATTAGAGGAGCGAGTACTTACACCCTTGGTAATCTCACCAATTACCAAGTCCTTTGGATGATCAGCCGAGAACTTCAATCTTTTTGGCAGACTCCGAAGGTAGCTGGTTCCTGGATCTTCTCTAGGAGGATCAACTGGTGCTTTGCTGGGTACATTGAAATCTTTGTTATTGTCATCGATTGTCGTCTGATTTAGTTCATCAAAGGTGACATTGATTGACTCTTCGATGATCATGGTTCTTTTGTTGAAGACTCTGTATCCTTTACTTTTGCCCGCATAACAGTGTTTACTGACTTGAAAGAGGATCGAGTAGCTTTGTTCTTTTCACATTAACTGCATATCGAATCCTTCTTGAATGTAATGTCCGGTAAACCGCGTACTAGCTTCTTTGTGGATAATCTGGAAATAGTATCCATATTTGCATGACCGAGTCTCATATGCCACAGATGACTCTCATCGCTTTTAGCCATTAAACATCTACCTGAAATATTAGTATCTTCCAACAAATAGAAAACATATATATTGTATTCTCTAATACCTTCAAATATAATACTACCATTTGAACTATCAATAATAGTACATTTGTCTTTTATGAAGTTAATACCATAACCGTGATCAGCTAAATGGCTTATGCTGAGCAGATTATGTTTTAACTCAGTAACAAGACAAACATCTTTAATCACTGGATAGGGAGCTTTACCAATATCACCAATACCGATTATATACCCTTTTAAGTTATTGCCGAAGGAGACGTATCCTTCTTTATTCCTCTTCGACAGTGTTGCGAATAATGAAGCATCGTCGGTCATGTGCCGTGAGCAACCGCTGTCGAGGATCCATTTGCTTCTAGCATGTGAAGGGTGTCCCACCTACAAAACAATTTACAGATGAAACTATTGGTACCTATTTCTTGTAGGGTCCTGACTGGTTAGTTTTCGGTATCCATGCATAAATATTTAGATCTACTAGCTTTCTGATTCTACATACAGAAGATATATGACCAATGAGGCCACAATAATAACATTTAGCATGTTGAGTGTCGAAAGCTGAGTGGTGTGCATGGTTGGTAGGTTTAGGTTTTCTAGTATAGAAGAAAGCATACCTATTATCCTGGTTGGGCATAACCTTTTTAGGCAAAGGTTTGATAGGGTTAGGTCTGATAGTGTTAGGTTTGGAAATGTTCCGATTTTTCGGTAAGTGACACGTGTTAGGGTAGGAAGCAGCAGTCTCAGGCTATTTTCCTAACCTAATTTTCAATCTTTTGAAAGTGTCATATAACTTAGTATAGTCAGAAGTGAGTGCTTCCATTCTGACTTGTGCACTTCGAAGACTTTTCTTCTCTTTAGAAAGTTCTTCTTTTAGTTGGTCAATAACCTTGTCTTTTTCTTCGGATGACTTGGTAGTCTCGTGTAATAAGAGCTTAATAGAAGAAATCCCACCATACTCACTAACATTATCTTTAACCTCAGCTAATAGGTCGGTAAGTCTTTCTATTTCACCTTTGTACTCTTTAAGTACCTCCTTAGAGGTCTGATATTTGCTATGCAGTTTCCTGTAATCACTTAACAGTTCACTGAAGGCTTCTCCTAATTGCTCAAAGGTGAAGTCATCATATGTATCAACTATAGGTTCAGAGAGTACCTGATCGGATGTCATAAAGTATACATTTGCAGCGTCTTCTGATTGTTCATCTTCTGAGTCGCTGGCTTCACTTTCATGCCATATGCTGGTGTTGGCATACTTCCGAGATGTTGATCTTTTCAAGTTCCCTTTCTCGTATCTGTTGCTCTTCTTGCTTGTTGATGAATTTGTAGGACAGTCCTTCTTCATGTGTCCTTTCTTCTTGCAGTCGTAGCAGACAGCGTCATCTTGATACCAGCTATTGCCGCCACTGTTTTCTTTTGTCTTCTTCTCATATCTCAAGAATCTTTTGAATTTTCTTGCAAGTAGTGCTTGATCTTCAGCATCAGATTCACTGTTGTCTGAATCATCTTCAGCAGATCTTCTGTGCTGAGCCTTGAAAGTGATCGTCTTCTCCTTTGGTGCAGGCTCTTCAAAGTCTTGTAACTCTAGTTCATGAGTGAATAGCTTACCCATGAGTACTTTAAGTGTCATAGTAGTGAGGTCGTTTCCTTCAATGATTGCAGTAGCCTTCGGAATCCAGTTCTTTGTAAGTGCTCACAGGAGTTTGCGAATCTTTTTATGGTTACTGTAATCTTTACCTAGGGAGGACAAAGGATTTACAATATCCAAGAATCTTTCGAACATCTGAGTAACTGTTTCGTTGGGCTTCATCTTGAACGCCTCATACTCTTAAGTAAGTCTGTTGATCTTTGATTCTTTGACTTGAGTTGTGCCCTCATGTGTGACTTCAAGAAGTTTTCATACTTCATTTGCAGTTGTGCAGATAGATATCTTGTTAAATTTAGTTCTGTCTAAAGCACAAAATAAAGCGTTGCTAGCACGTGCGTCAAGACTGGCCTTTTTCTTTTCTTCCTCTGTATATTTGTCATGGGGTTTTTCAGTTAAAACTCTATCAACATTTATACGAGATGGCTTTTTATAGCCATCAATAACCACAGACCATAAGTCAAAATCAAGAGATTTCAGAAAGAAACTCATACGTGTTTTCCAATAGGTGTAGTTTGTGCCGTCAAACAGTGGAGGTCTGTTTGTGGCTTTCTATTCACTTGTGAATTTTACAGTTGCCATGTGTGAAGCTATGATCTATATAAAATTGAATATAACTGCTGTTTTACCTTGCTTTACCTGTATAACCCGCTCTGATACCAATTGTAGGAACAATTGGGATCAGAATATAATACCTCTAGATGGAGAACCTTCTCTGATACCAATTGTAGGAACGAAATCGTAAAGTAGAATACTCTAGAGGGGGTGAATAGAGTAGGCAGCGGAATATTGCTAATTAAAAACTTGTTAGCAGTTAGATTACAGATATAATAATAATCACAAAAAGTAAATGACAGAATTTAAGAGTGATCAGAAGGCAAACACAAACACCGAGATTATACTGGTTTTCTTCTGGTGAGGACTAGTCCAGTCGGAAGAACTCTAGCTTCCAGTTGAATCCACTATTGGAAAATCCCGCAAGTTTTCATACGAAATCCTTGCAACTTCTACAGACGCGAGCTTTGATACGAAGAACTCGTCCAACTTCAATTGTGAAGAGTTGAATCTTCTATCAAGCCTCTGATTACAATCACTCTGAAACTTCTAGACCATACCGCACTGGCAAATCGACTAGAGGATTGTAACTGGCTTAGGATTTGAAAATGAAAGCTTTTTAAGAACTCTTTGGAAGACTGTAAGCTTTAAGAAGAGAAGATTGAAAGTGAATTGGTGTGTTGAAATGATCAAAATGCTTCTCTATTTATAGCTTTTCCAAAGACAGAACACTGACAGAATTCGGGCAGAATTCGGACAGAACTCTTTGTAACAACCCGTAACTGAAGGATGACCAAGTTCAAAAATCCAACGTTCACTAACGTTCCAAATGGCCGAACTCGGGCCGAGTTCTCCTGAGGTTCTGCCAGTTCATTTTTGGAGAAAATAAATTTTGGCTTTTTGAACAATCCTTCAAAAGCTGTTTGTAAAAAGAATATTTTTCAAAAACATGGATCATTTGTAAAAGAATATGATGATTTTGAAAAACGTTTTCGGATAGCCTATTTGCCAGTATGACTCGGTGTACAATGTATTCCTAGACTCAATAAAATAAAAATTATATTGCTTAGCAGGAAGTACATTCTAAATGGCAAACGGCTTCAGTCTTGAACGTTGTTGATAACTATTGTTGAGCAATGTCCAAAACGTCGTAGGTAAACATCTGAGTAGACTTGCATTTATATCGAGACAGAGTTTGATTAATTATTAAAATCAGGTTTGACCATGACCAATGGGCCAACAAAGCAGGATGACATTCCGAAGACTGCATTTCGGACTCGCTATGGCCAGTATGAGTATACCGTCATGCCGTTTGGGTTGACCAACACCCCGACGGTATTTATGAACTTGATGAACAAGGTATTCCATCAGTACCTTGACAAGTTCGTGGTGGTCTTCATCGATGACATTCTCATCTATTCGAAGACGCCAGAGGAGCACGATGAGCACCTGAGGATTGTGCTGGACACTCTCTAGAGGGAGCAGCTGTATGGGAAGCTGTCGAAGTGCGAGTTCTTCTTGGATCGCATGGAGTTCCTAGGCCATATTGTCTCTGGCGAGGGAATTTCAGTGGATCCAAAGAAGATTTCTGCAGTGGAGTCCTGGTTTACGCAGAGCTCAGTAGTAGAGGTTCGGAGTTTTCTGGGTCTGGCAGGTTATTACCGGAGGTTCGTGCAGGACTTTTCCAGAATTGCCCAGCCGATGACCCGACTTACCAGGAAGGACGAGGAGTTTGTTTGGTCCGAGGAGTGCCAGGCCACCTTTGAGGAGCTGAAGGCGAGGTTGACTACAGCTCCTATCTTGACGCTACCATCTGGATCTGGTGGTTATACGATCTACAGTGACACTTCAGGACAGGGTTTGGGTTGTGTACTTCAGCAGCACGGGAAGGTGATTGCCTATGCATCTAGGCAGTTACATCCTCATGAGAGGAACTACCCTACCCACGATCTGGAGCTGGCAGCGGTCATCTTTGCTTTGAAGCTATGGAAACACTATCTGTACGGAGAGCGAGTTGAGATCTATACAGATCATAAGAGCTTGAAGTACGTATTTACCCAGAAGGAGCTGAATATGAGGCAGAGGCGATGGTTAGAGCTGATAAAGTATTTTGATATATCCTTACAGTACCATCCGGGGAAGGCCAACGTGGTCACGGATGCTTTGAGCAGGTATTCCGTGGCCATGTGTTTGACGATGGATCGTCACCTTCTGACAGATCTGGAGAGCTTGGGCATAGAGGTGATAGTTCCTGGATTTGAGGAGCAGATATGGGGTCTCCAGGTGCAGTCAGAGCTGATGGACAGAGTCAGGGCAGCTCAGTTTGAGGATGAGGCTCTGAGGGTCATCAGGGACCAGGTCCGGGCAGGACTGTTGGATGAGTTCTCTATAGTGGGAGATGGGTTGTTGAGGCATTGTACCAGATTGTGCGTACCGAGCGGAGGACTTCGGAAGGAGGTTCTTCAGGAGGTGCATCATTCTCAGTACTCTATGCATCCAGGAGCCAACAAGATGTATAGAGACTTGAGACGGCATGTTTGGTAGTATGGCATGAAACGCGAGGTGGCTCAGTTCATTTCTAGATGCTTGGTGTGCCAGTAGGTGAAAGCCGGAAGACAGAGACCCGATGGATTGCTCCAGCCACTACCCATTCCTGAGTGGAAGTGGGAGCATATCACTATGGACTTTGTATCTGTATTTCTGCGCTCTCCAGGAGGGACGGATACGATTTGGGTCATTGTTGATCGATTGACCAAATTGGCCTACTTTTTGCCTTTCAAGGTGGGTTTGTCTACGGAGAGGTTGGCCGAAATGTACGTGCGGCAGATAGTCCGATTGCACGAGGTTCCAGTGAGTATAGTCTCGGATCGGGACAGCCGATTCACTTTTCACTTCTAGAGGAGTTTGCAGCTTAGCTTGGGCACATCGCTCAAGTTCAGTACCGCATACCACCCCCAGACAGATGGGCAGTCGGAGAGGATGATTCAGACCCTCGAAGATATGCTTCGTACCTGTGTCTTGGACTTCGGGGGATCTTGGAAGGACCACCTTCACTTGGTAGAGTTTGCTTACAACAACAGCTACCAAGCCAGTATAGAGATGTCACCTTTCGAGGCTCTATACGGACGGAGGTGCCATACTCCCTTGTCTTGGGATGATGTCGGCGAAAGGGTTTTGCTTGGCCCTGAGATGGTAGTGGATGCTGCGGAGAAGGTCAGGGTTATCAGAGATAGACTTCGGGTGGCACAGGATAGGCAGCGACATTGGGCCGATAGCCACCGGAGGCCGTTAGAGTTTGAGGTATAGTTTAGATTTTTCTAGTATTTGAGTCTGATTGTGATTGTTTTAGATCAAGCTCTAAGTCTTGTGTTTTTGTTCTAGGTTGATGATCTTATGTTCCTGCGGATTTCTCCGATGCGTGGCACGATTCGTTTTGGTAGCGGCGGAAAGCTTAGTCCACCTACATCGGACCCTTCCGTTTCTTGGGCAGGGTCGGAGCAGTGGCTTACCGACTGGAGTTACCGCCCGCACTAGAGGGAGTGCACAACGTGTTCCACGTGTCGCAGCTAAGACGGTACGTGGCAGATCCCGGTCACGTCTTGGACCACTTTGAGATCGAAGTGGGACCGACACTCAGCTATCCAGAGAAGCCGGTTGAGATCTTGGACCGAAGAGAGAAGGTGCTCCGGAACCAGGTCATCCCCTTGGTTCTTGTTGCTGTAGGTCCTAAAAATTAAGTTGCACCCAGCAAAAAAGCAATGAAAATCAAATTGTGCACCCTTCAAATGAACTACGCAGGAGACAGATTGCGCAACAACTCAACTGCGCAAGCTGAACTGCGCACTCATCCAAGCGTGCTAGCTGACGTGGCTGCGTCATCATTATCTGACAGAGAATCAGATCTTCTGACAGCTGACAGCCCGAAGAACGAGGAAAACTGTTCGTTTCTCATACAGCATAGCGCTCGAGGACAGCTGTACAGCCAGCGCAAGCTACCAGCCCAATCGAAGCGCAGTCTGCCAGATTCCCTGCAGCGCAGTTTAATCCCAGCGCAGTCTGAAGCCAGCGTAATTCATGTGGTGTAGTCCATCAAGACAACTGATATTTTGTACGTGGCATACATGCCATCAATTGCTCACCATGTGGCAACCGTCTGTACACGATCATGCGTATTTCAATCAAACAATACCATATGTCCCATATAGTTGGCCCACGATCAAGTAACTGCCAGCGCAGTTCGCTGCGTGCGCAGTCCAATGTTTGCACAATCTATCCTGCGCAATCCAGAATAACTAAAAATTAGTTATTTCCAGAACTCTATAAATAGAGTTTCAAGTCCGTAATAGGGGGGATCAAGGAGATCAGATCAGAAAAATCAGAATTAAGTGCAGAGAAATCAGGAGTTCTTGCTCAAGTGTTGCTGCATTCTTCAGAGGCTACCCCCTTCAACTTTAGGGGCTATCATCTTCAAAGTTCACATCGTCCAAGGGATAAAGCGATCGTCTTCAGATCGGATTCCTAAAGTTGTACTTCCCCAGAATTCAATTGTAATCTTCTTACAAAGTTTGTGAAATAAAGAAAACTTTTGTTTTTGCAAACAAAATGGCGACTCTGCTGGGGACGACTTTCTCCTCCGACGAGGAAGTGACAACTCAATGTGACGTTGCGCTACCGGAAAGACGTAGAAGACGCTGGTTGTGAAGGTCAACCAGATGGCCTACGAGGCGATGATCAACTCCGGGACTACTCGTCGCACTGTAACCTCTGCCAAGAACAAGGTTCGTTCAGTGTGGACTCCAAAGTCCTCTGCACAGTCCTCTGCGCAGTCATCTGTGCAGTATGCTGTCTCTGCTCCCAAAATTGCTGCGCAGTCTGATTCTGCTACTGCCCATGCACAGCAAACTGCTCCTCTTGCCGGTGTACAAACCACTTCCTATGCTGCTCTGGCAAAGTTCAAGACTCCTCTTCCTCTGACACAGTTGGCTGCAACTCTTCCTGCGCAGTCCACCACTCCAGCGACCAGAGTGCAACTCAAGTATTCTGGAGTCAAGACTCCTGCTGCGCAAGCTGCTGTGTCTGTGGCCAAAGGTCATCTGTCAAAGCTCCTCATGCGCAACCAGCCAATGCGCCAACAGCCACTTCAACCCCTGCGCAAGCTGTTCCAGCGCGGTCTAAGAGGGACAGCCCTTTGGCTAATTTCCTTTCTTCTCACAGCAAGGGAAAAGACTCAGCTCCTCTTTCCAAGCACTCTGTTGCTCTAGCTCAATCCACTGGAGGTAGTCTGCTGACTATTCCTCCTCCTCTTCAAAACAAATGAAAAGGCCCGCTGGTCTTTTCTTAAACTTCTTCGTTCCACGACTTGGAAGACAACAGAGGGAAACGCTCTTTAGCTAACCCTTCCTCACAAAACAAAGAAAAAGGCCCTTTGGTCTTTTCTCAGTCTTCCCCGATTTTTACCTCGAAAGATCAATCTGAACGTGCCTCGGCACCAATCAGTACAAGGACTCTCTCAAACAAGAGTACTTCTCTTCTGGCCAGAGAGAAATGTATTGATCAAAGAGGTATTCTGCCTACTCCGATAGCAGAATTCCAAGATCTCCCAACTTTTCAAATATTCCGATCAAAGCAGGGCAAATTACTGGTGTCTCAGACAGAAACCCCTACAGGTGAGTTTGCTGATCTACGAAGTTATCTAAATAGATCTCGGTCTACGTCAACTTCGGTGAAACGCAAGCAGCCAATGCCGAAGACGAACCTGCATCAAAGGCAAACTGTCAGGATCAAAAATCCTGACACCTATGCTAATGAAGTGAGTACTTCCCTGTACACTCAAGGGACAAAACATCTGAAGAACCGGAACCATTTCCTAATGTTGTCAAAGAACATATCCCTCAAAATTCTTTTCGTCCCGTCGTTGTTCCTGACCTCCGAGTGCACCTCAGACAAAAGCGGGACAACATCTCAACACCTCTAGTTCAACCACTTGAACACCATTGTAATCACAAGGTTATCATCCAGTGCTGTTGCCAGACAACAAAATGATCTGTCTTCGATCGTTTGAATTTTGTAAACTCTGAACCAATGTCGGAAGACGAAGACGAAGTATTGTATGCTTCCGTCAATATGGCCTCCCGAGACACTAGGGGTAGAAAGTGCTCCAAGCACGGCAAGCCTCGTCGGCCCAGCCAGCGGTATTTAGATTTACTCCAAGAATCTTCTGAAGGAGTATTTCGACATACCCGATCCCGAAGCCGAGATACAATCGGTCAAAGGAATCTTCTCCAAGATCCTTCTGGTCATCTTCCTACTTCTCATTCAGGAGATGATTTCTTCTCTGATTATGATGCATACAGTGAAAGTTCTGAACAAATAGTATCTTCTACTGTACCTAGAGAAGTGACAGCTTATGTTGTCACTGAAGATCCAGATGCTTCTAGTTCGGCTAATCAAGAACAACGAATTGTTGTACTGGAGGACAAGTTGAAGACCATGGCTGAAATGGTCGCAAGTATGCATTCTATCATTGTGGCCTAATATACAGTACCACCGACCGTACCTGCTGTAAATCCTGAGATCATAACATCGTCGGTGCCTGTCAATACAGGGCTGGGGGTAGTATCTTTTCAAGTACCCCTGTACAAATTCAACCCACACCCAGTCAGTCAGGTGCTGGGGGTAGTGCTTACCACGCTGTTCCTTCCTCTAACACTCTGATTCAGCCTACTCCTTCTTCATCATCGGAAGATGCTAATAAAGTTGTCAAGCTCTTGTGCACTCAGTTCGAAGCCTTCAAAGAGAAGGACAATTTACAGAGATTGGGATCAAACAACCTTATCCAGTTGAATGGAAGGAAGTCCATTTCCTCCGAAGTACAAGATTCCAACAATTTCACTGTTTGACGGCAGCACTTCTCCTAGTCAGTTCATTAACCACTTTGAGGTAATGACTGTCCAACTTCAGCCAAATGACGCTCTTCTTACCAGGGTATTCGTCGGCTATTTAGTCGGTGTGGCATACGATTGGTACAGAAGCTTGCCTGATAGCTGTATTACTTCCTTTTTGGGTCTTAAACAAATCTTCTTGGAATGATTTTACGAGAGAATCAACGACATGACCATGTCAGCCCTTAATAAAATCAAACAAAGACACAATGAAACCGCTGAGAGTTTCATTGAAAGATTTTGCTGAAAAGCTTTAAAGATGCCCCCTGGAACTCCGGCCGCTGTCACCATAGACACCTGCAAGGCAAATCTTTTGCCTATTATCGGCATGTGGATGGGGTCAACTCAGTTCTAAGACTGGCCATCCTTCATTGTCAATGCTAAAGCAGCTGAAGTTAGCGCTGACAAGTTCAAGCAGTTAGGGCTACACATGTCTAACCCCGACCGGGATGAACATCAGACAACGAGTAGCGGTAATTGCCAGAACAATCGCAAGAGTAAAGAGACTTTGAACATCAACTTGAAGAGCAAAGAATCTTTGGCTGTTAACGTGGCTCCACCTACGTCTACTTCTACTCCTTCTGCCCCTCCACCAAGGGAACCTCGTCCTAAAGTGGAGTACTCCTTTGACGAGAACGACACCGCGAGTATCTTTGATTGCTTAATCAAAAGCAATAAGCTCCAACTCCCAGACCCGAAGAAGCCTGATGAGGTCGGTAAGACCGATCATCCCAAATATTGTGTCTATCACAGGTTCATTGGACATCCCACTCGAGAATGTTATGTGCTCAAAGGCAAGATTTAAGAGCTAGTCAACGCTGGTGTTGTCACTCTGCAACAAGACGAGAAGACGGCTACCGCAAATATGGTCTCAGTACAGTTCGGTAACTTCCCTCTATAGATGGTACAGCATGGTGTCATCCCTATCCCTAAGGCCACTCTTGAGATCGAGAATCTCCCTCTTCCACGAAGTGAAGGTCTCGTCCCTTTATCTCTTGACAACGGTGAGATTACATGGATTCACCCTGATCTTGCTTCAGAATTCAAAGTTCCCTCTTCCTCCAAGAAGAAAGAATGCTCCAAGGGTAAGGCAAAGACTTGCAATATGGTGTCTTTTGATCCCATAGTTGAAGAAGAAATCATGCTGGGCACCAGGTCAGGGAAACCCTATCTACGGGAGTATCCTGAAGCTCAGGAGAATCCTGCTTCTTCTTCTGAGTCCGCTCCAGTGCAACCTGTTTCCACTGAAGACATCCCTTCTGCCTCCTCACCGGTTGTAGTACCCATTCCCTCCAAACCGATGACAGCCGACAAGGGTAAACAACAAGTCCGCTTCGACAAGCCTTTGAAGAAGTCATCTCCCTCTGGATTTGAGAAGCCATACAACTTTGATATCTTGGCTCAACTAGCCAATACACCGGCTAGGCTGTCAATTTTCGAGCTCTTGCGCCTTTCTAAAGAGACTCGAGAAACTCTGAGTGAAGCTCTAATGCAGGCAGAAACTTGTCTAACCCTTCTAAAGAAGCCGAAGGCAGAGCTTGTCTCTTGCCTCCATTGTCACAGTGTGTTGGAATTAATTCCAAATATTACCTTCACACAGGATGATATGCTGATGGAAGACAATAGACATGACCGTCCTCTATACTATACAGGATATGTCGACTCAATGAAAGTCGATCGTATTCTGATAGATCCAGGATCAGCACTCAGCATTATGCCGAAGACAATGTTAGATGCACTGAAGATTCTAGTACATAGTCTTTCTAGCACAATCACCACCATCTTGGGGTTTAATCAAAGAAAAAGTGAGCCTTTGGGCAAGATTCGCCTAAAACTCTAAATAGGCAATCTCCATACAAAGGAGACCTTCTACATCATAGACAACCACGGTTGCTCTTATAATGCTCTGTTGGAGAGACCATTCCTGCATGAACACAATATTGTTCCGTCTACTCTCCATCAATGTTTCAAATATGTTGATGACAATGGAGAGGTTCAAAAGGAGATTGTGGATCTCTATCCTTTCAAAGGTGTTGAAGCATACTGCAATAATGCTCGCATGTATAAAGATGAGTTCATGAAGGTTGTACTGGCTCTAGACACTGAAGAAGAACAAGAAGCAGTGCCCAAAGATACCCTCATCATATCTGTCAAAGGGCGTGTTTCTCATCCTCAGTCCTCCAAACCACTGGCTATTCACTTGCCAGTCCATAAGCAACCAATCGATGGTGGTCAAAATCAAAGGGAGCTCACCTCTTCTGAGCCACTTGTTATCGACTTACGTCGTAACAAGGATAAAAAGTAGCTCACTTCTTCTAAGCCACTTGTTATTGATTTATCACATAACAAGGATAAAAGGGAGCTCACCTCCTCTGAGCCACTTGTTATTAACCTCCGTCGTAACAAGCCTTCTCCACGTTCTTCTTCTCCCCCCATGTAATCAATCTGACCAAGTCTGCTAAGGCTAAAGGTCCTGTTGTAAATACAGATGTACAAATCAATGAAAAATCATCTACTTTCCAGTATACTGATGTCATTTATCATGCTAAGTGCTATTTAGATATGTGAGATAGCTTTCAGTCATTTACAATGGGAGTTGTACAGTCTCTTCAAACGGAGGTCTTACTCGAACACCCAGACGATTCGTACTTTGTTGTTCCTTCTCGAAAAAGAGGCGAGAGTCCAATACTTTTTAGTAAAGGACCAGAACAAAAATTCAGCTATACGGATGATAGCAAAAGCCACGATACAGGACATCTCCAACTTCGTCGTTACAGTCAACAATCAAAAGATATCATATGAAAGATGGGTTATGATTTCAAGAATGGCCTCAACTACGGTAAGGGTAGACGAACTCCTATTCGTACGGCTGTCCCGAAAGGAAAATCAGAGATGTACTACAGCAGGACCAAAAGAGGTTTCGGATATGCTTCACCTCCGGTATTATCCCCAGCAGTCTCCGAATCTGATAGTGAAGAGCGTTCTAACTCTTCTGATTCCAGACCATGGGATTCTGATACCAGTATTGGTCAAATTTATTGGTTGATCGTATCTTCTAACATGGTCTCCGTCAAACTTTCGGAAGGATATGACGAGGATATTAAAGAAAGTCCTGAAACAGATCCTTGGGCTTAACGAATGGATACCCAATGGGAACTCCGATTCGAACAACGAGATCCTCCTACCGAAGATCAATTGGTTCAAATTGATGTAGGATAGAACGGGTCACCTCGTCCAATATTTATCAGCAAGAACCTTCCAGAAGCAGATAAGCAAGAATTAATTCTTCTTATTCGAGAATACATTGATATTTTTGTCGGGAATTATGAAGACATGCCAGGTTAAGATCCCAAAGTTGCTACTCATAAACTGAATATTTTGCCTAATGCAAAACCAGTCAAACAACATCAACGACGTTTCAAGCCAGAAATGATAGACGCAATTGATGATGAAGTCAAGAAGCTCATCGCTTGTGGCTTTATTCGAGAAGAACAACATCCTGCTTGGGTAGCCAACGTCGCCCCAGTCTTGAAGAAAACTGGTAAAGTTCGAGTTTGCATCGACTTTCGAGATCTTAATGAAGCCTGTCCAAAAGATAAATTTCCTCTCCCTATCACGGACGTCATGATTGACAACACATGTGGGTTCGAGCGAATATCCTTCATGGATGGATTATCTGGATATAATCAGATTCGGATGAATCCTGAAGATGAAAAACACACTTCTTTCCGCACTCCTCGCGGAGTCTATTGCTACACAGTGATGCTATTTGGTCTCAAGAATACGGGTGCAACTTACCAACGAGCTATGAGTACCATCTTTCGAGATCATCTTCGCAAGATTGTCGAATGCTACGTCGACGATATTGCTGTCAAAAGTCGTCTGAAGGAAGATCACATCCAAGATCTAAAAACAATCTTTAATCTGATGCACCAGTATCAACTCAAAATGAATCCCACCAAGTCATTTTTGGGTGTCTCTAGTGGTAAATTTTTCGGCTTCGTCATTACCTCTAAAGGTATACACGTGGATCCCGAGAAGATCAAAGCCATTCAAGAGATGCGTCCTCCATGCAACCTAAAAGAGCTACGAGGATTCCAAGGTCGACTTGCGTACATCAGGAGGTTCATTTCAAATTTATCTGGACGCTGCCGACCATTTACTCAGCTAATGAAGAAGGGTGTATCTTTCATTTGGACAGAAGAATGTCAACGAGCATTCGAAGATATAAAGCAATATCTCATGAACCCACCAGTCTTGGTGCCACCGATCTCAGGCATACCATTCTTAATGTATGTCCGTGCTATGGATCATTCATTGGGTGCTTTACTTGCCCAAAAGAACAAAAAAGGTCATGAACAGGCTATCTATTATCTCAGTCGTACTATGATTGGTGCCGAACACCGTTATAGTCCGGTTGAGAAAGAATGCCTAGATCTTATGTTCGTTGTTCAAAAGACTCGGCATTACATCATTGGCCAAACTATTTATGTCATATCCCGAGTTAATCCTCTTCGGGTACTGATGAAGAAGCCTAGCACACTCAATTATCGGCTGGCTACATGGGCCATTCTACTAGCCCAATATGACATGGTATATGTTCCACAAAAGTCTGTTAAAGGTCAAGCACTGGCGGATTTCTTAGTAGCTCATCCTGTTCCAGAAACATCCAAACTCTATGATGAAATTCCAGACGAGACCTTGGAATCAAATATGATCTCCGAAGAATTTTCTACTTGGCGTCTATTCTTTGACGGTGCATCTAGGATCGGACCCAATGGTGCCATTGTCGCAGGAGTTGGGGTTGTTCTTGTTTCTCCAGACGGGTCAACCATTCAAAGAGCCTACTCCCTAGATGAACCTTGCTCCAACAACGTAGCTGAATACAATGCTTTACTCATCGACCTTCAATTAGCCAAACAACTGGACATCGAATATCTTGAAGTCTATGGCGACTCCAAGCTGGTTGTTAACCAGGTTAGAGGGACCTATGAAGTTCGCCATCAAGATCTAGTGCTTTACCATGAAGCGGCAATCAGCATGGCTACATCATTCAAAGCCTTCTTTATCGAATATGTTCGCCGAGCTTGCAATACCGAGGCAGATGCCTTAGCTAATCTTGCAGCAGTCTTAGCCATCCCTATCAAAAGACAACAGGTGGTGGTTGTCTCTAACCGGGAATTGTTTTGTATCGAGAACAATCGTAATATTGAGTTCAGTAACTTCACTGAAATCAATATTATCAACGAAGATTGGAGAGCTCCCTTCATCGACTTCGTAGTTCATGACATACTTCCTGAAGACCCAAAGGAGGCTACGAGTATTCGTCGACGATCTCTCCGGTTCTACTATAATCAGACTACCAAGACTCTCTATCGACGGACTTATGATAGTCTTCTTTTGCGCTGCCTTGCTGGTGATGAAGCGAAGCAAGTATTACGTGAAGCTCATAATGGTGTTTGTGGAGCACATCAACTCGGTCCTAAACTACAAGACCGTATCCGACGCATGGGTTACTACTGGCCCTCTATGGTATCTGATGCCATCGAATATGCAAGGAAATGTCGAGCTTGTCAGATCCATGCATATTTCATTCATCAACGTCGAAATTCCTTCATCCGAATGCTGCTTCCTGGCCTTTCGAAGCTTGGGGCATGGACATTATAGGTCCCATCAATCCTCCTTCTTCTAGAGGACATCGGTTCATACTAGCAATAACCGACTACTTCTCTAAATGGGCTGAAGCTATACCTTTGGCCGAAGTCAAAACCAGCAGCGTCATCAACTTCGTCAAACACCATGTCATCTATAGATTTGGTGTACCTCGAAGGATCATTCACGACAATGGACCACAGTTCATCAGTCAAAAGTTTACAAGGTTCTGTGATGATCACCGAATTGACAATGTCGCTTCGACAGCTTACAACCCGGCTGCTAATGGTTTAGCTGAAGCCTTCAACAAGACTATCATCAAGCTCCTTAAGAAGTTTGTATATACTAACAAACAGAACTGGAGTGAAAATCTTGGAGAATGTCTTTGGGCCTACCGTACTACAGTCCGTAACCCCACAGGCTGTACACTCTTCTCTCTAGTATACGGCTGTGAAGCTGTTCTTCCTTTGGAACTTCAAATTTTGTCCTTAAGGATTGCCATCGCTAATGAGCTCACTACAGAGAACAACGATCTCCTTCGACTTCAAGAATTGGAGGCGGTCGACGAGAAGCGATTAATGGCTCAACAGCATATTGAGTTATATCAAGCCCGTATCTCAAAGACTTTCAACCGCAAAGTTAAAGTTAGAGCCTTTCAGAAAGGTGAGCTCGTTCTAACAGTCAGACGTCCTATGACTATGACTCACGTGAGCAAAGGCAAGTTCGATGCAAAGTGGGAAGGTCCATATATCGTGAGCAAAGTCTTCTCAAATGGAGCCTATCAACTCACAGAACTGGATGGTCGAGTTGTAATGATGCCCATCAATGGCAAGTTTCTCAAAAAGTATTATTTATAAATGTAAAAGAGATTGCTTATAATCATCAAACAAGTTCATAAATAAAATTTTATTTTATTTTATCATGAATGATAGTATATAATATCAAGGAAGGTCACTATCATCCTTCTCAAAATTGGGATGCGGGCTACTGTCGTCCTTATCAAAGACATAGTTGGCAAACGAAACGAGAACATCCTTGCTCGAATCCACCAAAAATTTGCAAGTGGCCAGTCGTTTAGCCTCCTCTTCTTCAGTCGTCCCTGGTTCAAGCAAGAAGTCCAGGATATCCCGTGGCGGCTTGAGTGCAGACAAACCTTCGCCCGTCTCTGTCTGTTTCGACTGGACTGGTTCGGCAGGACGTTCCTCAGTACCCGCTTCAACCTTCCGGGCGATCTCAGCCTTCTTGGATGCATTTCCAGATGACATTTTGGATCAGAAAGTGAAAATGATCATTCCATCCATATTTCTGTCCTATTTATAAGCAGAGATTCTTGGAAACAACGAAGTGACGGTTCATCCGTTCATTACATCCATCAGATGATTCATCCGTTCATTACATTCATCAGACGATTCATCCGTTCATTACATTCATCCGACGGTTCACCCGTTCGTTACGTTCATTCCGACGGTTCATCCGTTCATTTGCATCCATCCGACAGTTCATCCGTTCATTTATATCCATCCGACGGTTCATCCGTTCATTTCATCCATCCGACGGTTCACCCGTTCATTCCATACATCTGACGGTCCACCCGTTCATTTCATTCACTTGACGGTTCGTCCGTTCATACTGACGATTCATTTCGTTCACACATCCCGACGATTCATTTCGTTTTGACGAATCATCCGCAACTTGTCATATATTTGTTATCTTTGATTAAGTTGTCTACTGAAGTAATGATATTCAACAAATTATATTCTGCCATGTCTACATTACCTCTGAGCAGATATAATGAATATAATTATTTTCTAAAAAATTAAGAAATATATCATGTCCTGCACCTCTGAATATATTTTCTATCGCTATTATTTATATCTGAATAAGATATGCAACAAATAATAGAGCCACAAAGAAAATATCTTTTTATTGATCAAAATTAAAAGACAGTACAAAAAGATATGTTACAAAATAGAAGATACAAAAAGTCTTCTCATTCAGCCGGTGGAGTCATCAAGTTAGTCATCTGCTGCTTTAAAGTTTACAGTCGCTCCTCACGAGAGTCCATCACTCGTCTCCTAGCTTCCTCCATTCCAGACTTATCGTCGAAAGTCGGCAAGGTTACTAGTTTGTGAGAGATTTTAGCTTGATGAGTTGTGACATACTCATCTCTTTCCTGGGTCAGAGCGTCCAGTTGCTGAACTGCAGCCTGATGTTGTGTGACCTCATCTTCCAGAGCAAGCTGAACAAGTCTCAACTCTTCTTGAAGACGGGCAGATTATGCTTGCAGCTCAACAACTTTCCGTTCCTTCTCCCCAGCAGTAGATGCTATAATTTCTATCTGGGAGTTATATTCTGCAGACATGGTAGAGAAAGTGTCCAAGAGAACCTGGAAATCAACTTTCGCAACTGCAGCCTCTTGAGACATCTTCTCAAATTCAGCAAGTACCAAAGGCTCCACCTATCCCCGATTTAGATCTTTGTAGATCTTAACCGATTCTTCCAGCTCATCCAATATGTGTTCAAGGTAAGCAGCTTGCGCTTCATCACCTTGACTCCGGATGGCAGCTATCAAATAAGAGGTTGGACCCCTAACAGTTATGAAACCAATCTCTTCTTTATCCATTACCCTCTCTACTAAGGGTCCTAGTGAATTGAAGAAAAGGTTGGTGAAAGAACCAATTATGAATCGGTTAGTGGCTATAGCACCAGGTGTAGCAGCTACTCCCATCGATGTCGAAGTAGCAGGTGCCTGTACAGATAGACGTTCTGCCGAGATTGCGACCGAGTGGTGACCTTTTCGGAAGGTTCCAAGACAAGCTTCTTCTTAGCAACTGGAGAAGAAGGTTCCTCTATCCTCCTCTTCCTCTCCTTGGTTGGAGATTTGACAACCTTTAATGAGACACGCAGTGGCTCGTTGACTTCTTCGGGGAAGTTGGCTTCCCTCGAAGCTTCCAACGGGGCATCAACCGGCTCATACTCTTCGTCATTACCGGGAGCCGACACAACAGTTGCTCCTTTCTTTAGTCGCGTTGCTGTTGCAAAGCTATCGACAAGACTGAAGTTCTCGGCAAAGGTATTCGCTGATGTATAGAAGATTGAATATGTATACAGTATCCGAGGACCATGGTCGCTCTTCGTCGGCATCGAGAATGTTGTTCTAGTGTCTCGTGCATTGTAGTAAGCCCAAGCCAGGGCGCCATCGATCAAATAACCTTTTCCTTGCAGGCACGTTATGGCGTTGCCTACGTGGAATTGGTCATAGCCGAATTGGCGTGCAAAACGGTTGGGAAGATAAGGTTCCAAGTACCATTCGTCTTCAAATCTGTTGACCAGGTGTAACGGCCGAATTGTCTTCAGCCAATCAAAAACTGCACGACCCAAAGGCTGCCTCCCAGAATCGACCAGATTTGTAGACATGTGCTCATAGCCAGCTGGAGGGGGAACACAGTAGAAGTTCCATCCCTTTCCGAGATTCAGAGCGCGTCTGTAATCTCTTAAACTGGTGTATATCCATTTACTCTTGGAGAATCTCCGCAAGAAGCTGCCGCTGACCGCTCCCATATCGGGGTTCATCAATGAAGGATAGTGCAGAAGCAACCATCCGAACAAATAAGTGTATGGAAGCTCCAACCGAGGAAAGCTCCCTTTTTCACCTTTCCCTTTGAGCATCGAATCAACAAAAAGGCGAAGGCCAGCATTTAATCTGCAGGTCATCACTGACAACAGATCCATCCGATAGCCGAAGACTAAATGGACGGTAGCAAAAAGTACACCTCGATGGAAGCGATCGACGATGCTGGCTCTAGGGACGACGAATCGTCGAAGCCAGTAGGTGAGGAAACCCGCCAGCTGGGCTTCCTTTGACATGGGCCTATAGCCCATCCTCATGAAACTTTCAATAATATCTCCTGTCTTGAAAGGATGATATTGAAGATCATCATCGACCTTGAGATTCATCTCCTTGTTCTCCTCCATCAATCCTATCACCTCGCTACTGCTGAGTGGTCTGAAGAAGTTAGGGTTGCACTTATCGTGCTCCTTAGTCTTCTTCTCCATGATATGGTTGAGAAAGAGATAGGGCAACCATTTTGTCGAGTAGCAAGTGCTAGAGGTACCACTCTTGTAGTACAAGGAGCAGATCTTATAGTGGCACAGCAGCTCTTCAAAAACAGCCACCATGTCAGTATTCTCCTGACGAAGTTTGTCCAACTCATCATTAGTCGGAACAAATTCTTCATAGGAGAGTTCCCCCATTGGCAAGCTCGAGATATACTTCATCTCGTGAAGAGCCAGTCCAATCTCTCCATAGGGCATCACAAAAGTCATTGTCCTGAAGTTGTACCTCTCCGCCAATACGAGGAACAGATAAGGATTGGGGTGGAAGCCGTAAACGGTAGAGTACACCGGTTGGTACAGCTCAATCTCCTTAAGCTTCTCTTCGAATTGAGCTAATATCCAATTGGCTATACAATTCCATCTCTTGTTGTCCGGATTCACAAGACCCGTCAATCGGATGTCTTGGTCCGGATATCTTTCCTCAACCTTCGCAAACTCATTTACGAATATCGGCATTCTGACTGGCAGCAGCAGGGAGGAGTTCTCCGGTGGAATGCAGTCGGGTTTCAATCCTCTGAGCAGGGAGCTGTGACGCTCAGAGGAACTGTAGAATATGTCCTTGTTGTTTGGCCCTTTCTTCACACAAATGTTTTCTGTTCGGGCTTGCTGGAGAGGAGTTATATCCCAGTCCATCCTCCTGGGATAGCTCGTATGAGCATAGCAAGATAGGGGAAGGCACCTGGAAATCTCAGGTAGAAGTATCCTTTTCTCGCCTCTCTGAAAGAGTCTCTGTTCAACTCGAGGTCTCGGCTGAGAACTCTTATCAAGAGCCTCACCAAACAGAAACAGAGGCTTCTTATGAATAATAGCATCAGCAGTTTGCAGAGGCTGCCCGTTCATCAGACTCAGCAATATTTCATTGTCTTGTGCTGTTAGGATGGCTTGACGGGACGATGGCAGGGCATACTAAGGAAATATTACATGGGACAGATCTTCCTTAAACTCTGGTTCAGCCAAAGTCCCTGTAAAGACTTCATAATTTGGGTCTTCTCTGATGTTAACTGCATCAAACAAAGAGACAAAATTGAGTACATACAAAATCAAAGAGTCTGTTCAAAAGATCAGCAAATTGCACAAGTGTCAGATTGCGCTATGTGCATAGCATCAGGTTGCGCTAATGCAGTCTACATGCGCAAAATATCCAGTTGCACCAAAATATCCACTTGCGCAAGTCATTAGATTGTGCTAACCGGCTTGCGTAAGGCATCAGTTTGCGCTGGATAGACTTACGCAAATCGATAGATTGCGTTGAACGTTTGTTAGCGCTTTCTAATCGATTGCGCAAGAAAATAGTTTTCATAAAAATAAAAACTATTGTGTGTGTGCAACCAAAACCCTAAACAGGGCGGCACAATACCATCAAATCTCTAAAAAGAGAGAGGTATGAAGGTTCGACAATGTCAAAGAACCCTAAAAAGGGTTTTTTTTTGATCGAGTCCATCATATACCTTGCAGCGCAGGGTGACCGACTTCGTGACGAGAAATTTGGGGCACAACTCGAATCGAAGACTCAGCGGGGGCCTTGTCCTTCTCGGCGGCTGAACGTTTAGGGGCCATTAATGTCGACGGAGAAGAAGAAGAAGAGTCGGAGTTGGCACAGGAGCTTTTCTCTCTTGAACAATTGGAAACAAGTAAAGAAAGAAAGAAAGAAGAACGAAAACTATTTATAGTTTTTCAAAAGTAACAGTCACCTCAGATTGTACCGAGAAATTAGGAGCTGATTCCTCGAAACGCGCAGTCAAGGCATCACTTGCGCAACTTGATTTTAAATTCGAAATTCAAAGTATTTCGAAACTTTGAATATTTTCAAATTTCGAAAACTTTGAAGGGGGTCTTGTAGGTCCTAAAAATTAAGTTGCACCCATCAAAAAAGTAATAAAAATCAAATTTGTGCACTCTTTAAATGAACTGTGCAGGAGACAGATTGCGTAACAACTCAACTGCGCAAGCTGAACTGCGCACTCATCCAAGCGCTAGCTGACGTAGCCGCGTCATCATTATCTGACAGAGAATCAGATCTTCTGACAGCTGACAGCCCGAAGAACGAGGAAAATTATTTGTTTCTCATGCAGCACAGCGCTCGAGGACAGCTGTACAGCCAGCGCAAGCTACCAGCCCAATCGAAGTGCAGTCTGCCAGATTCCCTATAACGCAGTTCAATCCTAGCATAGTCTGAAGCCAGCGCAATTTATGTGGCGCAGTCCATCAAGACAACTGATATTTTATACGTGGCATACATGCCATCAATTTTTTACCACGTGGCAACTGTCTGTACACGATCATGCGCATTTCAATCAAACAATGCCATGTGTCCCATACAGTTGGCCCACGATCAAGTAACTGCTAGCACAGTTCGCTGCGTACGCAGTCCAATGTTTGCGCAATCCATCCTGCGCAATCCAGAATAACTAAAAATTAGTTATTTTCAGAACTCTATAAATAGAGTTTCAAGTCCTTCATAGGGGGGATCAAGGAGATCAGATCAGAAAAATCAGAATTAAGAGCAGAGAAATCAGGAGTTCTTGCCCAAGTGCTGCTGCATTCTTCAGAGGCTACCGCCTTCAACTTCAGGGGCTATCGTCTTCAAAGTTCACATCGTCCAAGGGATAAAGCGATCGTCTTCAGATCGGATTCCTAAAGTTGTACTTTCCCATAATTCAATTGTAATCTTCTTACAAAGTTTGTAAAATAAAAAAAACTTTTTATTTTTGCAAACAGTTGCATGGAGGCACCACTCTCCAGGTGAGTCTACCTGGGAGAGAGAGGACGACATGCGGGAGCGATTCCCATCTCTCTTCGAGCCTTGAGGTAAAATTCTTTCTTTTCCTTCCTTGTTCTATTCATGTTGCTGTGTTAGTTCCTCATTCAATTTCGAGGACAAAATTTTTTTAAGGAGGGTAGATTTGTCACCCCCAGTTTTTGAATTTGGGGTATTTTCGTTATTTTCCAAGTTTTATAATTTTTTGAAATTTTATTTGATTTTATAGGATTTTTAGGGATTTGTTTGATTTAGTTTGAATTTTATCCAATTTGGACTTAAGTTGGAGACCCGGGTAGTTTGGACACTAGTGGGAACCACATACTAGCTGAGCTTGGCCCACATGCCATCCTAACTAGGCTAGAAACCAATAAACCATACTTCCATGGCTTAACTAGTCATTTAGAGACTTAATTAGTCACTAGAAGTTAAACCGAAACAAACCGAACCAAACCAAACCTGAAAAGAACCAAACCAAGTCTAATGGGTTGGGGGCTTAATGGGTCTCCACCCAAAACCATTAAACCCCCATGGCCGGCCATGTATAGGCCACCTCCCCCTCTCTTTCCTTCACCACAAAGTAATCTTTCTCTCTTCATTTCACTCTTTTCTTTTGAAGCTTCATCTTCCTCAAGGAAACCAATTCTAGGTATGCTCATTAACCCCCATTAAGTTTCTCTCTTGCATTTATTCCTTCACAATAAATGTAGAGCAGATCATTCTCCACAATATGACCATAGCTTTTATAGGTTTTCCTAAAAACCTAGTTTAAGGATTTATTAGGGGTTTTCCTTTTTAGAGGGGAATATATATATATATATATATATATATATATATATATATATATATATATATATATATATATATATATATATATATGTAGAGGAGAGTGGTGGTGGTGGTGTCATGAGAGAGTGTGTTAGTGTGTGTGTGTCTATATATATTTACATGTGTGTGTATATATATATATATATATGTAGATGTGTTGTGTGTTTGAGAATATATATATATATATATATATATATATATATATATATATATATATATATATATATATATATATATATATATATATATATATATATATAGCTATATAT
>JANAVB010041820.1:12473408-12700908 GCA_029216955.1 Iris pallida
AGTTCATATTGGATATATTTCTTATATGTACTTGATAGAGTCATATCATAGAATGAACGCGTTATAACTGAACTGTTATACCTTATTTTCGATTTTCTCAACCTGCGAGTCCACACTAGGGGTGAGGGTTGATTTCTTGAAACTAACCTGCGAGTCCATACTAGGGACGAGGGTTAGTTATTTGTTCAAACCTGTGAGTCCATACTGTCATGCTCTGATCCCGCAAAGTCCTTTCGTCCTCGCTTCGGGCTCTTTGGGACCGTTCGTCCTCGCTAAGGCGTGATGCCATGCAAACCTAAGTTGCACTTGCACAAGGCCAAGACCTGAAGCAAGACAAGATAGACAAGGTTGACAATACGCAGCAGAACATATCACAGATAATTGAAGCAGCAGCGGACATATTTCAGAACACATGCATTAAACACAATGGTAACAAGAAACAATTCTCTTTATTGATTTCATTTGAACAGATTACAAGCTCTCGATTCTCTCTGATACAATGTTACATTCTCTCAGAACTTTACAGATTACAATGCTCCCGTTCCCATACATTACATCCCTTTATATACAAAACTAACTCTTGTAGTAGATGTCATCTCTTGGCATCTCTTCTGATTTCTGGCTCCTGAGGATGAGGCTCGGGCTATCGCTTCGGACTATCCTTCTCGATGCATAGTGCACCTGCATGCAGACTGATGGTGGGTCAGTATATCAGCATACTGGTGATTTGTGAACAAAGAGCTACATTTGTCTGAAACGATCAGTGTTCATTTAGTGAGAAAATATTTCTTGTGATGTGATCTTGCTACTTTTTACCTATATACATTTCATGCATACAGAGTCAGTTTACATCTCTTTTGAAAACATCTTTGAAAACCAACATATCATTTCCATCTTAGCCGCTGTGCCTTCCACGGGTTCAGCTCGTCGCTAACCGCTGTGACTCGCATGGGTTCAGCTCGTCGCTAGCCGCTGTGACTCTCTTGGGTTCAGCTCGTCGCTAACCGATGTGACTCGTATGGGTTCAGCTCGTCGCTAGCCGCTGTGACTCTTTAGGGTTCAGCTCGTCACTAAGTGGATACCCCAATGCACATGCAATATCAAATGAAACCATCATACATCAATCGAGCAAGTCATAAACAATTCTATCTTCTTTTCAAGCAGGAAACCGTTCTCTTTCTTAGCAGACAATGTGCGGGTTCTCTTTTAAGCATACTCAAGATTACTGTCTTGTTATTAGCAATACATTCATTCAAAAGCTCAGATTCTTATTAGGCACAAGCGAATCATAAAATGAGACTTCGTCCACTCACACAGATCAATCATCTTCTGTTGCAGAGCCAGCAATCCGATCTTTCTGTCTATCTAGTGCCTTCGCGGAGCGGGGCACTACATAATTACCCACCAAAAAGAAGTTTCGTTCTTGAAACTTAAGGAGAAACTTACGATATCCTTAGCAGCGATAGTCCTCATCCTTCGCCATCATCAATCCATGAAATCACAATTTGGATCATATCAAAACTCTTGTTTAATAATGTATTTCAATCTCCATCAATCAAATCGATAAAATCGGCATCATAAAATATTTACGGACTTATTGTATGGAAGGTTCATCTCATTATTGATATCGAATAGGCAAAGGAATTTCGATCAGGAGAACATCTACGAATTCAATCGAATCAATTGGCCAGAGGATCGTGTTGCTCTGATAACATTCTGTCACGCCCCGATCCCGCAGAGTCCTTTCGTCCTCGCTAAGGCGTGATGTCGTGCAAGCCTAAGTTGTACTTGTACAAGGCCAAGACCTAAAGCAAGACAAGATAGACAAGGTTGACAATACGCAACGGAACATATCGCAGATAATTGAAGCAGCAGCGGACATATTTCAGAACACATGCATTGAACACAATAGTAACAAGAAATAATTCTCTTTATTGATTTCATTTGAACAGATTACAAGCTCTCGATTCTTTCTGATACAATGTTACATTCTCTCAGAACTTTACAGATTACAATGATCCCGTTCCCATACATTACATCCCTTTATATACAAAACTAACTCTTGTAACAGATGTCATCTCTTTGCATCTCTTCTGATTTCTGGCTCCTGAGGATGAGGCTCGGGCTATCGCTTCGGACTATTCTTCTCGATGCATAATGCACCTGCATGCAGACTGATGGTGGGTCAGTATATCAGCAAACTGGTGATTTGTGAACAAAGAGCTACATTTGTCTGAAACGATCACTGTTCATTTAGTGAGAAAACATTTCTTGTGATATGATCTTGCTACTTTTTACCTATATATATTTCATGCATACAGAGTCAATTTACATCTCTTTTGAAAATATCTTTGAAAACCAACATATCATTTCCATCTTAGCCGCTGTGCCTCCCACGGGTTCAGCTCGTCGCTAACCGCTGTGACTCGCATGGGTTCAGCTCGTCGCTAGCCGTTATGACTCTCTTGGGTTCAGCTCGTCGCTAATCGCTGTGACTCGCATGGGTTCAGCTCGTCGCTAGCCGCTGTGACTCTCTAGGGTTCAGTTCGTCACTAAGTGGATACCCCAATGCACATACAATATCAAATGAAACCATCATGCATCAATCGAGCAAGTCATAAACAATTCCATCTTCTTTTCAAGCAGGAAACCGTTCTCTTTCTTAGCAGACAATATGCAGGTTCTCTTTTAAGCATACTCAAGATTATTGTCTTGTTATTAGCAATAAATTCATTCAAAAGATCAGATTCTTATTAGGCACAAGCGAATCATAAAATGAGACTTCGTCCACTCACACAGATCAATCGTCTTCTGTTGCAGAGCCAGTAATCCGATCTTTCTGTCTATCTAGTGCCTTCGCGGAGCGGGGCACTACACACACTAGGGGCGAGGGTTTGAGTATCCGTTTGATTTTGTAAAACTAACTTGTGAGTCCACACTAGGGGCGAGTGTTAGTTATTTGTTTAAACCTGCGAGTCCACACTATGGGTGAGGGTTTGAATATCCGTTTGATCTCTTATTATGTGTTCATGTTTCCTTTCCAGCAGTTTATTTATGCGTAGTTGTTCTCAAATTCATGTTTCATAGTTGCTTAGTCATTTTTTATTTATAACCTGGTTTTCCTTATGCATGATATACTGTTAGATAGGCATATTTTATGTATCTTGCTAGTCCTCTGAGGACCTGATGATCACTTCAGATAGTTGATTGCACGAAGTTAGTTAGCTGATCATGATGGTAGTTGATTACTTCAGACTCGAGTATCTTTCATGATTACATATTTACATCCATTATTTGCACTCGGGTTGTTAGCCTAGTTTTATAGACTCATATTATTTCTTTGGAGTCTAATGGGACATATATGCTAGTAGGCTGCAGACCATGAACCATAATGTTCATTATTGTTTTATATTCTTCTTGTGGATTGAGATATAGTTTAACTTACCATATTAGACATGATACCCTATTCTGGATAGCGTATACGTATTCGAGTTGGACTGGAGTCCGCTTGATACGTAGCTGGCTTGCACACGTGCTCGCATCTCGAAAAGCGGATGCGGATCGTGACAAGATTTCATTATCTTCGGGAGATTTCTTATCTCTTCGGGAGATTTCTTATCTCTTCAGGAGAGTTCGTTCTCTTCGGAAGATATTTCTTATCTCTTCAGGAGATACTGTCATTTTTTTCTTCCGGAGATTTTTTCTTCGAGAGGTACTTTTATGTAAATAGACTGTCATTTTCGTTCAAGGATTTTTTTCATAAATATGACTGTACATTTAATATTAGATCTTTTCCTAGACATATACTCAATGAGCTTATCACATTCTTCCGGATGGTTTCAGTTCATATATGGCTCGTTTGTAAATCACTCGGGGATAGCATGATAATTTTAAATCCTTCAAGGATATACCTGAAGATTTAAATCCTTCAGGAATTTTATGTAAATCTTATCGTCTAGGTCATATATCATGACCGGGGAATATATTTATTTATATTCTTTTTATGATCATTTCAAGATCCTTTGAGCTAACATTGCTCAATACATTTGGATCTCTATTTGTTACAAACACCCATTCAAAACCTACCGGGTTTATTTCTTTTGGATTTTGTACTATAGGACCGAACACTCCACGTCTTGCGAGAGATATCGCATCTTTTCATTAGATTATTCGTGGCTTTAGTGTTATCCTTTAATTTTCATCACCCTTTTAATTCTCATTCGATAATGTCATTGATGACAATTTTTTTTATTCCAAATTTCTCTTGAACATAGATTTTTTGGGTACTGGTACCTCTTTTTTAGTCTCTTCTGGGATCTGAGGTATATCCTCGACCGGAGCGATATACTTTGAAAAATTGGATTTTTAGTTCATGACATCTTCGGGATCGTTAAGAACTCTCTCTCTCTCTCTCTCTCTCTCTCTCTCTCTCTATATATATATATATATATATATATATATATATATATATATATATATATCTTCAGGAGCTTCTCCTTCAAGAGCTTTAGGGTGTGTTATCTTTTTCGGCCTCTTCTTCTGGAGAGCATAATATTTAGAACCTTTAGGCCTTATGCGTTCTTACTGTAGAACTTATTCATTTGCTGCCTTTATTTGGTTCTTTTAGTATTTACGTTTATTAGAAAATAGATACATAGTTGGTATAACTATTTATACAACATAATCGAGTAAGCATCTAATAATTCATTTGTAATGAAATACAATAATATACCATGATACGTTCTTTTGGAACGATGTTTTACGATATTCTTCTAAAACGATAGTTCATGAAGTTCTTCTAGAACGATAATTCATGAAGTTCTTCTAGAATAAGGCATTATCTTCTACCTCGCCCTAATGGTGGGAGTTCTCTTATTAACGCGACAGATCACAAAAGTTATTCTATCACAAAAGTATCTCATGTCTAGAAGATTAATAATCTATGAGATAGACATAATAATTCATAAAACATAGATACTATTATTACAGTTTCAAATAACTCTAATATAAGTCATCTAATGCAGTTCGAAGATGTGCTACTAGTTATTCAGATACAATCTTCAAGATTGATGGTTTAGAAACAAACTTATCTTTGAGATCAAGGGTGTATGCTGCAATTTGGTGAGAGATAATCACACGAATTAATTTTCATAATCCTTATCATCCCTGCTTTGGGTGTTCAATGTTTTGGGAGTCTTGTCGATCATCTAACAATTTAAAAGTTATAGGATCATTTGGCTTCTGGCTCACAATGGACCCGTATGAATGAGCTTCTAGCTTAACGTAGTATATGACTTGATATCCCTAATGTGAGTAATATATCCCTAGTGAATAGCTGGATAATCTCTTGGACGAACTTCTGGTTCCCCAGGACGAACTTCTGGTTCTTCTCTCAAATTTATTCTTTATTATCCTCGCTCATGATTTCAATATGATACCCATTTGTCCTTATGTCCTTAAACTCAATATTTTTTTTTTCTGAAATTATGAGTATAAGACATTTTGTATAAGTAGGTGGGTTCCATTGGATAAAATAAGTTTGCTCTGCCGGAGCCATCTATAATATGAGTATGACCTGCTATCATGGATATTACTTTTATATTAATATTTATATTGGAGAAAAAAATACTAATCATAAGGATGATGTCAGCAGTAGCACTATCAGTCACGCATAAGATGTCTTTTTTCCATGAATTATAGTTTCTAGATATGGCAATATCTTATCATAGTTGCAAACATAGATATTATTAATTAATAATAATAATTCTAAACATAGAACTTCAGGACTATGATAGTTGGTAGGACAATTGCCTCTTTAGTATCCCTAAGGATACTACAACCTTATGGTACCAACTTATGACACAAACTTTTAAACTTTTTCTAATTTATATAAAGTTTGCAAATTTAAAATATATGCAACTATAAAATACCAATATTCTTAAGTTAATTAGATACATAACTTCAGGTCAATTGGTAGTTTGTATGACAATTAAACATCAACCTCCTTTTTATTTTCTTAGAAATTCTAAAGTATCATAAACTGTATTTTGTGATTATCAATTATTGACTTTCGGAGACCAGCAACCCGTTGCGACATATAAAAATTAGTTCGCGGGCGACTAAATTTCTGGTCATGCAGCGCAACACCTGGCATGCATGCACCCATTTGGGGTGGTACAAAACTCAAATAATTTGTATCTCTCTACAAATAAACCCACCCTAAATTATACAATAGTAGGAAAATCAATTGATGTTCATCCATATCTTCAATTCAGAGAATTATGGAGAAAATATAAAAAGAAGACGAGATAAACACATAAAGGAATCTCTAATTATCATTAGTTAATTAATATGGCAAGTCCCTAGGTTTGAACTGAGAATGTCAATGTTCCTCCTGATTCATCTCACCATTCGTCTGAGTTCTCTTTCTTTACATTGATAGTTAATTGTTAGATGCATAATTCAGATGCATCAAGTTGTGAGCAACAACAACAAGCTGGCCTACCCATTGATCGAAAAATAGAACGCATGGGTTAGCATTGTGACCATAATCAGCATGAACTTGTTGATTATTACTAATAATCACCTTCAAACAATTTACCATCTGGCAGACTGGCACCATTTACAAAGTTGTGCTTATCTGATACATCGTCCATGTCGAATAGGAACACAATAGGTAGCAATGAGATAGTATGTTATATGGAGAAAATTGCAAATCCAAAGTTACCTTTTAGTGCATGCTTACAAGTTACTGCAACAAAGTAGACTTTCCAAGTGTCTATGTAAGTACATAGTAAAGTATAGTAGGCACAATTTCTCAATATAAGCCATATGTTTCCAAACAAAACAAATTCAAGTATGATGTTTCAAGTTTTCCAGTAGAACTAGCAGCAAAAAATAAGTAAAGAAAACACATGAAACTAATAATATAAACACAATAATGCATCATGCACTGTGGTCTATTCCACTAACTATATTAACTTATATACTAAGCATCATGCAATATATATACGATTCGTTCCATTAACAATATTAAATTATATACTATTTTAATTAACCTTACAACTTAGACAATATAATAAGAAAAATCTTAAATACAATGTAAAAAGGTAGGGATTGAACGAATATGATATAATCGACTAATCAAGTGAAAGATAAAAGAACAAATTTAACATAGATCATAATACTTTATCATGAATTTCATTGATATGAAATACTGAAATAATTTTAGATAATCAACAACTATGTATATAGAAAGATAAGGATCAAATAAACTTAAATCAACCTACTTATCTCATATCTAAAGTAATTTCTGACCTTGGTGGTACCACTTGTACTTTTTCATCGTCTCCGACGACCTGAAACTTCTCGAGTTTCTCGAGCAATGGTGCTGATAACGTGCTGTGAAAATAAGAAAAAGAGAGAAGAAATTGGTAGCTAGAAGAATGTACGTAGATTTTCTCATTGATAGCATATATAGAGGGAATGTGGTAGAGATTGTTGTGGGTATAGATAAGAGCATCCATATTTGGATTTATCCAAATCACAACAGTAATGTAATTTTGGGTGGCTTTATAAACACCGAAATCGGTGAATTTTGAGGGATTTATTATTTTGTTCCATTTATATTATCACAAAATATATATAATTATAACTACTAATATTCTTTCCTATTTAATTTTATTCGTGTAAAAAACTTTCAAAATCCTGAATTACCAAGTATGTATGGAACTAATTTAAAAACAACTACTTAAAAATTAGGGTCCGGCTATACACACCCCAAGACTTGCTAAGGACACCCCACATAACTTAAATGTCATGTTAAAAGACCAATATACCCCCAAGGCTTTCTAAGAACACCCCACCAAAAAAAAAATTCTGCGACAAGCACGACAAATACTTGTCGAACGGACAATGGTCTGTTCGACAAGTATTGGTCGAACATGTCTTCTTCTGTTCGACAAATACTAGTCGAATGTGTCTTCTTGTGTTCGACAAACACTGGTCGAACATATTCTAATCGAACATGCCATCTTCTGTTCGATATATTTAGGTCGAACGTACACACTATAGTTTGACTGTCGTGGGTCGAACATTCCTCTATGAGTTCGACAAATCAGGGTCGAACCTACCCGTGAATACACCCAAATTTTTTTCTAATTTTTTTGTTTTTTGTTTTAACAACAGTTTATGGTCGACGGAGGGGGGATCGGAAAGCGGGGGGAGGGGGAGGAGGAGGAGGAGGAGGAGGCGGGTCGGCGGAGGGGGAAGGGGAGGGGAGGGGAGGGGAGTATGGGGTGTGCTAAGCAGCAAGGATAGAATAGATTTTTTTTTTTTTTTTGAAATTGGATGTCCTTAGCAGGTCTTTGGGTGTCAATAGCCAGCCCCTAAAAATTACTCAAAACCGAACCCCGCATAATGGTTCATAGCCGATTGTAACGGCCCAAATGTTGCACCCCGCCCGAGGCCCAGTTGCATAACCTTTTCGCGGACCAATGTTATGCGAGAAGCTTCCAGAACATTCTAGAAGATGGCGGAAGGCTCTAGAAGATTGTGGATCTCTCTAGAAGGCCCAAGATCGTTCTAGGAGGCCCAAGAAGCTTCTGAAAGGCCCTTGAAGTTTCTTTTTATGTTGCTAAGGAATAAACCTGGAAATGCCATTCCAGTTATGGTAGAAAGTAATAATCCTTGGAATATTCCTTCCATGACTTTCCTTATATTGCTCTATGAGCACTTATAAAAGGGGAAGGCTTTCATTTGTTCCTCACCACCTAAAAATTGTAAGCATTCTCCAAGTTAATAAAGAGATCCTTACGAGTCCATCTTTGCTCCACTATTCTAATTTCCTTAGCGGTCTAGCTAAGTCGGGTTGGGAAGGCTTGCACGAGTCTTCGAGGAGAAAGACAGTGTACCGCACGGGACGAAGTGCTAGCAAAAACACTAAGTCTGTGACAAATGGTATCAGAGTAAAGGTTCGATCGCCGTCATGTCTTCGATCGAAGCCATCATCAACGAGGAACCGGCACAACCCTCACCGCCTAAGGAGAAGGCAAAGACCTCGAGGAAGGGCAAGAGCAAGGAACCGTTGGTGGAACGAGCTCTTGGCGAGTTGACTGACCGGGTTGAGATACTGGAGAAAGGCGTGACGGGCGTCGAGTATCAAGTGGAGCAGAACCAAGTGGCTCACGAGGAATTCGCCCAAGGTTTGGAGGCGGATGTCGCCACTGCTATGACGGAGTTCCGAGAGCATCTCCGCGAGATGCAGGCCGAGTTCGAGGAGGAACGAAAGGCCACGAAGGCAGAGATTGCTGAACTACGCAAAGAGCTACAAACCAAGGCGGAGGTCCTCGAGAGGGCCATTGCTGGTGGTCCGACTCCGAGGAGGGAGTTGACACAGAGGGTGAAGTATCCAGAACCCAAATCCTGCACTGGCGTACGGGACGCGAAGGAGGTGGATAACTTCATCTGGAATGTCGAGCGCTACCTGAAGACGGTCCGCATCGAGGATGAGACCGACAAGGTAAACACAGCGTCCCTATATTTTTCTGATGATGCTACGCTGTGGTGGCGACGCAGGTGCATTGATATAGAAAAGGGATGAAGATCCAAGTGGGAGACTGGACGGGTGTCACCAGTCTCACGGTAGCACCACTGGACGACTTCGACATGATCCTTGGGATGGACTTCATCACTTCGACAAAGGCGGTCCTAATGCCGCATCTGGGAGTCGTCGGGATCATGGAAGAGAGCTCTTCGTGCATGGTGACAACTGCACGAGGCGAGCTTACCAAGGGGAAGGCTCTCTCCGCATTACAACTCAAGAAGGGGATGCGACACAGAGAGATGACTTACCTTGCTGTGCTCAAGTCGGAGGAGGCGCCCGCGCAGGGGGATCTTCCGCCTGAGATCGATGACGTCCTTGTGGAGTTCGGGGACGTCATGCCAAAGGAGTTGCCAAAGAGGCTACCTCCGCGGAGGGAGGTAGACCATGCCATCGAGTTGGAGCCGGGCACGAAGCCGCCCGCCATGGCTCCATATCGCATGGCCCGCCCGAGCTGGACGAGTTGAAGAAACAACTCAAGGAGCTGCTGGACGCGGGATTCATCAGACCGTCAAAGGCCCCGTATGGTGCACCGGTGCTGTTCCAGAAGAAGAAAGACGGAAGCCTTCGTTTGTGCATCGACTATCGTACACTAAACAAGGTAACCGTCAAGAACAAATATCCCATTCTGTTGGTAGCGGACTTGTTCGACCAATTGGGAGGCGCGAGATACTTCTCCAAACTTGATCTGCGCTCGGGGTATTACCAAGTCCGGATTGCGGAGGGCGACGAGGCTAAGACGACATGCGTAACGAGGTATGGCACATATGAGTTTATGGTTATGCCTTTTGGTCTAACAAATGCTCCTGCGACTTTTTGTACTTTGATGAACAAGCTCTTTCAACCCTACCTGGATCGGTTCATCGTGGTCTACCTCGACGACATCGTCGTGTACTCAAACACGATGGAGGAGCACATCGAGCATTTGAAGACTGTCTTCCAGGTGCTAAGGGAGAACGAACTCTTCGTCAAGCGGGAGAAGTGCTCATTCGCACAAGAAGAGGTGTTGTTCTTGGGGCACTGGATCGGGCATGGCAAGATATGGATGGACGGCGCAAAGGTCCAGTTCATACGGGAGTAGGAGGCTCCCACTAAGCCGACGGAGCTGCGATCGTTCCTTGACTTAGCGAACTACTACCGGCGGTTCATCCGAGGATATTCCGCCATCGCAGCGCCTCTGACCGATCTGCTGCGGAAGGATCGGGCATGGAGCTGGATGCCCCGATACGAGGAGGCATTCGAGGCACTGAAGCAGGCTGTGACGGAGGAGCCGGTCTTGTCTCTACCGGACTACTCCAAGGCGTTCGAAGTGCACACGGACGCGTCCGACTTCGCCATCGGTGGGGTGTTGGTGCAGGAAGGACACCCCATCGCGTTCGAGAGCCGCAAGCTGAATGACCCTGAGCGGTGCTACACGGTACAGGAGAAGGAAATGACCGCGGTCGTGCATAGCTTGAGGACATGGCGGTACTACCTCCTCGGCACCAAGTTCGTGGTCATGACAGACAATGTTGCCACGAGCTACTTCCAGTCCCAAAAGAAGCTATCTCCGAAGCAGGCAAGATGGCAAGATTTTCTAGCCGAGTTCGACATGGTGTTGCAGTACAAACCCGGCAAGGAAAATCAGGTGGCCGATGCGCTTAGCAGAAAGGCCGAGCTCGCATCTGTGTGCTTGCTCAAGGGGGACATTCTGGACCGTGTTCGAGTAGGAATCATGGAGGACCCACTAACACTGGCCATAGTGAAGCTTGCCAAGGAGGGCAAGACGAGAAGGTTCTGGCTGAAAGACGGACTTCTCTACACTAAGGGCGACAGGGTGGTCGTGCCTAGGTGGAGTGGCTTGCGGAGGCAGCTGCTCAAGGAGTGTCATGATACAAAGTGGGCTGGACACCCGGGGCAGAAGCGAACCTTGGCGCTACTGGAGGCCGCATACTACTGGCCTCGCATGCACGAGGATGCGGAGGACTATGTTCGCACTTGTCTTGTGTGCCAACAGGACAAGGTGGATCATCAAAAGCCCGGGGGCCTGCTGGAGCCTCTTCCCGTGCCGAGTCGGCCGTGGGAGAGCATTTCGATGGACTTCATCTCCGCCCTGCCGAAAGTGGGGGCACTTGGGTCAATTCTCGTGGTGGTGGACCGGTTCTCAAAGTACGCGACCTTCATTGCTGCTTCAACGGACTGCACAGCAGAGGAGGCCGCGCGACTGTTCATCAGCCACGTGGTGAAGTTCTGGGGCATCCCGGTCAACATTGTCAGCGACCGAGACCCCCGCTTCACGGGAAAGTTCTGGACGGAAGTGTTCAAAATCCTCGGGACGGACTTACACTTCTCGACCAGCTTCCACCCGCAGACGGACGGGCAGACCGAGCGGGTCAACTCACTACTCGAGGAGTACTTGCGGCACTTTGTGAGTGCCAACCAGAGGGATTGGGTGCATCACCTCGACGTCGCTCAGTTCTGCTACAATCTTCAACGGAGCGAGTCGTCGCACAGCAGTCCATTCGAGTTGGTGATGGGTCGCCAACCTCTTGCCCCGCACACGCTGAGTGTGGGGTCCTCGAGTAGAAGTCCCGCGGCCAACCAGTTCACTTCAGATTTCAAGGCAAAGACGGACATTGCCAAGGCATTTCTGGAGAAGGCCGCGAGGAAGATGAAGAAGTGGGCCGACGCGAAGCGAAGGCCGGTTGAGTACAAGGAGGGGGACATGGTGCTGGTGAAGTTAAAACCGCAACAGTTCAAGGTGTTCCGCAAGGTGTACAAAGGACTAATCCGGAAGTATGAAGGCCCCTTCCCCATGCTCAAGAAGGTAGGCAAGGTGGCCTACAAGCTTGAACTCCCTGCCAAGCTGAAAATTCATCCAGTCTTTCATGCAACAAGCAACCGTACCATGCAGACTTGGAGGATCCCCAACGAGGAGTTCCGAAGCGACCGACGACGACCATGATGACTTCCTTCGACAAGGAGATGGAAGCCGTGCTGGACAGGAGGACCATTCGGCGACGAGACGTGTCCCCGTATGTGGAGTACCTCATCCAGTGGAAGGGCTTGCCTTACGGCGAGTCTAGCTGGGAACGTGCTGATACGCTGCATCAGTTCGAAGCCGAGATCCAGACGTTTCTCAGCGAGTATGGTTGATGAGGGCGTCAACGCCTTAGGTGGGGGAGAATGTAACGGCCCAAATGTTGCACCCCGCCCGAGGCCCAGTTGCATAACCTTTTCGCGGACCAAGGTTATGCGGGAAGCTTCCAGAACATTCTAGAAGATGGCGGAAGGCTCTAGAAGATTGTGGATCTCTCTGGAAGGCCCAAGATCGTTCTAGGAGGCCCAAGAAGCTTCTGGAAGGCCCTTGAAGTTTCCTTTTATGTTGCTAAGGAATAAACCTGGAATATGCCATTCCAGTTATGGTAGAAAGTAATAATCCTTGGAATATTCCTTCCAGGACTTTCCTTGTATTGCTCTATGAGCACTTATAAAAGGGGGAGGCTTTCATTTGTTCCTCACCACTTAAAAATTGTATTACACGAGTCTTCGAGGAGAAAGACAGTGCGCCACACGGGACGAAGTGCTAGCAAAAATACTAAGTCCGTGACACGATACTCTAAAAATAAATCATAATCGTTGTCCCTACAATTGCGAGGAGACACTCACTAAGGTGCTCTTATCCGAACAAAACAACCAACATCATCTCCAATTTGAGAGAGTTTTTTCTTCTTCGAGACCTCCTCCTTTTCCCATCTCATCATCATTCAATCATCACCATTTGCTGAGTGATGGCTACTACGATTTGTTCCGCTTCAGTTCACTTCCCTTGTCGAGCTCCGAGGAGTAGGAGAGAATCTAGGGTTTACTCCATTAGGGTTCCCCCATGCCCTAAAAAGTGGGTTTCCTTCTCCTCCTCCGCTTCTTCAATGGTATGTAACCGAATCCCTATCATGAGTTCTTCATTCAATCCAAGAAGAAGCTCAAGCTGACGTGAATTGATCATATGTTACTTTTTCTTCTTTCTGGGCCCTTTGTTGATGCTAATTGTTAGAGCCGCGTCGTAGTTGAGCAATGTGACATGGAGCATTGACAAACGGACACTCCAAAATACGCTAGGACATGTCAGAATTGGTTCGTGTTGCCGTGTCCATACCGTGTCGTGTCATATCCGTGTCCCTGCAAAAATAAATAAATTCTATTTTAGGCGTCCCAGTAGCTTGTTCTTTGGCACAGCTGATATTGGCTGCTTCTGTGTATTATTACTTTTTTTTTTTGAGAAGCAACAGTAAAAGTTGTTTGTAACACCGATTTTTGCTTAAATTGTTTTGATATGGTAGTTCAGTTTTTGGGCGCCCTTCAAAAGCAGGGGATACCTTTAGCAAAACCTGCTTCTGCTTTTGCTTTTTGAAAAGCAGCTGCAGTACCAAACACATTGCATGACTAAAGGCGCAAGTTTTCCTACTACCAACTGGACTGCTAGGTCCTATGGCAACGCTCTCTCTTGCTCATAGTTAGCCCGGGTAGGAATATGGCACCGGGAATCTGGCACCTGCTTAGAGGGTGGACACTAGGTTGGCTTCTGGTCATCGTACTTCTTTACCTTTTCTGTAGAGCTTTCTCGTGTTCGATGGCCGACATCATTCTCATTGATGATGATGATTGTTAAACACCCTACCACTGCACCAAAAAAAAAAAAAAAAACTAGAATATTGGTGATACGAGGGTATATATTTATATTACTCAACACTCCCCCATAGGTGGAAGACCCATTTTATGGGTTGACAACATGATTCACACAACGACCTTTTTGCGAAGTTCTCTTAAGATGCGCACCAGAGAGGTTGAATCTGAGTTGCTCTGGTACCATGTTAAAGTCCCTGCCACTCAAGCAAAACTTTAGCATTGGCGAGGGATGATGGGTATATATATTATTCATGAAGAAATTATAATAGATTATGAAATGATGATTGTGCTCCTCTTTAACTTGATCAAAGGCTCATATGACCATGTAATTCTTATAATTAGTGTAATGTCTTTGGAAAAAAAAGTATGTATGTGTAGTTATGTATGTGTGTTTAATTGAGTAATATGCGCAGACTTGCACTTGTATTTGGAAAATTGTCACTTTGGCTGGAAAACGCACTGGCAGCTATTTTGACTAGCTACCTGTACATCTTGTTCTAGCTGTTATTCCCATAGTTTGAAGTATCGGCCGATACCGATCCGATACGGGCGATACCGATACGGTTTTGCATATCCCAATACCGGCCGATATCCGATACTGACCGATACCGACGTTGGAGGTCTCTTTACCGGTCAATTTGACAAAGAAAATTGAACGAAAAAGACCAATTAGCAAGGATGTAAAAGCATAATAAGATTGTAAAATAATGTAAAAGAAGAAAGCTTATCTATCGATGTAAACCAATTGGCAAGAGTCGCTACTATTTCATTTAGTTTCAAAAATACTAAAAAATAATACTGTAAATACTTAAAATTATGCCTAAATGTATAAAATATATTTTCTAAAATGTTAATAGTTTATTAATAATTATTTGCTTTCTGATACCAAAAACTCCGATACTCAGATCCGAAATCACCGATACTGTCGATATCGCCAATCCCGATACTCATAGGAATGGTCCGATACCGATACCGATACTGTGAACCTTGTATTCCTCCTTTATTAAGTATTGAGTTCACATTGCGTTTTTCCTCATAGATCCATGGTAAATAGTATACATATTGTTGGTCTATGTTAAGTATTATATATTAGTCATATTAGTAATAGTATCAGTGGGCTTTAGTCCCACATTGCCTAGAACAATAATGAGAGGGGTTAGCCTCTCCTATATATATGTAGCTCTCCTTTATTAATAAAATTCATCCTATTATTCCAACTCTACATGGTATCAAAGCCGAAACCCTTCTTTTCTCTCCCCTAAAGAAAAAAAATCCTAGCCACCACCCTCTACTCCCCCCGCCGGCATTCCCCCCTTCCCGCTCCTGCTGTGGCGGCTGCTGCCCCCTTCGACGCCCCCCCTACTCCCTCCCTCCCTCCCGGCTGGCTGCTGCGTCCGCCCCCGCTGCTGCTGCGCCCGCCCCCGCTGCTGCTGCGGCTGCTCGCCCTACTCCCGCCACCCCCCGGCACCCCCTGCTGCTGCCCCCTACTATAGTAACACGTCCCCCCGTACTACAGCTACAGTACCCGTCCCCCTTCCATGGATCTTGTACAAAACACTAACCCTACTCCCCCCCGGCTGGCTGCTGCCCCCGCCCCCGTTTTCCCCGCTGTTGCTACGACTGCTCCCCTTACTCCCGCCACCCCCCCAGCACCCTCCCGGCTCTTGCCCTCCTACAATAACATGCCCCCCCGTGCTACAGCTACATCACCCGCCCTCCTTCCATGGATCTTGTGCAAAATCCTAATCCTAACCCTTGCTTCTTTCCACCGGCCGTCGTCTAACCCCTCAAGTCAAAACCCTAACCTAGTTTCAGAAAAAAAAGAAAAAGAAAAATGTTGCGATCTTCAGAGGGTAAACAATAGTTTGTTTGCAGGAACCTCTGACTTTCCAACATTCACTTTTTGGGATCTACAGAGGGTAAACAATAAGTTTGTTTGCAGGAACCTCTGTCCTAAACATTGGCTTGGGATAGTCAGAGGGTAAACAACAAGTTTGTTTGCAGAAACCTCTGACTTCCAATGTTGATGTCAAATATTTAACAAAGAGCAGACAAGATGCTTATCTTGCATGAATCTTTGTTTCTTTTCTTACTTGATCTTCACATCAGGATCTAACAGAAGATAACTTGGGTTACTTCTTTGTCCTGACTTGTATGATCCACTTTCATCTCTACTTCCTATGCGCGTGCCGGTTCTGGCCACATTACTAGCGCATTGGTAGAGTTGATGTGATTATCAAGTTCAAAAGATCAAATCGACGGTTGAATCGATAATATTGCGAGATAACTAGTACTGGGATGAATAGCAGTGCTACAGACACTAGTGTTGAAAACGCAATGGCGGGACCAACGGGCACTAGCGTAACGATTTTTTCGATTCGACTTGTCGATCGACGGTTGGACGGACCAGAAGGCTAGAAGGCTACTCGACCTGGCGAAAGAAGGTCGAGAAGACGCTTCGAGGGATGCGGTTGTCCAAACATTTGACTGACAACCCTCTAGCAAAGGCTGATTCCATCTTTGAGCAATGGAAGACAGATGATAGTCGACTGTTTACACAGTTGATGAACTCCATGGAACCATTGACAATGTTCTAATAATTGGAAAAAATTGGCGCCTAGGCGCTAGGCGTCGGGTAGCCGCCTAGGATTAGGCCAGAATCGGCCTTGTGGGCGGCCAAGCAATAAATCGGAAAAAATCGGCCGCCTAGGCGGGTGTAGGCGGCTAGGCGGTCGTCCCCGACAAACATGAAAAAATCGGATTTTTTTTTCCAGGGCACAATCGGGTACGCGACCCGAAACCCGTAACTAAAGTTGAAACCCTACATGTTCAGCCACCTATTCTTCTTGAGGGAGTGATCGAGCAGCAACACTAGCAAGAGATCAAGAGCAGCAGCAGCAGGCGGAGAGAACATCAGCAGCAGGCGGAGAGAACATCAACAGTGGGAACAGGTGTAGGTGAGTCTTCTTACTTCTTCCTTCTTCTTCTTCTTTTTCTTTTTCTTCTGCTACTTTTTTTTTCTTCTTCTGCTATTGGTTTTTCTTCTTATGCTACTTTTTTTTTTCAATGACAACTGTTTTTTTCTTCTTCTTTTTCTTCTTCTGCTATTTTTTTCTTCTGCCAACTTTTGTTGGCCGAATGAATACTGCTACTGTTTTTTTCTTTCTTCTTTCTATACTTCTGTTGGCAGCAACACTATATTTTGTGATCTGTTTAACAAAAAAAAGTACTTTTCATTACAAATTTAAGTGAAATAGGAAAAAAATTGACTGAGCTATGAATTTGAAGAAGTAGGGTCCGTGCCGACGGATACTTAGAGGAAATAGAGGAGATATTGTTATTTTGTATTGTTATTGCTATATTTTGTTAGTGTTAACTATTTGAATTATGTTTGAACTTGTAGTCTTGTACTATAAATTTGATTATGTTTAGTTATTATGAGAGGTTTTGAATTTGGGGTATAATTTTTACTTAAGCATATTTTTAATTCCTAAATTATTATTTTTTTATATGCGGCGACCGCCTAATATTAGAAGGCCGCCTAGGCGGCCTAGGTGCTAGGCGGTGGGTGGCCTCCCGTCTAACGCCTAGCGCCTTTTACAACCTTGACCATCGGCGGAAGACATGGTTCAGAATACGGACTCCGTTAAGAAATTATGGGAGCTCCTAGCAGCGGTGTTTGATGGCAAACACGATTTGTCTTATATCTACGATTCGGTCTTTGGCATCTACAGAGCTAATCAGGGAGAGAAATCTCATAAGGATCACTTCAGGGCCTTTAAGGCTATGACTGATGAGGTTGATCGTATATTGCCCCTTACAACAAACATCAATGAAGCTAGAACTCAACTTGAACAGCTTCATGTTATGCATATCTTGCCTCTCTGTGTCCTGATGCGGACTCTGCTTGATCTCAGATCATTGTTGGATCTGACGTTCTATTTTTAATAGAAGCACATTTTTGTGTCCTTCGAGCAGCAAAAGTTGTAGAGACCACTCCGGATGATGTTCCTGGTGATTGCTCTGCTCTTGGTGTTGTTCATACAAGCATTCGTGGTGGTCATGGTGGACGACGTGGTGGCCGTAATACTGGTCGTGATGGAGGCCGTGGTAGTGGCAGTCGCAATGAGGACGACTACGCACATGCTTTAATTGTAGTCAGCTTGACTATTTCTAATAGCAATGCACTAAAGCATATGCCGTTAATATCAGATGATGGTGTCCGATCTGTTCAGATGACTTCGGAGTCATATACAGAGTTCCTTGATTTTCAAGCTCAACGTCGTGGTGAAGCTTCTACGTCTGGATCCACAGTTGGATACTCAGCATCATGCTTAGTAAAGCCAAAGCAGTGGATAATTGACTCTGGTACGTCTGCTTACATGACCGGTGACGCAAGTATGATACATAATTATGTTCCTGTCGGTCGTATTTCTTGCATTACTGTTGCCAATGGAGGTTTCCTGACAGTCCGAGGACGTGGAAGTGCCAGCTTTTCTTCCGGACTATCGCTCAATTCTGTATTGCTTACACCTGGGAACCTGTTCAGTTTAATTTCAATTAGTTAAATTACTCATGAACGTCTTTGCTCGGTAACATTTTTTTCCTGATGTTTGTGTCTTTAGGATCTAAAGACTGGAAAGACGATTGGTAAGGGACATGTTGCTGGAGGCTTGTACTTGTTTGACGTACCTTCTTCGGTTGTCTATACCGGCGTGAAATTCGATCCTTTCGAGTTACATTGTCAGTTAGGCCATCCATCTATCCAAGCTCTCCAGAAAATGTATCCATCTTTAGATATTCCTATTTCTTTTAATTGTATGTCATGTCATTTAGCTAAACAATATCGGGTTTTCTATTCGGTGAGTCATAATAAAATTGCTTCCGCTCCTTTTGAGTTCGTGCATTCTGATATATGGGACCTTGTCCGGTGGAATCAACCATGGGTTTCAAATACTTTGTTACATTCATTGATGACTACTACTGTCATGATCCGATCCCAATATACTGGATCCAGTCGGATCATGTCCAGCCTGCACCGTTGTGAGACGGTGACAGTAAACTGTGTCAATCAGTAGCAACACAGGAATAACATTCTAAAACGAATTAAAAAAACTTTATTAAACATTTGAAATGAAATAGAGTCTAATTTAAAAACAACATAACAGAACAAACATCTGGTTGTCATAACTTGTTCATTTATTACAACTTTTAAGAAAATGAAAGAAACTAAACAGAATGGTGCAATTAGGACTCTTGGTTCCTCTGTCCTGGTTCAGCTAACTCCTCGGAACCCAAGTCGGGTCCGTAGTAAGAACTATAAGCCAACTCCTCGTCGTTGCAATCACCTAAAATATTGGTCTCCAGTCAGGAGGGGAACAAGAATATACAAATCTATTCCAGCATCTTATTTAATAATTAAAAGTGAGACAAGAAGCAGTTTATAATAGAAATATATTTTCTAAATAATAAATAAAGAAGCAGTTATACAATAAAACTCTGAAAAAAATGATGCAATCTAGCTAGTAATAATGTGCGAGCGCGCAACATCCTGTGGTCGGCTAGGGATGGAGGCAGTAAGTGTTCTAGTGAACACGGTCCGGCTTCGGCCCAAGTGGGTTGGGCTACCGCTATCCACAGTGATTCAGTAAGGAGGCTTTGACCACAGGTGTTAACGCTACTCCCCAAACCCTGAGTCAATGATTCAGTCAAGCAGTCAGTATGATCCGAGAGGGATCCCGTGAGTCAAGTGTCCATTCAGTAGTTCTACTATGCAATGAAATTAATTATTAACTAAAACACAAGTTTGAGTAAGTATGAACTTGTCTTGATGTTCCCGGTGCTGTAGGTGACGACAAGAAGGTACTCAGGTTAAATCCGGGACTCGAGTCGTACATTAATTGATACTTTGTTTTAGAAGTCATTCCAAGGGTTTAACTAACCGCTAATAATTATAATAAACAGTCGTTTAGCTATAACAATATTTTTAGAGAAGAAAGCTATAATTATTTAATACTTTAAATCGCGTATAATAATAGATAAAACGATTTTTCTAATAAAGCTGTTATTTTTTGTAAATAATGCGAGAAATATTATACTTAAATTATTAGTAGATAATAAACGGTTTTTCGTAAACTAATATTATAATTAGAATTACCTATATAAAATACTGGGAAAATCCTTTGAAATTAAATAGTTTTTATTAAACTATACGAAATATTTTAATAGATATTTTAAATAATAAGAAAATGTTTTAATTGTAAAATTATAAAAATCATTTATTTAGTAAAACCTAAGGTTTTAGAAATGTACTTAAAACTCTATTAAAATATCGTCTAAAACTTTATTTAAATAAGATAAAAGGCTTACTAAAATAATTTAACGATTTTATTAAGAAAATATTTTATATTAATAATTAGTGAGAAATCATTTAATTATATAAATAACTTAAAGATTTCCACGAAGAATATCTAGCGTTTATTATCTAAAAAATCCTTTTTGGTAATAAAAACTATTTTTTGAAGATAATTAATATTTACCCAAAAATAGTAAATAAAAGGGTTTTAGCGTAAATACTATTTCCTATATTAAGCATAGGCTTGATATAAAACTATTTTTTTTGAAACTAATTTTAATATTTTATTAATCGTAAAATTAATGGCAGCAATATTAATAATGTTAAAATAACATTATCCCTACGATAACCGTAATTAAACGTTTAGTAAACTATTAAGCCTAATAACTTACAAGTTAATATAACACTTTATATACATTACGGCATACTCATTATTAATAATAATCTATCCGTAATATTAATAAATTACAAGCATTTTTATTACAAAACCTATGGTCTCAATTAGGAAACTATAATCAATCTATCCCGGAATTGACAGAGCTTTATTCTGTCAATTCCGGTCGGAGCAGAACTGGGTTTTGCATTCTAGAAATTAACAGAAGGTTCCGGACTTACCAAAAGGCTGTTGAAGGAGTACCGAGGGAAGGCCTCGGACTCAGGTCACGCAAGGGCGATGGAACACAGACACACGTGCACGGGACACGCGGAACGGGACGACGCACGTATACGGAACGCACGCGGGGTGGCGTGCGCACGTGGACGGAACGACGCCGACGTGTGGGAGGCGGGACGCTGCTGCTGGCGGGAGGCGGCGGAGGCTGGCGGGCGCCGACGGTCGGGGGCGCGGTCGAGTACGGTCGGGGGCGACGAAAATACCCCGATTGGGGTGTCGCTAGGTCCGGGGCGGCGCGAGGATCATCGGGGCGTCGTCGGTTTCGGAGTTGGAGAAGTGTGGAGGAAGATGAAAGAGGTTTGGGAAGGTGGAAAGGTTATGCGAGTTTTTCTTCTGGAGAGGAAAGGTTTCTGATATATTTTACGTGGAGGAGGAGAGGTTACGTGGGAGTGGTGAGAAAGAGATCGAGAGATAAGGGAAAAGTTTGAGAATGTGGGAGGAATTATAGGAAAAGTGGGAGTGGGTCATGGGTTTATTTGTGTTTTTTTAAAAAAAGAGGGTTTTACAACTCCCGTGTCACGTTTGTTTATCTAATAAAAATTGCTCCGAATTATTTAATATTTGGTGCAATTTTTATGCTAAAATCAAAATACAATTTAGTGTTCAAATTAAATTTTTTTAGAGTGACAATGGTCCTATGCAGTTAAAAACGGTTTTTTTTATGATAACGGTCCAGTAGAGTTATTGATATATCAGTGATATATCGGTTTTATAACGGTAAATATCGGTTTACTTTTTTAACAATTTTTTTATATATAAACAACACATTAATAGTTAGCTATCATAAAATATACAATAAGAGTTTCTTAAAACATTAAAACTAAACGGTTCATACCCAAACCAATATTACAATATGAAAAGTACCTACTTCAACAGTTCAATAAGAGTTTCTTAAAGCATTGAAACTAAAAGATCCATACCAAAACTAACATTACAATATAAAAGTACCTACTTCAACAGTTCAACTAATATGAAAACCAAAAAGTGCCCAATTCAAGTTTCAACATCTAGACTAATAATCTTCATTAGCTTCAATTTCAACTTTATTTTCCTCGTTCTCACAATCACCATCTTCACACTTTCTTCCCTAGTTTCATCTTCATCTTCTTTATCCTCATCATCGTAAACAAGTGAGAGTGGATCTGTAACACCTCGTGACCTAGTGCTTCTTGTGCTTGGTCCTTCAATGTCATCGGCACCCATTGAAGCACGAACTTGCTCCCAAGTTAAGTCATCACCTACCCTTACAAACTCTGCAAGCTCTGTTTTGGTTGGAATAATCCAATCATCATTCTCTTCAACATCTCTCAAAATAATAGGATCAAAAGTTTTGGGTTTGTTCTTTCTATTCCAGAATCGTCTCTCCAACTTCATGTTATATTGAATGTAAACAAGATCATTCAATTTTGCTTGCAAAAGGCAATTCCTCTTCTTCGTATGCAACTGAAATTAGCATACGTATTATTTGTAACTAGCTAGCTTGAATTTAAAAAAAATAGCAAAATTAAGAAAGTAAGTAAGTTGCATACATTGTCAAATGCACTCCAATTTCACTCACAAGGCGAAGCACTACATGTTTGGCTTAAGACCCTCCTTGCAAAGCTTTGTAGTTCCGGCGTACCATTGCCATAACTTATCCACCATTCATCTATATTGAGTACGCTCCTCACATCAATAAGAATTAAGAAAGATGTAATGTAAAATACAAATGGAATGGTTAATTGGTAAGAAAAGAAACTTACATGGTGATATCGTTTCTCTTGTTCTTATAGCTAGATTAGTTCCAAAATCTCTCAACACCTCTCTATATTTCGACAATTGCGATAAGATTTTAGTATTCTCAACCATATCTGGCACAAGCCTCATCAAAGCTTCATTAAGCATTCTCCTAGTGTGATTAAGCTCTGATGTTGAATGCTTATAAAATATGGCATGGTTAAGATAATATCCAGCTGCATTTAAAAATATAATCCAATGTTGGCATATAAATATGAATATGGTAACATTCATGTGCATATAAATATCGAAAAAACATATAATATAATATACTTGCATGCAAAGGGTGTTCTAGTTCAACCCATCTCCTTTTAACAATTGCCATGGCCTTGATTAGCACTGCGGGCTCATCAGCAAGGTTCTTATCAAGCTGGAGTTGTGCTCTATCCATAGCATCATATATATAGCCCATGCAAGGTTGTTCTTCCCTGTCCACCAATCTCAAGACATTTACTAAGGTAGCCAACACTTTACAAGCCAATTCCACATTTTTCCAAAATGACTCTTTTGCAATAATCCTTGCAATCTTCTTTCCATCCTCTTTTTGAAAATGAACTGCGAATCCATCTAGAAGAAACGAATAATTGTTGCAAGTACTGCATGTTCTTCCATATGCTTTCCAATGTATAGAAGGAGGTTGCAAACCTAGTTACACAAGGCCTGTGCAACTCGCTACCGCTCAACTTTTGCATCATGTTTAAAACCATCAAATGGTTATAAATATAAACCACCACCTTCCTGGCTTGAGACAACACATTCTTAACCTTGTCGATATCACTACCAATATCTTGCAAAATTAAATTGATGCAATTGCAGCACAAGGAGTCTAATATATCTTTGGATGTTGTATCTCCAATTTTCTTCCCGCGGCCTTAAAGTTAGAACCATTGTCCATGATAAACTACATACACAAAAAGAAAATTTATTACAAATTAGGAAAACATAATGCACATAAATAAGTCACATATTTATTACATTAACATGTTTACCTGGACAATGTTTTCCTCTCCCACATCCGCGATCACCTCATTAATCAATCCAACAATGTAGTCTGCATCATGAATTTGGTCTGAAGCATCAACAGATTTTAAGAAAACCGTTCCTTGTGGACAATTAACTAAAAAGTTAATCAAATAACGACCCTTCGTATCTGTCCAAAAATCTGACATGATGGAGCATCCATACTCCTTCCATTTGGGCCTAAAGGAATCAACAAAAGTCTTTGTCTCCTTCAGAACATCTTGAAGCAGAGTAATCCGCACATTATGATAGGACGACGCAGGCATAGCTCTTCCATACTCTCCAACGCAATATATAAAGCGTTGAAATCTAGGATTACGCACAATATTAAAGGGTATACCGCACTCGTATGAAAATTTAGCCCACTCCATCCAAGCCTCCATCTTCAACTTCTTCTTGATTGGATTGCTAGTATCCAATGTCGTTTGTTGCATTTTTCCGACATTAGGTTTGTAGCTTACATTTATTGGACCTCTTATATTGGTACTTTCCTTCCTCTTCTTGCTTGATGATGTAGCAATACTAGCATGTATTGGTTGAATATCGTCATCGGCATCCTCAACATCAAATGCGTCAGTCTCGTCCTCATTTAAGCTTGGTCGGCTTAAAATATTGTTGACTCTATTTTTCTCAAGTCTTTTCTTCACTGCTTCATCCATTGCCTTTTGTACTTCCTTTTGCACAAGCATACGAGCCTTATCACATCCCTTTGTTTGTCCCCTTTGATTAACAATGTGTTGTTTGAATCTTGATATCCCATCCGGTATTATTCTTTGGCAAAAATTGTACGTAATTTGGTTTTTTTTGGTGGGATCCATAACCGTTCCATAGCGATACCCAACATCATTCGAATTGATCTTAACCGGAGCTACCTCATTTGAAGCACCACCCGTTCCACTGTCATTTGAAGCTCTCGAAGACATTTCTGAAACAAAGAATTAAAAAATTAACTGGATATGCAGGAACAACAGCAGCAATATGCAGTAATTTAGAGATGCAGCACTTCTTCAATTTTTTGATCCAAATATGCAGGAATTTGAAATATACAGAAATTTTTGATCCAAATATGTAGGAATTTGAAATATGCAGGAATTAGAGAAGCAAAACAAAAAGAATTGAAAGCAAAAACTGAAGAAGGAAAAAAAAGAAGGAAAAAGAAAAAGAAAAGCAGCATCGAAGAAGAAAAAGAAGAAAAAAAAGAACTGAAGAAGAAGAAGACTGAAGAACAGAGAACAGAACTGAAGAAAAAAAAGGCAGCATCGAAGAAGAAGAAGAAGAAGAAGAAGAAGAAGAACTGAAGAAGTAGAACAGAACTGAAGAAGTGAAGAACAAAAAATAAAGCAGCCATCGAAGAAGAAGAAGAAGAACCGAAGAAGAAGAAGAACAAAAGAAGCAAAAAAAAGCAACATCATCAAAGAACTGAAGAAGAAGAAGAACTTACCGTTGGGTTGAAGCAGCAGTAGCAGGTTTGAAGAAGCAGCAACAACCGTCGGTTCCTTTTTTTTTCTCTCCCTCTTTAAGATGTAATCTAACATATAAAAAACAAACCGTGAGATATCTGTTTTATCTCAAACCGATATATCGGTAAATATCGGTCGTATCGGCCGATTTTTTTTTCTTTTTTTTCCAAAAAAAATCGGTCGATGACCGATACTGATATATAACGGTTATAAAACCGATATATATCAGTTATTAACTGCATAGCAATGCTAGTGAGTATTTATCTCGTGAGCTCAATACTCATCTGGCCCGCAATGGCATCATCCACCAAATTTCATGTCCTTACATACCATAACAGAATGGTGTGACTGAGCGCAAGAACCGCCATCTCTTGGAAGCAACGCGTGCTCTTATGTTTCAAGCACGTACTCCCAAGTAATTTTGGTCGGATACGGTTCTTACTGCTTGTTTTTTATTAATCGCATGCCATCGTCAGTTTTCAATGGTAATACTCCTTTTTCTAGGCTATATACCGGACGAGAGCCGTTTCTTCTGTCTCTCAGAATTTTTGGTTGCTTATGTTATGTTCGGGATACCCGACCGACTCTTTCTAAATTAGATCATAAGGCAATACAATGTATTTTTTTGGGTATCCTAAAGATCATAAGGGGTATCGGTGTTTTTCCCCTATCTTGAAGAGGTATTTTTCCACTCAGAATGTTGCCTTTTTTGAAACCGAATTTCCTTAACTTCCACAAACAACGGACCCGGTTTCCCAAGATTATTCGGTAGAGGATTTCTTGATATTTTTTGTTCAAACACAACAGTCCCCCATACGGGTGCCCTCCCTTACTGAGCCAGTCACCCAGTCCGATGGTCCGCAGACACCGATTCAGTCAGTACCGATGTCACCCGTACAAACATCACTAATGATGCCCACATAGTCATCCTCCTCTGGCTCCACTGATTCGCCTCCATCTGTTCCACCAGCAGCTCCGTCTGTTTCGCCTGTTGCTCCGTCTATTCCTCCAGCAGCTCGTCCTCGTCGTGCCTGTCGTGGTCATCCCTTGTATGTTGACAACTATAAAGGACTTACTAGCCACACTCAGTCTATGGTGGCTACTATTGATGGGATTCAGATTCCCAAAAACGCTGAGGAGGGTCTCAAACATCCGAGTTGGCGTGCTGCTATGAACAAGGAGATGCAAGCTCTCCGGGAGAATCATAGTTGGGACTTAGTCGATTTACCTCCCGGTAAACAGGCAGTAGGTTGCAAAGGGGTGTTCACGATTAAGGTGAAACCGGATGGCTCTCTTGATCGCCTAAATGCTCGTCTGGTGGCCAAAGGATATTCTCAGACCTATAGTCATGATTATTTTGAGACGACCTCTCCAGTTGCCAGAATGACATCTGTTCGTGTGCTTTTGGCCTTAGCTGTTCGCTATGACTGACCATTGTTTCAACTGGATATCAAGAATGCTTTCTTCCATGGGGATCTTGATAAAGAAGTGTATGTGATGCAACCTCCCGGATTCGTTGCAAGGGAGAGTAAAGTGTGTCATCTGCGGAAGGTCCTCTATGGTCTAAAACAATCACCTTGTGTGTGGTTTGGTCGATTTATACATGTTACTCAGTTTGGCATATGTCAATCAAAGAAGGATCATTCGGTATTCTACCGACAGACATCAGCTGGAAGGATATTACTTGGTATTTATGTTGATGATATTTAATCATGGGAGATGACAACCAGAATATTGCAGGTCTCAAGAAGTTTCTGAGAGGACAATTTCAAACAAAAGATATGGGATCATTGAACTATTTCTTGGACATTGAGGTCACACGGAATAAGCGGAACATTGTAATGTCTCAAAGGAAGTATGTGCTGGACATACTGAATGATGCAAGCCAAGATAGCAACCTCACCTATGGATCCAGGGACTAAGTTATTTCCAGACGAGGGGATCCTGATGACCAATCCAGATCAATATCAACGAGTAGTTGGAAAACTCAACTACTTGGCAGTCATGATTCGCTCAGACATCTCTTTCGCAGTTAGTGTTGCAAGTATATTTATGGCTTCTCCAAAAGTTCCATATTGGCAGACAATTCTCAAAATCCTGTGCTATTTAGTCAAGAATCCATGAAAGAAATTCAGATGGAGAATCATGGACATACTCGTGTTGAGTGTTTTACTGATGCTGACTGGGGTGCAAGCCTGACAGATAGACGGTCTATATCTGGCTACTCTATATTTATTGGCGGAAACTTGATGTCTTGGAAAAGCAAGAAGCAGAGTGTGATAGCACGATCAAGTTCAGAAGCAGAGTATCGAGCCATTGCTCATGGCACAACAGAGGTGTTATATATGAAGCATCTTCTACATGAATTGGGAGAAGAAGCAGGATCGAGCACAACAGATATATGGTGTGATAATCAGTCTGCTATCCATATTGCTACCAATCCTGTATTTCATGAAAGGACGAAGCATATTGAAATCGACATCTACTTCGTCCGTGATGAGTATACAAAGGGGATGATCAAATTTTACCATGTGAGGACCGGTGATCAGATAGCCGATATCTTCACGAAGTATCTTTTAGATCATCGGGTTCAATTTCCATATAACAAGCTGGACATAATTGACATTTATGCTCCAGCTTGAGGGAGGGTGTTAAGTATTATATATTAGTCATATTAGTATTAGTATTAGTATCAGTATTAGTATTAGTGGGCTTTAGTCCCACATTGCCTAGAACAATAGTGAGAGGGATTAGCCTCTCCTATATATATGTAGCTCTCCTTCATTAATAAAATTCATCCCATTATTCCAACTCTACAGTCTACAACATAGAAGAGGTACATGATTGTTGATGCATATTTCTTGTAATCGTGATGCATTTTATGGAGCTGCTTTTCCCTTTTGCTTCCTCTCATCACTTTCGTGTGAGGAAATGTTCTTACAAAAGTCTGCCAATTGCAATGAGTCTGCTGTATACAGAAACCTATAAATCTTATAGTTCCGATTACATTCTGTATATTACCAAACTTGCTTCTTTAGTCATTGTAAGTAGTGAGTTTGATGGAGAATTAATTTATGGCAGCTTAGATGTATGAATGATTTTATGCCAGGATGATCCAAAAGCATTACATTGAGAAGTGAGGAACATTGATGTGGTAAAAATCTAGCATGCATAGAATCATCTGCACACATCTCAATTTCTTGTTGTAGGTCTTTCAGTTCAATGAACAGAATCCAGGTAAGATTAAACATCATGCTTTCAGTGGGTGTAACCTCTACAAGATAAAAATCATCTTGTTTTCTGGACAAGTTTGTTGCGTGATCTACAATTGCTGGTCTTATCCTCCACTCAGTTGTTCATTTGTGTATATATTGGCTCCAAGACTTTCTTAGTTTGAAGATCTTTTCATTGTTGGGGTTTCCATATGAATGTTGCTAGATAAAAGTGTCCACTTTGATATATATATATATATTTTTTTTGGAAAAAGGGTAAATTTTATTCCATCATCTCAATAAGGTTACAACATAGAGATACAATCCCGGCTCAGGGGGACATTACTAGTACATCCGACTCAATGTTATGAAGTATGCCCACCAGTGGGGTGGATAGTCCCTCATAGATGCGCCGGTTCCTCTCTCGCCAGACATGCCAAACTGATGCAGCAAGTCTCAATCTAGCACGCCTAGCCCAGCTCTGCTCCTTGCCCCTGCAATCACCAATCCACTTAAGGATTTCTCTGAAGTCACGCTCCCTTCCAACCCCTCCCAAGTGTCTCCGGCTCTGCTCTGCCCAGATGCTCCACGCCACATGGCACTGAAAGAACAGGTGCCCAATGGATTCAGTCTTTGTCTCACATAAAACACACTTAGGGTCAGGGACAGAAACCCCGAACCGAAGCAATCTGTCCCGAGTAAGTAACCGGCCCAGCACCAGTTTGTATGCAGACAGTTGCATTTTCCTGGCAAGCCCCTTCCCCCAGACAAAGTCGTACTCCTCAATATCATCGAAGTGAGTGCGGACAAGGTCGTAGCAGCTGCTAAATCGGAACTCCCCTGCACCCTCCGAGCGGCCGGGAGGGGCCCAAATCCAGACATCAGACAGTGCCGTCGGAGTGATCTGCACCTGTCTGATCTCCTCCCCTAACGGAGCAGTGAAACGATACGCCTCTGGCCTCCAGACCCCACCACGGATGATGTGCCTACAAGTCAGACCTCTGTATGCCACGCCGTCCCTCTGGGGACCCAGAATCTCCAGGAGAGACTGGCCTGAGATCCACGGATCGAGCCATAGATCCGTCTCCCCTCCCTCCCTCATCCTCCTCCGCATGGCCGTCCGAAGAACAGGTCGGTTCCTCAGGATATGCTTGAAAGACACAGAGAAGTTGTTGTCAATTTCACATACCCAGAAGTTTTTGCCCCGGAGATACCGACTAGTCATCCAGGCCGACCAGAGAGAATCACCCTGAAGGAACCTCCATGCCAGCTTGATCCCCGCCGCCTCCCGGACAGAAACAAGTGAGCGCAGACCCACACCTCCCTCTTTCCTGGGCCGACAGAGCTGCTCCCAAGAGATGGCATGGATCCCCCCATGCCAAATGAACTTGGCACATATGCCCTCTATCTTTCTGATAGTAGCCAAAGGAACCATAATCGATTGGAGCCAGAACAGAGCAATAGCAGAGATAACTGAGCGCACCAGCTCAATACGCCCACCAAACGATAGGCCAGCCGCCTGCCAACCCTCAACCCTCCTCTGTGCAAAATCCACCAGACTCTGACAATCACGATCCTTCGCGTAGTTGACGGAAAGGGGCACCCCCAGATATTTCACCGGTAGGTCCCCCTTTTCCACCCCAAGCTCCAAGGCCCGCTCCTCCTTCAAAGTGCAAGAGCTGCTGAAGTAGACTTTGCTCTTATCCCTGTTTAACCGAAGGCCCGATAGCTGTCCGAACTCCTCCATCACTGCCGCAAGCTCCCTCATCCCTCGCATGGAAGGCCTCAACAGGACCAAAAGGTCATCAGCATAAATGAGATGAGAGACCACCGGAGAGACCCTACTGTATATCGGTACAATGCTCTCCCGATGTACCGCGATGTCCATCAAACATGTGAAATACTCTATCACAAGGGTGAATAGGTAGGGGGAAAGCGGGTCCCCCTGCCGAAGCCCCCTGCTGCTACCAAAGAACCCGTAAGGGATACCCTGGATGAGGACCGAGAAAGTAGGAGAGGTGATGCACTCTCTGACTCTATCCACCCAAGTCTCGGAGAAGCCCATCGCAGCCATCAAATGACAGAGGAAGTCCCTGTTGACGGTGTCGTAGGCTTTCCTCAGGTCGAGCTTCACACATGCCTTCATCCCTCCAGGCTTGTGGAACTCCCGAATCAGCTCATGAGCCAGCAGGCTATGCTCCGCAATAGACCGCCCCTTAATGAAGGCCGCCTGATTCCGAGATACCAGACCCTGCATAGCATCCTCCATCCTCCTGCACACAAGATGAGTAATTATTTTATACAAATAATTACAGCAAGCAATCGGTCGAAAGTCAGCAAGAGATGTCGCCCCCTCCTTCTTGGGCACAAGCGTCAGGAAGGTGTGGTTCAGCTCCTTCAGGAGCTTGTCCGTATCAAAGAACTCCTGAACAGCCGCAAGGACCGGGACCTTGAGGATATTCCAATGGCGCTTGTAGAAACCACTGGAGAATCCATCCGGCCCAGGAGCCTTGGAAGCATCAGCCTGCATCACAATCGTCTCCACCTCCGCCATCCGGATAGGGGCCATAAGAAGACTATTGCCGTACTCCGTAATCAGCGTCTTCGTAATCAGCTGCGGGAAAACCGAGGGATAGTCCGTCTGATGATAGAGCTCAGAGTAGAACCGGACAGCCTCCTCCTGGATAGCAACCTGGTCGGTCACAAGGCGCCCGTCCCTGCCAATCAGTCTCTGGATACGGTTCCAGTGCTGACGCGCCCGGATGACATCATAGAAGAATTTGGTGCAACGATCCCCATCCTTGAGCCAGGAGCATTTGGCCCGTTGGGCCGCACTAATCTCCTGCTGAAGCCTCAAGGTGTTGACCTCTGCAGCCAACCTCTTCTCTCTAGCTGCCATCTCCCCACTCATCATGTCGCCCTGAAGCTCTGACTGCAGGTCTCTCAACTCCGCCTCCTTCTCCTGTAAGGAGGTCCGGGGAAGTGCCCTCACCCAGTCTCTGATGGCGCGTTTGGCGTTCTTCAGCCTGTGAACCATACAAAACTGGGCAGTGTCGACCGCCTCCTGGCCAAGTCCTCCCGCCACAGTCTCCTCATAGCCAGCCGATAGGAACCAACTGTTGTCATACCGGAACGGACGGGCTCTCCATCTGGGACTCTCCACGAAGCGCACCAGGATCGGCGAGTGGTCACTGGTCCCCGCAGGGAGCCCCTCAGCCACAGAGGAGGGGAATAGGCGGAACCAATCACTGTTCCCCAAAGTCCGATCCAGCTGGCATGCCACCCTGCTCACCTCCGCCTTGTTGTGCCAAGTCCATATGTGCCCAATTCTCTCCAGATCCCTGAGCCCTGACTGGAGTAGGCAAGACTGAAAATCTGAGAGGATCTGGTCCGGCACCGGCCGCCCCCCCAGCTTCTCTCCCCGGTATAGCGTAGCATTGAAGTCTCCCATAATAAGAAGAGGGAGATGCCGATGCCTCGCTAAAGAACTCAGCCTGATGATGTCCTGCCACAAGGTCTCCCGACGCCTCCTGTCATTGTGCCCGTAGACGGCTCTCAGTAAGAAGTGGAACCCCCCTTGTTGGTGAAGGAGATAGCCACCAGCTGGTCAGACATGAAAACCTCCTCACCCTCCCAACTAGCTCCATTCCATCTAACCCAGATCCTCGCCATATCACAGAGACCAAGGTTGTGAAGCTGGACCCAGTCCGTAGGAGTTCTACGGGACAGAGTTTTCGTCCCCCTGATCTTAGTCTCTAGTAATATCGAGATTTCACACTGCTCCTTCCTCAGCACCTCACTAATCTCCCTCCATCTCCCCAGAGAACACCCCCCCCGGACATTCCAGGCAAGGGCCGACATCTAAACCGCGGGTGGGGTCCCCTGAACATCCTCTGAAGGGGCACCCGGGGAGAGTGCAACCTCCATATCTCTGGTATCCTCATCTCTATCCCCCTGTAGAAGGAGGGGCAGAGCAGGGGCCGCGGCCCCGTGTGGGTCCCCCTGTGGGGGAGGCTGTGCTAGTACTACCACCCATTTAGGATTGACCTTCCACACTCTCTCTGTCCCACCCTGTCCGCTGTTCTCACTATGTGCCTCCGTAGCCTGGCGCTTCCGACTGTACACCTGAAGTGCTAGCGCGTCTATATCTCCCTGTCTCCTGTCCTCCTGCCCCATACTCCTAGTGGTCATGGTCCTCGTCCCCACATACTCAACCATCGCTCCAGTAAGAACCTCCGTCGGAGACCCCTTATCTTCACCCGAGATGGGGGAAGAGTCTGCCTCCATATCATCCTCCATCAAGCCCACCTGGTCCACAACGGGGGAGTCATCAGCACCACCTGCCTCCTGCACTACCTCCTCCGGCACCACCTCAGAAGCTCCCCCACGTCTACACGCACTCGGGAGATGCCCGAAGCAGGCACATGCCGGACATCTGGGGGGGACCCACTCATACTCCACCTTCTGCATAGCGAACTGGCCAGAAGGTGTCCTGTACTTCAACTGCTCAGGCAGGTCCAACCTGGCGTCAATCTCCACAAATATCCGTGCATACATCAGCCTAGACCTGAAAGCGGTGGCATCATCCGCCTTAATCGGCTTGCCAATGAGGCTGGCAAGTCTCATAAGAAGTGGGACACTCCAGAAGCGTACCGGGAACTCAGGAAAACGAACCCACACTGGCACAGCATTAAGCACCTCCTTCTCACACCTCAAGTCAGGGGTCCATTGCTTCAGAATAATGAGGCGGCCGTCAAACGTCCATGGCCCTCCCTGGAGTATCCGAGTCACATCTTCCGCCAACCCAAATTTAACGAAGTAGAAGCCGTTCTCCTTGGAGAAGAACTCCATGCTCCCCTTCGGCCGCCAGACTCTGTCCGCATATCCTCTGATCTGCCCGTAGAAGGGCTTGCTCCCCAACACATACAGCACTAACGTGTTCTCCCAGAATGCCGTCACCTTCGCCACTTCGTCGGCTGGGAAGTCGGCGCAGAGCTCACCCCCAATCGCCATAGGTGCAACGTACTCCATCGATGCCGGCGTCTTGGCGACCCCCACCTTGCATGCATCCGCCCAGGATACAGGCCGCGGGCCCGAACTCCGAGGAGGAGTCGTCAGAGGTGGCCGGGCACTCATGTTCGCAGCAGTAACTCTCCCTCCGATAACTGGGACAGCCGTCCCCGTCACCCCTTTCGCACGGGACCGCCACGCAATCCTGGCGTGTCCCTCCCGAGCACAGGTCTCGGGTTCGAATCCCCCCTTGGGCAGCTGGGTGGCTTTGAGCCACGGCCCAACTTGGAGAAATGACACCTCAAAAAAAAAAAAAATAAAAAAAATAAATATATATATATATATATATATATATATATATATATATATATATATATAAACCACCCAAAAGACAATACAAATAAATTCAGGAAACTGACATTCACTTTCTACGAAAAATAAATATAAGGTTGCCCAAACAAATTTGCTGACAGAAGAATTGGGCATAGTGGGTGAGAATACCATAAAAGTTAGAAGCAGAGTAGCTGTACTTGAATCATAGAGAGCTCATCTTTTACGCTTCATCTCTTTTTCCTTCATATATTTGTCTTATTTCTTTTAGCCTTTTAGAGTATGCAATTTTTAATCAAGTTGCTGGTTACCATCCTTGTAGGTGAGAAGATAAACGGTTCAATTCTTTTATCAGATTATATTTCAGATTCGGGGAACAGATTCTAGATACTTGATTAGTTAAAACAATCGATTAGTTGAAGTGTGCAATTTTTAACGAAGTAGCTGGTTACCATCCTTGTAAGTGAGAAGATAAAACAATCGACTTTTTTATCATATTAGATTTCAGATTTAGGGAACAGATTCTAGATAGATACTTGATTAGTTAAAGTGTGCAAAAATTAATATCGACTTTTTTTGACCATATGTTTATGCATTTGGTTTCTTTCTCTACCATCTGTTTGGACAAAATCATATGAATATAAAGAACCCGGAGTTATCAATTGATACTGTTTGAGCATAGTATATCAACACTCTGCTGATATTTAAGTATGAGCAATGCTCTTTGATATCACTCCATTTGGGCTTATCTTCTTGTGTCTTGTATCCTGGGCAACATGCTTTCTCATGGGCCTTAATCATGAAAGTACCTGTCAACAACCTCAGTTTATTTCATCTTGATTCAGCTTTGTGAAGAATGGCATCTCTTTTTTTGGGAAGAGTTTAGATCTTCATGTTGATCCCTTTTTGTTCTTCCCATTTTACCTTCTTGTCTTTATCAGTTATAGTTGATTTAACCACCCATTGTTAATTTTATGTGTACAGCATGGTGATAATGGATTTAAACTTCCACTAATGTTTAGAGCAACACCACATAATCATAACCAAGCCTCTTCAAGTGGCATGCTTATCAGAAGTAATTATCCTCAGAATGCCGATCTACCTCGCTACTACTCAAAGAAGGAGAAGAAACCATTTCCAGTACCCATATTGGAGTTGCGGCGGGCAGCGAGAGAGAGACTAAAAAATGCCAAGGGAAAGCCTCGGAAGCCAACACCACCTCCTCGAAATGGGATGCTAGTCCGGAGCTTGATACCAGTTGCCTATGAAGTTCTGAATGCAAGAATGTTGCTAATAAATAATCTAAAGAAGCTTTTGAAAGTGGTACCAGTTCAGGCTTGCAAGTATGCTCTTTTATTTATACAACAATTCATGATGTTATGCATTATTATATAATGTTGCACCATGCACAACTTTTCCTTTAATACTGCTTCCTTCCATGATCACTAGGTAATATGTTGTATTCAGGCTGTATTTACTATTTAGGGCCTATTTGTTTCTTTATGATGACCCTCTAGTTCAATATCGCCTTCCCTTAGTTTCCACTTCTTAAAAGTTGTTCAAACCTGCTAAGTTCCTGTGGGAAGTTTTCGGTCGCTCCTTAATTTCACTGGCAAAGTAATGATATGGACATGAACAAACCAGTTTGCCTAGTCAGATTCGGCGACTGGATAACACCTAACACAACCAGTGCTAAGATTTGGTGAGGAGCCTATTTACTTCATCTCATCTAAGGCTAAACAACTCTCATCTGAACTCTGCCTACTTTGGGTATCTTGCTACGATAGTTCACCTGACAAAGCTGGTGTAACTGTGACAAATTAGTAACCGAACTCATTTGGTTCTTGTGGTCAGTGAGGAGAGGTATAACCTCCATGGCTAGGCGGACGGTCTCGGGATCGAACCGCGGGGGAGGCGTCGGCAGTTGGTCCAACTGGCATGCAACGCAGCGTGCACAAAGTCCCGTGCGTTACGCCAGGCATCTTGGAAAAAAAAACTGTGACAAATTAGTGGAACCAGCAGTTGAGTGCATCTACTACTTTACTAAGAAAGATGAGAATAAATTACGCTTTCCACTGAGTTTGAGATAACTATCAGTAAAATATTCAACCTCTTAGTCAAAAGTGTCCTTAAATGTGTTCATTGATATAAGCTGCAAACATGCGAGTTTCTTTTGAGTTTTAAACCTTCAAAACCACTGACCTATAAGAAGAATCCAGAAAGATTTTTTTTTTTCTCCCCAGATAAATTACTACCAAGTGCATAACTTTCTTAGTTTCTCCACAGTTCTCGTGATAGTAACAAACAGACTTAAGTTGTTTGAAGGTTCCCAAATGGGCTTCAGTTGGAAGAAAAAGTCTTTGAGTTGCTTAATCGTAACTTGGAAGTATATTTGCTCTTCTTCTTTTGAGATGAAGCAGGAAAGTGATGTTATGTCATCTTATCGGCTGCGGGAATTGCTAAAATGGCCAGCTAGAAAGCATGGCTACTCCAAAATACACTAGGACGCCACACTACGTGATGTGTCCGAGTCTCCATGTCCTTGCTGTCTTGTGTTGTACCAATAATTGAGCATGAGCACTTTTTCTTTACCACAGGAGTCCTTGCTAACATCATTTTCTACTCCCCAACTTCATTGCACTGTGGAAGATCAAAGTCAAACTGACTAAGTTACTCTTTGATAAGTTCTAAGTTCCAATGGATATTTTAGGATCACAAATGTGTAACTGTGTGTCTATGACATACCAACGGCAACAGTTTTTCTTACCCATATCATTTTTTCTTCCAGGCATTGCAATGAGATTCACATTGGGGCAAGTGGTCACCCTTTCAGATCCTGCCGAGGCCTCCGGTCTGCAGCCCGCAGAGGCCTCCATGAGTGGACAAGTGCAGTAACTGTGGATGATATCCTTGTTCCTCTCGAGGCATTTCATCTTTCTGATCGCCTAGGAAAGCGTATCTCCCATGTAGAGAGATTCACCATCCCCCGAATCCCAGCTATTGTTGAGCTATGTATCCAGGCTGGCGTTCACCTCCCTGAGTTCCCCACCAAGAGGCGACGAAAGCCAGTTATCCGTATCGGCAAGAGCGAAATAATTGATGGCAATGAGGACTGCCTCCTTGATGAGTTTGATCCGTACGGAAAATATAAGAAACCACTATTGGCTGAGATTGCTGACAGCGAAATAGTGCTGCCGTTAGGTGACAAGGAGATTGTGTCACTTGCTGAGGAAACTTTAGAGGCGTGGGAAACACTTAGGGATGGGGCAGAGAGAATGATGAAGAAGTATGCGGTGAGGGTTTGCGGTTACTGCCCAGAGTTGCATGTGGGGCCTAGTGGGCACAAGGCACAAAACTGTGGCGCATACAAGCACCAGCAGCGTAATGGACAGCACGGGTGGCAAACGGCAATTCTTGACGACTTGATACCTCCAAGGTATGTTTGGCATGTGCCTCAGGGGGAAATGGGTTATCAGGAGCTTCAAAAGGAGCTTAGGACTTTCTATGGGCAAGCTCCAGCAGTGGTGGAGTTGTGTGTCCAAGGGGGTGCGAAGGTGCCAGAGAAGTACATGTCAACTATGAGGTTGGATATTGGCATTCCTGCCAGCTTGAGGGAGGCTGAGATGGTGGTATAGCTGGCACTTGATTATTTCCATAAATGAAGGTTAGATATATCAGGTGCATGTATTTAGAGCTAGTTGATATTGATCCTCAGTTCATGGTCTTGCTTTGTAGTGTTGTAGGGGATAATAATAATTACTTTAGGGGCTTACCTGTAATAGGCTGTCATGATGCTGTACATTTTAGGTCAATAGTAGTAGGTTTTGATTAAGTATGCATTTTTGGGGTTCCTTGTATCATTGTATGTCATGAAATATACCTGTAATCTGGTGTGACGTTCTTTACATTTTGGATTATTAATAATATATATTTTACATCAAGTATGCGTAAACTTTGTTCTACAAAGCATGTCAATCTTATATCAATTATTTAAGTCAACGGTTTACATTCGGTATGCTTGCTTAAGTCACTGTTTTCATAGACATTAATCTTGTGAATGCTATAATTATAAAATATTTCTGAGTAGCCAAGGAAACCAACACAATATAGTCAATTTTTATACATAGTAGTGCTAATACCACTAGAGGTCAGGACCCTAGAAGATGGTTTTACTGGAAGGAGAAACATTTCATACCTACTTCAAATGTTAGTGCAAAATTTTGATCAAGTGTTGGTGAATAATATTTGCATTGAGAGATTATTTTGTGAAGAACAACAACAAGAAAGCTTTTATCCCAATTTTTTTAGGATTGCCTATTCCTTTTCCTCCATTTAGCTTGGTTAAGGGCCATGTCCACTGTAATGTTAACATAATCTAAGGTACTCGTACGAGTATCCGGTGTGCTACATACCAGGTAGGTCTATACGAAAATTTCTAAAAAGTTTACAGTTTAGGTGCAGTTCATATATATATATATATATATATATATATATATATATATATATATATATGCAAATGACCTCTAGCCTAGTGGTTAAGAGAGATGCATGCGGTCCGAGTGGTCAGGAGATCGATTCCCGGTGGGAGCGTTAAAATTATATATGCAAATGACCTTTAGCCTAGTGGTTAAGAGAGATGCATGTGGTCTCAGAAAGTTCTTCATTTGTAGAATGAAGGTTGTCAAGAATCTCTAAGGATTGTTTAGCCATGGCTTTCCACTTAGAGCATTTTTTGCATTTAGAAGAAACATGATTGTCTATGCTACTAGAAGTAAAACCCTCTTTATCGGAGGAGGAGTAGGAGGAATACGATGCCATAAAAAAAAAACAAGGATCTACTCTAAGGATGTTAAGCCTAACAATAGAGTCCTTGCTCTGATACCAATTGTAGGAACCCTAGAGGGGGGTGAATAGGGTCAAGCTAACTAATCAAGCACTTAGCACAAGCTAATTGGCAATTTAAAAATATAAGTGTAAGAGAAGAAGCAATCACAATACCGACACCCGATGTATCCTGGTATCCTCCCTAGAGGCAATCCAGTCCCGGAACTTTCTCCGGATTTAATCCACTATTTGAGCAAATAGTTACACACGAGTTTGGATCCGAAGAACTCGCCAACTTCTTACACGAGAGCTTTAATCCGAAGGCCTCTCCGACTTCAACCGAGAGTTTGGATACGAAGACTCTCCAACTTCAACCGAGAGTTTGGATACGAAGACTCTCCAACTTCAACCGAGAGTTTGGATACGAAGACTCTCCAACTTCAACCTTTCACAATAGGTTTTGATCTCCTTATACAATAAGATGAAGATCTCACTTTTCAACTCAATAACTCTAACACAATTTGTGGATGGCAAATGAAAGCTTTGTAGAGTTATTTGTGGATAGGCTTTGGTGGTTTAGAAATTTTTAGGCTCAAAGCATCAACCTTGAATTAAGGGGTTCAAGACTATTTATAACCAAAGCATTGAAAAGAGCTCAAAGGCAACTTTTCAGACAGCGACCGGTATACCGTCGGTATGGACCGGTATGCCGTCGGTATGGACCGGTATGCCGTCGGTATGCCGGTCTGGAATTACAACGGCTAGAAATATAGCCGTTGGGATCATTAAATGCTCGAAATCCGACCGTTGGAATTTCAGCGTTACTGAACCGGTATACCGTCGGTATGAACCGGTATACCGTCGGTATGCCGATTTTGTAGACAGAAAACTTTCTGTGAACAAAATCGGTATACCGTCGGTATAGACCGATATACCGTCGGTATGCCGATTTTCAGCCGAAAATGATCCTGGACTAGTTTCTTCCCTAGCTTTCGATTTTGCCATCCATTTCTTGTGTTTACAAATATTCCTAAGACTCATTACAGACTCCAGATATACTGTAGCAGGTGCAGGCTTCTTCAGAGTCTTGAAATGATGATGGCATGACTTTGCTTCTTCCTTTGATCTTGCTTATTGCTTTTCTGCATGTACATGTTAGACGAACAAAGCAATATACATAGTACCAAGTGTGATAAGTTTAATGCACATTAGGACAATGCTGAGTTTAAGTATAAGTGCTAAGGTGATAGCATAAATGTTAGTGATATCATAATGATTAAACTTAAGTGAATAACCACAATCAAAAACATAGTTTTGATTTTGGCAACTCGATTAAATTTAAGATAGAAAGCTCATATCACTAATATGTAAACCAATAGGCACATATCACCAAATGTATAAGTATAAGTAGAAATGCTATAGTGATAGTATAAATATTAGTGATAATAAAATGCTAAACTAAACATATTAACCATATTCAAAAATATGATACAACCATTGGGCCAACATATATATATATATATATATATATATATATATATATATATATATATATATATGCAAATGACCTCTAGCCTAGTGGTTAAGAGAGATGCATGCGGTCCGAGTGGTCAGGAGATCGATTTCCGGTGGGAGCGTTAAAATTATATATATATATATATATATATATATATATATATATATATATATATATATATATATAGCGGGTTGATTGTGTTGCCTAACGGCGATGGGGAGGCTCGAACCCGGCAGGCCTCCCCAGGTGCAAGCGGTGCTCCTACGAGAGAGGCCTGCCTGGTTCGAGCCTCCCCATCGCCGTTAGGCAACACAATCAACCCGCTATATATATATATATATATATATATATATATATATATATATATATATATTTGGAATAAGGGTGAATTTATTCCTCGCATATAGCGGAAAGGTATTAAAGTACAACATCACAACTATCCTGGCCCCAAAAACTATTATGGGGCCATTACAGATACATCGAATTCTATATTATGGAGAATTCCAATGGGGGGGTAGTCAGGCCCTCAAAGATACGTCTGTTCCGCTCCTTCCAGATGTGCCAAACCGACGCAGCAAGACGCACGTTGGCTCTTCTAGCCCACCCCGGATTCCGGCCACTGTGATCACGGATCCAGCTGAGAATGCTCCGGATGTCTCGATCTATCCCAACTCCTTCTCTCATCTGTGCACACTGCTCAGTCCAAATGTGCCAAGTCATCGGGCAGCCAAAAAAGAGATGTCCCATAGATTCATCTTCCCCATTGCAAAGCACACATTTGGCATCCGGGATCTTATATATATATATATATATATATATATATATATATATACTTACTTTGAAAAAAGTTAATTCTATCTATTACGATCTATGCCCCTGGTTAAGAGTTCGTGACTAATTACATCCTCATTCCTCGGCCTAGTCGGTATTAATCTCTGCATGCCAATCCTCAAATGTTTGCATCTGATGCTCCTTGATCTGTCACTGTGCGAGCCGATCTTTATTGCGTGCTCTACTCGGATTGACTATCAGTCCTCTTACCTTGCTAGACTACTCTTCCTAGTCCAAGTCTCAATCACACTCGCAATCACTCGCTATTTGAATATCCCGGTTCATCCTCCTTTAAATATTAAGCTCATAACCTACCCACATGGATTCAAACCTCCTAACTGGATTTGCTGGTCTTGTCTTCAAGTCATGACTACTTGAGCCAATGTTATATATATATATATATATATATATATATATATATATATATATATATATATATTTGGAATAAGGTGAATTTATTCCTCGCATATAGCGGAAAAAGTATTAAAGTACAACATCACAACTTTCCATGTCCCAATAATACTATTATGGGGCCATTACAGATACATCGAATTCTATATTATGTAGAATTCCAATGGGGGGGTAGTCAAGCCCTCAAAGATACGTCTGTTCCGCTCCTTCCAGATGTGCCAAACAGACGCAGCAAGACGAACTCTGGCTCTTCTAGCCCACCCCGGATCCCGTCCTCTGTGATCTCGGATCCAGCTGAGAATGCTCCGAATGTCCCGGTCCATCTCCACTCCTCCTCTCAGCTGTGCACACTGCTCAGTCCAAATGTGCCAGGTCACCGGACAACCAAAGAAGAGATGCCCCATAGATTCATCTTCATCATTACATAGCACACATTTGGCATCCGGGATCTGCATACCAAACCGGAGGAGTCTGTCTCTCGTCATCAATCTACCCCGGAGAAGACGATATGCACAAAGTTGCATTTTTCGTGCAACGCCCTTGCCCCAAATGAAGTCCACCTCCTCATCCTGGTCGTGGTGGGTCCGGACCAAATCATAGCAGCTACGAAAGCAGAATTGACCTGACCCGCCCCCCGTACCTGGGTCGGCCCAGCTCCATGTATCCTCCGTCTGGCTAGCATCAATGATAATAAGGTGTATCTCTGCTGCAAGCTGGGCTGTATATAGGTAGCCCTCTGGCCTCCAAACTCCGTCTCTAATGATCCGACTGCATGTGAGCCCCCTTCCCACTTTCCTATCCATCTGCCCTCCCCGAATCTCGAGGAGGGATCTGGAAACCAACCAAGGGTCTAGCCAAAGGTCGGTATTCGTCCCATCCTTCATGCGCCTGCAGATAGCGGTCTGGAGCACCGGTCTACATCTCAGGATGGCCTTAAACGTGACCGAGAAATTGTTGTCTATCCTGCAGGCCCAGAAGTTGGTACTCCGTAAGTATCTGCTAGCCATCCAGTCCGCCCAGAGCGACCCCCCCTTGATGAATTTCCAAGCCATCTTCACACAAGCTGCCTTCCTAACCGCATGGAGAGGCCTCAACCCGACTCCTCCTTCCTCCCGAGGCCGATATAGCTGGTCCCAGGATATCGCATGAATCCCTCCCCTCCAGATAAAGTTAGCGCAGATAGCCTCCACCTTCCGAATAGTAGCTGTGGGGATCTGGATAGACTGGAGCCAAAACATAGCGATGTCCGCAATAACCGACCGCACCAACTCAATCCGTCCCCCAAATGAAAGCCCCGCCGCTTGCCATCCCTCCACTCTCCTCTGAGCAAAGTCCACCAAGCTGTGACAATCCTGCTCTCGGACATAGTTGACCGTCAGCGGGACCCCCAGGTATTTCACTGGAAGCTCGTCTCTATCCACACCCAAAGCGAAGGCTCTCTCCTCCTGAAGTGTACACCGGGAACTGAAGTAGACTCTGCTCTTCTTCCGGTTTAACTGGAGCCCAGAAAGTCGCCCGAACTCCTCCATAATGTCAGAGAGCGCTCGCATGTCCCTCATGGAAGGCTGAAGTAGCACCAATAAATCATCAGCATAAATCAAATGAGATACAGCAGGACTCACCAACCGGAAAAGGAGAACAATCCTTCCGCTGTGCACAGCTATCTCCATCATACAAGTAAAGTACTCCATCACCAAGGTAAAGAGATACGGGGAGAGGGGGTCGTCCTGCCTCAACCCCCTGTTGCTACTAAAGTAGCCATACGGCGTGCCCTGGGTGAGGACAGAGAAGGTAGGGGAGCAGATACACTCCCTCACCCTCGTCACCCACCTCTTGTCAAACCCCATGGCAAGCATCAAGTGGCAAAGGAAGTCCCGATTGACCGTGTCATATGCTTTCCGGAGGTCAAGTTTCACACACGCCTTCATCCCCCCTGGTTTGCTGAACTCCCGCACCATCTCGTGAGCTAGCAGGCTGTGCTCCGCTATCGACCGGCCCTTGATGAACGCTGCTTGATTTCGGGACACTAAACCCTGCATAATCCCCTCCATACGCCTGCACATAAGATGAGTGATAATCTTGTAAAGGAAATTACAGCAAGCAATGGGCCTAAAGTCTGCAAGTGAGGTCGCTCCTTCCTTCTTGGGAACCAGTGTCAAGAATGTATGGTTCATCTCCTTCAGTAGCCGGCCCTCCACAAAGAACTCCTGAACCGCTGCCAGAACAGGAGCCTTGAGTACACCCCAGTGTCGCTTGAAGAACCCAGAAGAGAAGCCATCAGGCCCAGGAGCTTTGTTGGGATTAGCCTTCATCACAATATCTTCCACCTCCTCCATCCTCACCGGAGCCAAGAGTAGACTGTTCCCATGTCGGGACACCAGTCTCTTCGTAACCAGGGCCGGAAACGTGCTAGAGTCCGTCTGCTGATATAAGTCAGTGTAGAATCTGACGGCCTCCTCCTGAATCTCCACCGGATCTCCTACAAGACGACCCTCAGCATTCAGAAGTCTGGGGATGCTGTTCCGGTGCTGCCGGGTGCGGATCACATCGTAAAAGAATTTGGTGCAGCGGTCTCCATCTTTGAGCCAGGTGCACTTGGCCCTCTGTGCCGCACTGATCTCCTCCTGCAGCCTCATGGTGCTAACATCCTCAATCAGGGTCTTCTCCTTAGCCGTCAGATCCCCATTCATAATGTCAGATTGGAGGGCTACCTGAGTGTCTCGAAGCTCTTCTTCCTTCACCGCCAGGGAAGTCCGCGGTCTCATTTTCACCCACCCCCTGATAGCCCGCTTGAGCTGCCTGAGCTTGTGAACCATGCGGAATTGGGCCGTGCCATCCCGGAAGTGCTGCATCTCTCTCAAAACCACCTCCTCATAACCTGGTGATAAGTACCAGCTGTTGTTATACCGAAACGGCCTCGCCCTAAAGGTGGGTCTCTCACATAGGCCCACCCGGATAGGAGAGTGATCGCTAGTACCCGCTGCCAGACCTTCCGCCACTGAGTTCGGGAAACACCTGAACCACTCGCTATTGCCCAAGGCCCGATCCAGCTGACAAGCAATACGATTCTGAGTAGCCTTGTTGTGCCAGGTCCAAATATGTCCAGCTCGATCCAGCCCCCGCATACCTGACATAAGAAGACACCTTTGGAAGTCGTATAAAATCGAGTCCGGTACAGGCCGGCCCCCAACCTTCTCTTGACGGAGCAACATAGCATTGAAGTCCCCCATGATGAGTAGGGGGAGATGCATGTTGTCCGCCATACGGCCCATAAGCACAATGTCCGTCCACAGAGCCTCCCGGAGTCTCCGGTCGTTGTGACCATATACAGCACCCAGGATGAATCTGAACCCGCCTTTATTCTCAAAAGTAACACCGATGAGTTGCTCTGACTTATGAATCTGAACCCCCACCCAGCTACCTGTGTTCCACCTAACCCAGATCCTTGCCATACCGCAGAGATCTAAGTTGTGAATGTGGTCCCAGGCTGTAGGAGTCCGACGTGAGAGCATAGTGGCCCCTCGAATCTTCGTCTCCAGCAGAATAGCAATGTCACATGCCTCTCTCCTCAGCACCCCTCTGATCTACCTCCATCGGCCCATGGAACACCCCCCCTAATGTTCCATGCTAGGACCGACATCTAAATAAAAGATGTTGGGCCCCCCTGAAACTCCTCTGGATCGACACTCGAGGGAAGCGTCTCATCCGTCTGCTCAAGGACTGCACCTACCATGGAGGAAGGGGCAAGATGGGCCTGGATCCTGCTAAGAGTAAGTGTCCAGTCAGGATTGGGGTCGGTCTGGTCCTCCATCTCCCTCATCTGAGGAATATCCTCCAGTGTGGCCGGAGCGTGTCTCTTCCTGCTGCTGTAAACCATAAGTGCCTTGGAGGCCTCCGCCCCCCTCTGACCACTTTCCGCTGCACTCATACCCCTGGTCATCATAGTCCTCTGTGGCCTGAACGGAACCAGCGCACCCTGCATGCTCTCCTGTCGCTGTGGCGGTCCTGTCTCCGGTCTCCTGTCAATCTCCATAACTGTGTCTTCCTCCGTGGGTCTCTCTGGCGCCGTCTCCTCAGGCAAGTGGCTGGGTACCGCCGCCTCCTCGTGTGCCTCCGTCTGAGTCGTCTCCGGCCGAGGTGTCTCTGGCTGGCCCGCCTGTGACCTGGCGGACCCCTTCCCCTTATAATTGCACGCACTGGTAATGTGCCCAAAGCACTCGCAATGCGAACACATGGGTGGGACCCAATCATACTCCACAGCCTGCGTCAGAACCTCTCCAGATGGTACCTGAAACTCAAGCATGCTCGGGAGCTTCGAGCCTGCCTTTATCTCCACAAAGACTCTGGCGTACATTATTCTGGATCGGAAGGTGGTGGCCTCATCTGCCTTTATCGGCTTCCCCACGAGGCTGGCGAGTCTCATGAGAAGTGGGATGCTCCAATATTGAACAGGGAATTCTGGGAACCGGATCCAGACGGGGATGGCATTCAACACTTCCTTCTCACACCTCAGCGCCGGTGTCCATTCTTTCAAAATAATTAGTCTCCCATCAAACGACCATGGCCCTCCCTGCACAATCCTGGTCACATCCTCCGCCAGCCCAAACTTGACATAGTAAAATCCATTTTCCCGGGAGAAGAATTCCATGCTGCCTTTGGGCCTCCAAACTCTCTCCGCATAACCCCTGATTTGGCCAAAGAACGGCTTATTCCCTAACACATATAGTACTAAGGTGTTCTTCCAAAAATCAGCGACCTTTGCTATTTCATCTGCGGAAAAGTAAGCCCTAAGTCCTCCACCAACCACCATCGGGGTAACATATTCCATAGACATCGGGCTTTTCGACTCCACTGGGGTGCAGACCTCCTTCCATGACCGAGGCCTCTGCTCCACAGAGGGGGTCCTGGTTGGAAGAGTCGCAGCGACCGGGCCCTGCCTACCAGTATCGACTGCAACACCCTTCCCCTTCTCCGCCGCCGTCGCCTTTGGCCTCCAACCCGGAACAGTTCGCATCATACCTCCCCCACGGCGTCGGGAATCCAGAGCGCCGTTCAGGGGTCGAGTCCCTTGATTTCCTGTCCCCGCCCTTCCCGAAACTTGGGATTGAGCCCCTCTCCGTCCTCCAATCCGACGTCTCGTCACAGTCTGCCAGCCAGCATCTCCAGAGTTATCTCCTCCGGAACCGAACTCGAAGATGGGGCTTCTCCGGAAGAGCCGCCTCCGCCTCCGCCTCCACCCGTCTCCCCCCCGCGTGTGGGAACCCCACCGCCGCCGCCCGGCCGGGGGCTGCTGCCCCCGGTTCCACCCGACCCCCCCCCCCCCAGCCTGGGGGGGTCCCGCCGCCGCGCCCCGACCCCCCCCCCCCCCCCACCGCCGAGGGGGGACTCGCCGCTGCCTCCCGACCCCCCCCCCTTCCCGCCTGGGGGGGTCCCGCCGCCGCGCCCGCCGCTGCCTCCCGACCCCCCCCCCCTGCCTGGGGGAGTCCCGCCTCCGCCTCCGCCTTTGCCGCCAACAGGTCGGCCACCCCCTCCCCCGCCACTCAGCCGACGAGGCCCCCTCCTCGCGAGCGGATCGGGGGGTCGGGGGGGGGGGGTGGGGAGAGGTCAGCGCCAGTGAAACCCTAGCATAATCGCCATGATCGCCCATGGAGCCGCTATTATATATATATATATATATATATATATATATATATATATATATATATATATATATATATATATATATATTTGAAAGAATGGTAATTTTATTGATAATCAACAATTATAACTCATACAACTTTTAAATCATGGTATTAACATCGAACTCTATGTGGTGCAGGATACCCAATTGGGTTGAGCTCAGGGCCTCAAAAATACGCTTGTTCTGGTGCCATGTTGTAACCAGTAATCTGATCCGAGCCATCCTTAACCACCTGCTTCCCCTTGTTCTATAGTTGGAGATATGCTCTATTTGGCTAGACATGTATGTATCATTCATAACCTGGATATGTAATAATCTACACTGAGGCTGCCAAATCTCCCAAGTGAATTCGCAATGGAAGAATAAATGATTCCCCAAACTGTTGACATAACTGACATCCCTGTGTAGTAATTTGTATGCCAAAACGAGCAATTCTATCCATAGTAAGGACCGTCCTCGAAGAGCTTTGTGCATATTAAGTTGGAACTTAGTTGCTACCTTCTTCATCCAGATGAACTCTACGTTGGCTATCGTTGGGGAATGGGTTCTTACCCGCTCATAAGCTCGATTGAACTGAAATCTCCATTCGTTTAATCATCCCAGCACCATTCGTCTTCTTCCAAGCTCTGGTCTATAGATATGTCCATGATACTATCTGCATACTGTCGTCCGATCGGGTGTGTTGTAAGATGCCAGTGCCATCTAACATAAGCGAATCCACCAACTCATCCCTCCATGTCAGAGCGTAGGCCTGCCATCCTTCTCTTTCAATGATACTCTTGTGGTCGAGCCATGGGTCCATCCAAAGATGGGTATTCTGCCATTTTTTGAATTTACGGGAAATTAACAGTTGAATGGCTGTTCGAGATCTTAATATCATCTTGTATGATACAAAGAATTTTTTTATCCATTTGTTGACACCAGAAGTTATAATTCTTCAAATATTTACCATGCATCCACTTGGCCCATAACGAACGTCCATGGAGAAACTTCCATGTGACTCGAATACTCGCCACTTCCTGGAGAGTAAATAGAGAGCGTAAGCCAACGCCTCCCTCCTCTTTAGGCCGACGTAACTCCTTCCATGCAATTGTGTGTATTCCCCTCGACATACAAAATTAGCACATAATTTCTCCACTTTGCGTATAGTAGCTGTTGGCAACATAATAGTCTTTAACTATATATATATTTGGAAGAGGTAATCGTTTATGTTCGCTCCGTGATTTGAACACCGACCACTCGGGTCTGATGTCTCCACTCTAGCCACTTGAGCTACCAACTCTTGACACACATACAGACACATATAGTCTTTTTGAAATGGTAAGTGTACATTTATTGTGCGACTTAAGCTCGTGATGCATGGAGTTGTTGGGGTTGTCGGCGATCCGATTGTGACAAGGTCTACGATCCTACTACGAGCGACACAACAAATAGTTGATTCGATTTTGGCAAGCTTGCGAACCCCACTACGGATATCAACATGTCAAAGTACTACCTTGGACTACCGATCCAAGGATACAACAACATAACAACTCTAGTTCCACAAAAGCAATGGCTTTATTAACTTTATTCTTAATTGACTTGATTACAAAAGAGGACCCAAGAGGTCTTATTTATAGGATAGAGGGTACAAAAAATAGAAAACCTTAAAGACCTAGAAACTACCAATTATTATTAGGAAACCGTAATTGACAACCTTCCACTAGAGGCAAATCCTAGAAACTCTTAAAAACTACTTAAATAATTTATTAAATATAGAAGCTCCTAGAAGCTACTTAAATAATATTACTAAATATAAAAACTCCTAGAAACTACTTGAATATAGAAGACCTTCTCAAGGATTTCAGTCATTTAAAAAGCTCTAGGTGAACTTACCTCAGCTCATTGCTTAGGATTGCCCAGGCACGACTAGCCTCGTCCGAAGAATAAAAGTGCCACATGAGCAGCTTATCAAATTTCTTCTCATAATATCTTTTGTCACTTTTGTAGCTCTATGTTAGGTTATCAAGAACTCATCAAACTTGAGTTTTAGACAATAAACTATAGAAAAGAGTAAAAAATAATACCAAATTTTCAATACAAACAACAAATAACTTAACAAATTCACAAAAATAATCTATTAAACACAACATTAAGTTTAAGAACGATAACATTACACATACGTCATTATGATAGAAGACATTGTTCAAATACAAAAACAAACATAAGATATCAATGAGTCAATGTTCTGCATTAATGAATACTTCTTCTTTCTACTCAATAATTCATTATTTATCTTTGTCATCTAAGTTTAAGAGATCGTCCTGAATATTATAATCAACATCATCATTTACCTCATTGATGAAATCTTCGTCCTCATTGATTGATAAATTTTGTTCATCATTTACCTCTTTTGACTCATCATTCTCCGTCTTTCTTCCTCATCCAAAAGTCTCATTGGAGGTGGTGGTGCTGGTCTTGAAGAAGATGTTGATTTTCAAGAGGGGTTTTTATTTGAAGAGGACCCAATTGTTGTCTTTCCCTTTGAAGCCTTTGATGTACATTGAGCTCTCAAAATTAGGGCTAGACTACTCTACGAGGTCTTAGGGTAGGCTACTCCAAAAATTCTCCCTTTTTTTCTATTATGTCTATTTCAGTTAGTAATTTATGGTGTTAAAACTTGAAAATATTCTATTTTGGCCTTTAAAATTTAAGTATGTAACTTTAAAAACTAATAAAATTAAATAAGCCCATAAAACATATAAAAACCCAAACAAAGTCCAAAAAAATTGCATAAAACACCCAACACATCTAGCGTGCGCCTATGCTGGCCTAATTACCCATTCACCTAATCTCGTCTTTGGATACATCGCCTGCCTTTGGATTGTGCGGTGAAACATTGCCTATCGCCTTTTGGGCACCTAGGCACATCTTGGCAGTGCCTTTAACAACAATGGGATTTTCTTTTATCACATTCCACATTCCCTGGTTGGAAAAGATGTCCTCAAGTCTCAGTCCCTTCGTCTTCTTGATCCCCATGATAAGTAGTAAAGTCAGCAACGTTGAAAGTGCTTGAGACTCCATATTATCTCGGAAGCTCGATCTTGTAGGCATTGTTAGTAACCCTCTATAGAACCTTAAAAGGATCATCTGCTCTAGGTGTTGACTTTGAAAACGCTCCTTAGGTGGATCCAAGCAAGGCTACCTTCTTTGAAAATTGCAGGCTTCCAATGCTTGTTTGTTTGTTGTCAGTACCTTTCATTATGCTTTAGAATCTTCTCGCGAACTTCTTGGTGTAGCTTTTTTATTTCCTTAGCTCTTTTTCATCATCAACACTGCATTGACGCTCTGTTAACAGAGGTGCTAGATCTAGCACCTCTGTTAACAGAGGTGCTAGATCTAGAGGGCTTAAAGGATGATGACCAATACAACCTTAAATCGGCTCTTTCCAGTTGCTCGTAGGCGAACTCAGCTTGAGCTAGCAAAAGATCCCATCGGCATACATGTTTGCCAACGAGGCTTCTCAAGATATTCGTAAGACTTTCGATTAACAACAATTTGCTCATTGGTCTGAGAATGAACTTGTGCTGCATACCCATCTTTGGCCATAATGTGCGCAAAAAATGGCTCATGAGCTTCACATCTCGACCATAAGCGATAATTTTAGGTATTTCATGTAAACATATGATCTCACAAAAGTAATGGTCGGCAACATGTGAAGCATTGTACGATTTTGACAACATATCCCCTGACCTCTCCTTTGTTCCCCTCCCATACCAAAGACATCAATTACTTGGTTGTCCAACCTGTGGTGAGAGCTTCTCTTGATGCTAGATTCTGCAGGAAGGATTAGAAACATGTGCTGATCAGGTTTATAGAAGGGAGCAGTAACTAAAAGATTACGATGCAAAGATTTTGGGGGCTGCTTTCTGGTTGAAAAACAGGGCAGTTAGTAGGGTTTTCTGGGAAAATAAAGGAACATGAAGAAGATAATAAGGGGGGAAGACACCACATTTTTTCTTAGAGCTTCACGCCTAAGAGAGGTGCATCACACAGCCCGATTTCTAGAATTCTAAAGCTCTTATATAAATTGTATAATCAAAATTACAATGCTTGTTCTTATCCATAAATTCTAACTCAGATTGGATGCCTAATCCTAATCTAAACATACTTCCAAAATGAATAAAGATAGATTTCGACAAATTCTATAGGCACTCCACATTTTACTCTAGGACACCTCTTACTTCAGGACAACCCAACTTGGTGTAATTTTTACTCAGAACAGCCCCAATTTTACTTTGGGCTGTCCAACCTCTCTTCGTTGGCAGTCCTAACGTAAAGTAGGGCTGTCCACAAAGTTGGCAGTCCTACTTTATGTTAGGACTGCCAACTTTGTTGATTGTGGGCAACCCTAATTTATGTTAGGACTGCCAACTTTGTTGACAGTCTAAATCCAAACTACTCAAATCCTTTAGGACTGCCAACAAAACATAAAGTAGGACTGACAATCTTACTTTATGTTACGACTGCCAACTTTGTTGGCAGTCCAAATCCAAATATGTGGGCTGCCCTCAAGTAAAGATTTGGAGTGGCAAACTTGTAAATAAATTGAAAAAATTGGGCTGTCCTCAAGTAAAACTTGAGGTGCCAATAGAATTTGCCTAGATTTCTTCAACCAGCAAACTCATGCTTGACTCAATATAACTCAGTTTGGATGACCCAATTTGACAAATTGGATGCGATGGGCTCAAACTAAAAGCATTACAATCTAGACTCAACTAAACCAAAACAAAGCCATTTTAGTTTATGATCCTCCATCATAATATGAGCTGTTTGGTTAGAAGAAAGTCAAGATGCAGAATTAGATCAGTTGCACTTGCACACATCATGTAACTCATTCTGTAGAGCTGTTATTTAGATTCTATACATATTTTTTATTTCAACTTCTGTTGTTTGGTTATTTGTAATCAATCTCCAACTATGTTGTTACGGGCGACGCCTAGGCACGCCTAGGCGGCCTAGGCGCGCCCGATTTGAACAGGTCGCCTCGACCTGCATATTTTACTGCAGTGTAAGGCGAGGGCCGCCTAGGCACACCTAGGTGGGCGCCCAGGTTCGCCCAGGGGAGACAACTGCGGGCGCCTAGGCGGTGGATCTCAGGATGGGCTATGGGCTTTTTACTAATATTTTTTTTTGGGGCTTTAGGGTTATTATTGTTGCTAAAACATGTGCTATTGTAAAAATTGCTGGTGTTTGCTGCCTTCTGCTACTGCTATTGTTGCCTTTTGCTACTGCTACTATTGTCTTCTCCCTCTTATTGCAATCTGCTACTGCTGTTGCAGCCTTCTGCTACTACTGTTGCGGCCTTATGCTACTGTTGCTGCTGACTTTTGCTACTGCTGCTGTCTACAATGTTTACACAGGTTTAGAGAGCCAGAAATCTGGGCGGGTGCCTAGGCGGTGCCTAGGCGCGCCTAGGCGAGGCGGGCATGGTCTCGCCTCGCCTCGCCTCGCCTAGCGCCCAATACAACATAGATCTCCAAAGATGAACTGTTAACCTCTGATCATTTATCATCCTGAGTAACAACTTATAATTCTTCAACTGCTATAATTCATTATGTGGTAGATTTAGTCATAGTACAATTTATAAGAGGTCATGTGCCTTAGATGCAATAGCACAAACAAGCTACAGCTAACGAAACAGAAGAACACTATTAATGACTATAAGTCATGCTGCTGCTTGAGTTACATTACCAAGCAGCCTCACATAGCCTGCATTATACTTATTGGGTTAGCAGTCAGAAAGAAGTGTTGGATTTGACAAAACGAAAAAGCGTCCAATACTCATGGAAGGTATTTTTTTGAATAACAGCCACACTTCTGAATATGTGGTAACTAAGCAGATACAAGTTCACTATCTACTTGCAAATGGTCTATGTGTGTGTTGAAGTTTCATAGCTGCATTTCGGCAGTTAATGACATTTGTGTGTGTGCATGTGAATGTGCATGCGCATGTGCACACAAGAGTTCTCATGTGTGCATAGTAATATTCCACTAGGAAGATTTTGTTGTTTGAATTGTTTCAAATTCTATATGTTGATTGGTCAAGAAGTTCCACATGAACTAGACTCAACATTCTTTACAAAATGGAAATTCAACATTCTTTACAAAATGGAAATAGAAATTTGATACTGACTTGTAATATAATACATTGATGGTTTTCTTTTGCATATAAGTCCCTCAAATCTACTATATTTTAAAATAAGTTCCCTAAATCTTATTATTTATTAGAAGTCCCTTAAACTAGAACGAATGTGAGTTATGAGTCCCTCTCCATCTACAACAGTAAAAAATTAAAACTTTTAATTGATAATATAAAATACCATTTTATCCTCATCTTCTTCCTCCGTTCCTTTATTCCACCTTGAAACTTAACTTCTCTATACTTCCTACATTATCACTCCCCACTTCCACCTTCACCTCCACCAACTCTTTTTTCCTTCACCTCCACAAACTCTACTTTTTTTTCCCCCTTCCTCCACTTACTCTATTTCTTCCCATCTACTCTTTTTCATCCTAAACACATGAGAACCAACTCTTTCTCCTTGCCCTTCTCCAACCGTTTTCCCTCCTTTTTTTCTCTCTCTTCTTCTACTCCATTTTTTCATCCACCACTATAAAACATCACCAAGTCATCCCTCCATTTTAAACTATTACCAACTTATTCCTCTACCATTCTAAACCATCATTACTCACCCCTCTACCATTCTAAACCATCACTAACTCAAAATGACTCTTTTCTTCCTCGCCCCCTTTGTTCGTCACATGTTTTACTAGCATGAGCAAGCACAACGTAGGAGGTGGACGGGAAAAGAGGAGAGTAGGAAGAAGAAGAAGAAGAGTAAAGGAGGGATACAATTATGAAAATAAAAACGGTATATTCTATCTTTCATGAGTTAAGTTATCCAGAGGGGCTCATAACTCAATTGTTAATGATTTGAGAAACTTCTAAGCAAATAGCAAGATTAGGGGACTTATTTAAAAATATGAAAATATAAGGGACTTATATGCAAAAAGCCCTATTTTGATTGATTTTGTAACCTAAATAATGTTGGAGTTTGATTTTAGTTTCTATACGTAATATATAGCGTTTCCTACTTTGCATTTATAAAGTTTCCTATTTCATGTTTTAAGTAACTTACAGTTTGATACAATCTATTCAGACTGCTTCTTACAATCGAAGGGGTTGTCAATTATTTCCCAAAATAGTATGTATGATTGTTTTTATCTCCATTTCAGGACCTCCTCAAATGTCCCTGCAATTGTATACTATACTTTTGAGTTCATATCCCATATTTGTTATCATTATGCTTCATTATTGTATCAGAACAAAGTAATATCCAATACTGCCCGTGAGATTATTCTATCATGTAACTAGTATACTAATCTCATAGAAACTTACCAAAAGTATCACCATGATTTCCTTTTCCTTTCCAGCAAGTTTCATAGAGCTTTTTATCTGTTCTGTTTAGGGTGCTTATTTGGTAATGTATTGTCGTTTTACTTTCCCATGTTTTTATTGAGGCTACATGTCCCATGTCCATGTTCCAACCATTCTCTCTTTATAATCAGTTAGTATTGTGGATCTTGTGAGCACCCTTGACCCACGGGCCTGCCATGACATGATCAGTGCATGAGCCTCAATGCCCATCACCACTTGGCTCTCGCCTTGCCAAAGTTGTTAACTCCGATGTACAAATGAGTCCCGTTCACTCAAATATAAGCATAACAAACTCTCATATTCTATACGATATGGACTATTTGGTGGGGTTTCACAATCTCCCCAACTCGAGGATTCTTGTAAGAAGTGTTTTGATAGTGGTGTTGAACTGATTATGAACTTCGTTGTTAAATGTTATGAAAAGTGAGCACAAAGTAAGAAGGACCAAATCATATGAGAATGATCATCAATGAAGGTAGCAAAGTAATAAAAGCCAAAAGACTTCGTAGCTTATATGGACCCCTGATGTCACAGTGGACCAATGGGAAAGGGTAATCACTTCTTTTAGGGCTTGTAGAGGAGGAACTATGATGCTTTTACACACATCATGTATATTTCCATGCTTTTCTTCTAATATGCAGGCTCCCAAAAAACTGAGAGAATGCATGAGCTCCACTATGATAGATAAAGAGAGCCAGATATTCAATTATTTGTTTACTAGTCAAGTGGTGGTATGTGAAGATAACAAAATACCAATGTTCATCCTACCTCAGTAAGCCCATGTCTTACTTTCGGGTTTGTTCTCTCACTTCTGTCATCATACTTGTATATTTGTAACTATTTCCAATACTGATGATTTGGGAGATTACTGTAATAGCTAGCATAAATTTAATGACCTATAATTATCCAACTTAATCTTCTTTAAGTACCAAACTTTAGGAAAATAATATGTTTCAATTATATGGACATGTATTGGTGTTTAAATTTCTATAGGCTAAGAGCATATTGTCTCTGGACTCACATTTTGAACGCGTCATGTATTTTGTCTGCAGTAGAGATGGAGCAGATGTGAATATTTTAGTTGCTAAAGTTATGGCAAACTAACTGCAAGTGGATGTTGGGTTTCAGAGGCTTGTCCATGAAGTTTAAGAGTATGGAAGGTACGCACTTGGTAAATCTTGCTTTCTTGATTGTAATAGGTAAAGATATTATCATGAATGGAAAGGCCAATGTTAGATTACATGAGAAAGGGATAAATAGAGACTCTACTATATTTTTTCAGCAGCGGTACCTCGTTGGTTACAGATAAGATACCACTTCTTTTAAATCCTGTTAACTAGAGATAATGTTCTAATCTTAACAAGCCACCTCGTTCTCGCTACTTAGGTTGGCGTTTGATCGTTCTTTGCCATTCATTCTTGTGGTAGCATCACCCAGTTTCAACAGCTATTCAAACCATTTATTGTGAGTTTTTATCCAATTTGACTTAGGTTTTCCCACCTCCTTTGAGAAGAAAACTGAGTAGATCTTGTTGACCTGGTCCTTCGCTCTTTTTTATAGTTGTCATTTTCATTTTTGGTGATCCTAAATCATCTTTTCAATATGGTGCAACTCATACACTTGCTTTGTCATTGCCTTATTCTTCCTCTCTTGCCATATATCCATCATAATGTTATCAAGTTAGCTAAATTAATTCCTTGCACCTTCTTTATTGCCCACCTTATTGAATACTATTTTCTCAAAGTTTGAGTACAATCTTACACCAACCTAACATCGATTTTTAACCTGTTTAATCCAGGGGCGTCTGTAGGTAACGGCAGGGTACAAAACCTAAATTCTCCCCGTCCTGTTATCTTCAAATTGGTTATTGCATGTTTATCCTTCTTGAAAAGCTTAACCTTCTCCTATGTAGAGTGAATAGTTAATATTTGAGAAGCTGGATTGATAACCTGAACTTGTGATATTCTTTGTTCAATTTATAATAGCCTATTCCTAGTAAGAACTTGTCCTGTAACCTGGGAGGACCCATCAGAGACCAAGGTGGAGCAGCGGGTCCCTGTAAGTTTTCTGTTGCCTTATATATAGTCTGTTTGCCTTAATTGTTTACTTCATTTTCTCTATAAATTTAACAAGCCAAATGGTGACCTATTTGCTAAGTTGTTTGCTTTATAAGCAAGAGGGTCTTTAGTTCAAAACTCACTAGTTGCATTATTATTGGATTTTTTTTTTTCTATAAATATATAATGCTCCTGAAACTTAAGTTAATGTAGTTTCTATCCCCCTGAAATATTTTCTGCATCTTCACTGCTTATAACATTAATTAAATTGTTTGGCATGGTCACGATTAACCTATATATACATGTTCCGTTCTATCTTCTTTATTCTTAAACTGAATGTAGTTGAAAACCTGACGTGATTGAACCTTGGTAAAATGGCATGTGATGTGGTTAAGCAATTTCATGAAAGGATCTGGGGATAATGTCTTCGTCTATTCTGTTGCAGCTATCTTACTGATGGACCAAGGAGTAATTGCTCATTTCTTAAGTTTCACGAGTATAAACAACAAATTCATACACCATATGTTGTATCTTTACTCCTGGTTTCAGCTATAAAAGATTCTTCTCTTTTCTTTTTTGTATTTTACTTGACAGCCCATATGATTGGTTTTGTCCGACGTGGATCATAGAATGGATATTTAGTACCCCTGTAGGAATATTTGAGTTTCTATAGCAGTAAAGGATACCAAAATGTTGTGCGCTTCGACTAAATCTGCAGTTATTTTTATGAAATACTGTCAACAATTAGCAGTTGGATGTTCTAAAAGTTGCACTATGTATCCTGAAATGATAAAAAACCATTGTCTTTTCTGACCAAACCTTTACTTTTTTGAAATTGTACCTCATTTTATGCCATTAGGTTTTTATGAATTCATCAGTTATTACAGTTAAGTGTTATGCCATATTTGATTCTACTAAATCAGTAGTTTTCTGCTTGTATTTTAGGAGTTTTATTTGCTTCAAATTATTGGTTAGAAGCTTTAGAAAGGCCCTCATGCCTTGCATGGTAGTCATAGGCGTGCCTCCTAGAAAGGCGCAACAACTGCGCCTCGCCCCTCACTAGGCGAGCCCCTTTCTTTGGGTGCACCCAAGGCGCACCTTTCAGCAAGGCACAACCAAGAAAAGACGCGTCTTATTGTTTTTTTTTATATATATACACACAAAAATTTGAGGCATGGAAATAATCCTTACCTTATACAAGTGGGAGGGAGATAGCCCTTTCTACGGTTGCCAAAGTTGGTTATGTTGACCTATAAAAACTAAAATGTATTAGAAACGTGGTAGGGAGAATACAAACTCTTGTTAATTCAGTTGATTACTACTGCTATTACTGCTCTGCTAGTTCACTTAGTTATGTTTTAACATATTTTTGTTGGTTTTAATATGTTATTTGGTTTTATTTCTTATATTTCTAATTTATTTATGTATATTATTTTTGCGTCTTGCATCGCTCGGGCGCGCGCCTTAAGTGCGCCTTGCGCCTCGGACGATATGGACCCTTTGCGCCTCAAGTGCCCCTTACGCTTTTGACTACCTTGATCCCTTGTAATATTGATTGTAAATGAATGACTTAAATTTTTGGGCATTCCACGTATGTTGATCATGCGATGTAAGTTAAGCCTTTTCTTCTCATTTGTTCTTCAGTTCTTTCCTTTATTTTTCTCCATTAATTTCCTTCTTTCTTCTTGCAGAAACCTGCAGTCAGATCTGAAACCTGCAGCTGGTTCTTAACCTGACAACGACAAGCCTCTCTTTCCCTACTTCCGAACTCGAGACTTCTAATAGCCTTCCCCTTCCTTCCCAAGTAGCCGACTCCTTGTATTATTCCTTAACCCTCCATTGACCTTCCAACACTTGATCCCTATCCGAAAGCTTCCAGAAAGTTCTGGAACATCTGACTGTAACTGCTGTTAAAAGCACAGTACAGAAATTCCAAATAGCTTTGAGAAATGAGCCGGTATAGATTTAATTTTTCTAAACCGAGCAACCAGACTTAACATAAATGTAGCCACATCAGCCATTTTAAAAGAGGGAGAATCAGCACTACTTGGTGAAATAGGTCCTTTTGAATCAATTTGAACCATCTGTCATAGTTTGTAACAGTCCTAATTCACCCCACTACATCAAGACTCTTGCGCCATTTCCTAAAGAAACCTTAACTGCCAAATACAATACAAGCGATATCAGTCTTCCTATGAATTTTAGCATGGTTTCTTTGCTATCCAAACTTGAGGTTTTGCGATGAAAATGGAATCTATCTGTAGGAAAAGGAAGAGCCTTATGGTATATCGGAAGCATGAATAATAAATTGTCTTTGATCTTGAAAACATTTAGTCGGTGAAATAGTTTTTGGCAAGTGAAAAGTTTCTTTTCTTTTTCTTTTCTTGACATGTGTTTTGGAAGCTTTTGGGAACAAATAGTGGTCAACATTAAATGACTTTGAAGAAAAAAATTTATAATGACATGTCATTTGGAATTTAGTAAATGGACAATTGTCTTCTTACGCCATTTATTTGAAAACTACCTTGATTATTTTGCGAGACTAGTCATGAATTTGGTTTTCGGCTGTTCATTTCCATTAATTTGACTGATTTTGGTTGGCAATGGTATGGGCTGATTTGAAGTTAAATTGAAACTGAAGTTTGCTTCAAGTTAAATATGAGCGTAAACTAGAAACGGTGTTTCTTGTTGAAAATTAAAAAGAAATTATTTAGATTTCCATTCAAAATCAAAAGTTACTGAAATATATATATATATATATATATATGTAACTTTGAGATTCAAAATACTTGGATAACTTTTTGATGTATTTTCTCAAATGTTTTGTTCTTCAAATGGGGTATCTATACCTTTACATTTGTTCTCTTTAAAACACAGTCCTAGTTTTACATTTCTGTACATGTTCAGACCTTCTACTAGGGAAATACTTTCAAGACATAGTTGAAATAAGGAAGCATGGACACTCCAAAAATTAGGGCCACTTTGTGTCAGGCACTTATTGGGGACATCCTGGACACTCCAAAAGTAGGCACTGTATCAGTGTAGCTGTGTCCTTACCGTGTTGCCCCGTATCCATGTCCTTGCAACATGGGGTGAAATAAACATATTTCCATTATATATTGTCTCATTATATCATGACTATCGCCTAAATGTGTAAAAATCTTAGCTTCCGTTATGAAGTGAGGGAAAGTAAAATATAACAGGAATGACATGAACTGATTTTATTTCACGTAGTCCTTTAGATAATAAGCAATACTTGCTAGGTCATTGTTGGTTGTGTACTTCAAATATTAAATTCCATTTATAGACCTAACTATGTAGTATTATATCATTACTAAATGTAGCTCATATAGAACACGAAGTGGGTGTGATTGAAAATGCTCTTCTTTGATAACCATGCATAATAAAGTATGAAACTTGTACAAGGAAGCTTCTGAATGAAATATGAGGTATCAATCAGGTAGAAGCGTTTCTGTGTAGATCAATGATAATCGAGTCCCAACTCCTTTGACAGACTGCTCTCCTTGGACATGTGTAGGAATGTCTGACCTCTTTGCCCTTGAATCTTCTCAATCGTTCATGAAGTCAATCGAACACCTTAGAACCTTTTATCAGACAAAATATTATGTTTGAGTTTCTCTCCATTATTAATTAACCAATACCATTTTCCAACATAGTTTTGGTTTCATGTAGAGTTCAGGTCAAATATTTGAATCATCAAGAGAATTATGCTGCGTTACCCAGAAACGACTTATATGTTGATGAAGCTCAACTGTATGCTTGTTTTAATGCTTCTATAGGATGCTATGATACTGTATCATGTTTTCATCCTATCTTATATTGTTGTTCTTTGCTATTATATATCTTATTACTATTACTGAAGTCAGGGTAGAATCTTCATGCAAGTATGATGCCACCTAGGTAAAGGGAATAATCTTGACACAACTATCTACATTCATCTCGAAAGAGTTTGTCAAACCAACAATCAATAGTTCCATTGTGTGTGCATACAGTTTCAGCACAAAGAATAACAAGAAAGAAATTAACCATAAGATTATGTAATTTGAAAAGGAAATTATTGCAAAGGGCAGAAAACTTTGGAAGCCTCCCAAAATGAAATGCATGAACCAATTGGGATAACCTACTTAGAGGGACAACTAACGTGTTACATAAGTCGGTCTTAGTTGTCCTAATGAAGTACATATATTATTGGCTAATTTGCACTTAGATACCAAGAACTTTCAAGTTATAGCAACTTGATACCATAAACTATTTTTATAGGCAAGTTGATGCCTTTTTTTTGCTCACTTAAAAACCATAAACTCTCAGTTTTTTGCAAAGTCATGCCAACGGTGAGCACAAACGATCAAAAAAAAGCCTTTCTAATTATTATAAAATTTATTATTCATCTCAATTTAACTAAAAAATTCTAAAGTTAATTATCCTAATTCTAGTACTAATGTGAGATAATTTCTTCCAAAATAATTTCTCCTCCACTGAACCAAACCTAATAAAAATATTTATTTAACCTTAAAAATCATTTCATTAAAAAAAAAAGAGAAACAAAACAAGAAAAACCAAACCCTAAGATCCCCTCCCCCTTTGCCCCAACCACATCCCCTCACCGCCGTTGCTCCCGCCCAACCTCGTTCTCACTGCAATTACAGCAGCTGCGACTGCAGCCGTGTGTGAGGATGGGAGGGAGCGGCATCTGTGTTGAGTGGGTTTGGGGTCGACGAGGAGGAGGTTGTGGGTGACGAGGGCTAGGGGCAGCGACGTTTAGGAGTAAATTTTGTTTGTTTAGGTTCAAAATGTGTCCCAAATCTGTTAACTGTAAGAAAGATGTAACTTGCAACAACTTACAAAGTTCATGATAACTTGCTTAAAAGTTCATGGTATAAGGTTGTTAAAACTTGAAAGTTTCTAATATTTAAGTGCAAATTAGCCTATATTGTGGAGTAAATATATATTATCTTTTAGTCAAGTTAATGCAATTGGTAAAGAATTGGATCCACATTTTACAGGTTCTTTCCTGTAACTATGTGTTATAGAGGAAAAGTATGAAACTTAAATGAAGACAGTTTGAGATTTATCCATCTGTATTACCTTCTTCCACCACAGCCGCTCTCCCTCTGACAGTTGAAGTATAATGCAGTAGCAGGGGGTCCAAGGTTATAAAATGCTGCAAAATCCCTAGTGTTAAAGTTTGGACGCCAACCAGGTGCATATACTGTTTGCTGTACTTCCTGTCGGAACAGCACGAAGACAATCCGATGAATTCCAGCTAGTGCTCGTGGGCTCTCATAGGGTACTATCTCATTTCCTGGAATCATATTATACAAAATATAGTATCAGTGCTATGTCCCTAAGCATTCAGATTTGAGTTCATATAGATGCTTCTAAAATGTTGCACTCATATGCATTAATGGATTTGGATTTTGGAGGAATTGAATACTGCGTCATAGATTGACCGTAACGGCACCAAACCTCTAGAGTGTTTAGTGAGGGTTGAGGGTTATATAATTATATTTTCTAACGCGTCCCTACAGGTTGAAGGTCCATTTTGGGGTAGAGAGATAGATTCACATGGCTGTGTAATTTTTTTATAAATATATAATGCTTGCAAGAGGAGATTTGAACCTGCTTTGCTCTTACACCATGTTAAAGTCACTACCAGTACACTGATGAGGGATGAGGGTTATATGTATTTATATTATTCAACACTATGTATGACAGAGATGAATGGCCTCTGGAATATCTATTAAAATGTTACTGTCTTTGTATATCCATTTTGACTACAGTTACTAATTATAGGAGTCAGCATAGGTTGCGTGAGTAAAAGAAGGGATGCATCTACATGTAGAAGATGAGTTTATTCAAAGGGCATACTGTCAAACTCAGACTAGTTGATAGATAAGTAGCTTGAGAGCTATGTTGCATGGACACGGGAAATGGTGTCCTTATACCATTGTGTCCATGTCCATATTTATGCGACATAGGAGATTTCTTATTGTACCTATTGAGAAATGTCTGTATCCCATATATGTATCGTGTCCTTATCTGTATCATTGCCCGTATCATGCAACATAGCTAGAGAGACATGGAAAGATAGATGAGCCATTAAAACAAGTGCATTCAGGTACCTTGCCTTGTTGGTTAGCTAATGCTTGATTGTGAGAACAGAGAAGTTGTATAAGTTCATAATAATCCTAGATCTTAATATATGCTATATGGAAGTTGATGTTTGTAAAAGTACACAAACCTGGAAACATGTGAGGTCTAGGATATTTATAGGATTCAAATTGATGTTAACTTGAATCTCAGTATTAGCTGAGCCATGAGCAGAGATTAGTAGGTATGTTGGACGCAATCTAAAGGAAAAAACAATGGTTTGAACTTCTACATTTCATATGATTGCAGCTTAGTTTTCTTGCATGTCAGACCCATAATTCTACATCTATACTAGTAGCATGCATGTTTCTATATCTTGATAAGCAAGCATCAATATTCATTATACGTCTTCATAACCACAGAGACGATTTTGTCCAAATCTGAGAGGATCTCATTTTGAATGCTTGCTGATATTATGTTGATGGCTTGGTTAGCAGCTATGTCAATCACCCTATAAAGTGCTATTCTGAGAAGACCTTTTAATACTCTATTCGGGTCAGGCATGACCAGTTTCCAATGTCTCTTTTTCCAGGATTATCATGATACCTGTATGCTATACTAGGTTTGCTTAAAGAGTATGTTCTGGTCCATGTTTGCCAGAAGATAACATTTAGTCGGAAAACTGTTCTATAGAGACTTCATTTAGCATGTAAGACAGGATTGTTTTTTAGTTGTTGTTAAAGCCTGAAGTAAACATAGCCATTTGCGCCTAGAAACTTCTAGTATGACATACTTGTTTATTACTATCAAAGAATTAGGGGTTGTGGTCCTCAATCTAAGAGAAGTTTTTTAATCAATCACCTGTGGGAATTTCAATGTGTCCAGAATAATTATTTAAGTTTCAGTTTTTGACTGCTATTTATGGATCCCATCATTATTATTAGAGATGCTATGCTGTAATTAGACTGATGCGATCCAAATTGGTTAGCAGCGTGTTTCTATATCTTAAATAATTATGTCAGACCCATAAATTTACATCTATACTTGTATAGATGTAGAACAAATATTAAGTGAAGGTATGGGCAAGGCAGAGTCCTGCACAAAAAGTAGATCCCAGCATGTTCCAACTTTAGCTTGTAACCATGTGCCCTCATTGCTTATATGTTCAAAGTCAAAACCTCTTTAACCTGTGTATCAATTGGCCACAACAGGGTTGCCATGATCTAAACAGTTGTTTATAGCCTAGTTTGTTGATCTTTAATTGATGAAGTCAAATCGATTATTAGTCGGACAATGAATATGGTGAAACAGAAGTCACATTCGTACCTATTATAATTGATGCTTTTCTCTATGGTTGAGGAAGTTATTCTATTTCTTGTAGTTGTGAATATGATTGTCGGCAGATATCAACTTACGATGCAACCGGTTGCATCAGCACGGGAAATAGGGGAGATGTTAAAAGCAAATACGTGGTGTTTTGGGTTAGCACATTATTATGCATCCATCACTTCTATAAAGAGTCCAGATCCCATGTAAAAACTACACATGTAGCAACCTGCCTGTTAGTGTGGGTGGGTTTCATAGGCAGGCTTTAGGAATACTGCTCATGGCAGTAAGCACACAATTTTACGTGGTGCTGCATGCACTTGATTTGATAGCTGCCAAGAAACAATAGAACGTGCTAACGGCGACTCACTGACACTTACACAATGCAATTGATCATGTCTCAGCCATAGAATTAACTGGCATGTTAGGTCCTGTTAGGTGATGTGAGGTGGGTGATGTTAGGTCAAGTGTATTTGTTGTGGCATACATAGTTTCTGTTTGAAATAGTCACTTGGCATAGGTACAATATGATTATCTGGCTACTTGATATTCTTGTGGCTCACGAGAAAAGCATTTATCAAGCACCATCTGCTCCAAGGATATAACAAACATCAACCTCATCGATTTTTGGTTGTTTATGCTGAGTGTGCTGACTATGCGGTTCAAATGGAGATTATGATGCACATCTCGAGCAATTTTCAACCGATGACAACCCATCCAACAGCATATTCTTTGGCTAAGACCTGCATCAAATATAGTTTAGAAGCACCATATTAGAGGTGGGGCTCAGATCCCCTCCCTTGCATGCGTGCATTACACATGTTCCATATATTTGCAGATATATCTTGAGAGAATATATTTGCAAATATATTGAGGAGTTATTTCATAGTTTTGAGTTTCTATGTTAGGGCACTTCATCCTAACATCAACCCTCAACCTTTTTCATCCGGGCTTGGGACCGGCATTGGCGGTTTTATGTTTATAAGTATATTACCTTAGTATACCTTTCCATTAACTTCCAGTTCCATTAGATCTATCGTGATATTACTTTTGCTTAAATCTCAGGTAATATTAGTTGAAGGATTCCTTGCCATCACCAATCCTAACAGTAATCACTGGGATTTTCAACTACATCATGTAGCATGCAGTGTCATTTACATTAATCTCGATATTCAAAGCCAATAGTCATGGATTACATATATTCTTGACCTAGGTTCCACATATGTTTTCTTTAAGTCGTTTTTAGTTTGCACTAACATTATAGGATTATGTTGCTGACATATACTCAATTTGGTTGATGATAGAGTTAAGTATTAAAAACTTTTTTATCACGAGCATTATGTAAAGGAGAAACACTAGCATGGCCAGTTGGGCTTACGGACTCTTGAGGTAAGGTTTAGTGCATAAGTCGTTAGAAGCAAACAAAAAGAAATCCTGTAGTTAAATTATGAAAACTTGTAGTAGATGTCATATTGTGTATCTTGCCTCCATCAAGAAATATGGGTCCATTGCATCTTGCAAGCTCTATTTTAGTATTTCATTCGACAAAGTGTGGCATTATTCTTAGAATTACTTTTGGCTTTTGAACTATTTAAATGAATTGTATACAGTTAGCGGGACTGATTAGAAAACTGGTTGGATATTGTATACTGGTGCATGAGTTATATAAATACGGGTAACATACATTTCTTTCGAGAATAAAATGATATTAGACGAAAATTGAAGTTTTGATGTTACCCACCATGTCTTGCATCACTTGTTTCAGGAATGTCCGTCACCAACCTAAAAGCAAACAAAACACAAGTCAGTAATGTTAGCTGTAAACTTACACCGAGTCTGTTCCCTCTATAACAGTATATATCTGACATTCTCTAAGATTATTTATGGATGCATCCGTCTTTGTGACTAGTACAAAATTATGTTAATTAGTTATCATAGGTTATTGGAGTAGATCATATAATAAAGTGAAATTTCAAGAAATCATTTATGATGGTGACTTTCCTTCGGAAAGGAGGACAAAATGTCTATTGGACTTAAGTTTAAACATGCAGGACACGGTCTACCTTGCTGGAAGTTGTCGTTCATAAATTACTGTATAACGTTTTCGACTTTGATTTTGAATCTTAGACTTCATGCAAACTCAGGCTGAGACTTCAGTGTACTTACTGTCTTTGACCTTTGATCATGATTAATAGAGAAAATAAAGTGCCACTTTGGTTTAATTTTTACAACAAAGTATTTGTTGCAACATGACAGAAAAGTTTGAATTTTATACAAGTATGACTTCATTCTGATTAATTTATTCGTTGTTTGACATGCTGCCAGGGTCATTGAGAGCCTTGCTATTGGGTGGGGGGTTGCAAGTGCGAAATGGAAGGCCCTAACTGCTTGATCAGGGGATCGACACAGTTAGAATTTCAGCAAACAAAGAAATTAGTAAGTTGATGTAGATGTCACTATGCTTGTCTATGATTTTCATTATAAAAGTACATGTGGTTATGATGTGATTTGCGTCTAGGACCCAGTGTTCTCTACCATCTGGCTACCCACATAATACAAAGGCCCTCCACTGGTCCCTTTGCTAATAGCATGTGTTATAGCCAATACTTTGCATGATAAATTGGATTTAGGGGATTCAAATTCCGGATATAGAGGTCACCCAACATGTTCCATGAACGAACCAAGCTATTTGCTAGCCTACTCCAGCTTTGCTTGCTGAAAAGTTCGTGATCTGAGCTGTTTAAGCTCGAGAGCACGAGGTCCACCCTAAGAATAGGCTTGTTAGGTCCACCCTAAGAACAGGCTTGTTAGATATACAAGACAAGCCTGAGCTTAGAGGTATTTGGCTCGTGAGCTCGTGAGCCGCTCACTTTATTTATATATTTATATAAAAGAAATATCTTTCACTAATAGACATTACCAATTTGTTATTAAGTTAATATAAGCACATGCAATTTGATATTAAACTTATTGGGGCAACATTTTTCGTTTTGACAGTTTATGAGGTCATAAACAAGGTCTATTTTATGCTTAAGTTTGTCAACAATTCAACCTTATCGATCTTTATAATTTAAAAGTGCAGTTCGCGAGCTGAGCTCGAGCTTACAGATATTATAGAGAGCCAAGTTTGAGCTCAATTTTAGGCTTATTGTAAAGCTTGAGCTCTATTTTTTATGAGAGAGCCAAGCTCGAGTGGGGATGCTTGCTTAAACTTCCGTTCGTTAACACCCCCTTGTTCTCTGTCATCAGAAAGGGAACATGCATTTACTTAAATCAAAATTTAGTCTATCTGCCGCACATGTATTAGAAACATATTCCGGATTTTGTTGGCCCTCTCCAACTAGCAAACAACTTCAGTTCAACCTACTTGCCTACATCAATGAGAAAAGAGAGCAATTCCCGAGCAAAACCAACAATGAAGTTCTCACTTTCTACAACACTTCATTTGATACACATAGATGCATGCACAAGAAGTTTACAAACATAAGGTGACCAATTTAGGCAACATAGTTAATTACTTTATTGCTATTAGTCTAAAGAACGAGTTTTATCATGAAGGATTGAGCTTACCAGTTTAAGTACTCCCTTTGGGTCGGGTTGGTTGGACTTGGCGCATCAGGATCCACCATTGCCTTCATGAAGATATGAATTTGATCAACATATGATTTTGGCACAAATTTGGTAAGAGACAGAATTTGTGTCTATTATGGAATAATAGCATGGACTCTTTAAGCTTATAAACCTTATATAGAAAAAGATTCTATGTTGTAGTTTATTTATTTTATTAACTTATTCCTTACTACAAAATGAAGATATTTCTCCTACTGTTAAGTAAGCCTAGGCTTCAAAAGTTACGAGGCTGTAGTGTCTAATAATATAAACACTAAAGCTCGAGATGTAAGGTTGTTCGCCAATAAAATTTGGATGAGTAAGCAAAGAGAGGACTATACTTACAAGGGTGTACAGTGTGCTTGGGTCCCGACCTTCAATCTCAATCTGCGGCTGGTTTGCCACTACAGACTGCTTCATTCTTGTCCCGTTACTGATCTCCTTGTCTCCATAGACTACTCTAAGGTTTGCAGACTTGATAAATGGATCCACCACGTCCCCGATGACTTGTCCGAGGACCAGGGGATCCCGGGCTACTCTTTCACGGTACATAAGTGCTACTGTTATTAGAATAACCTTGAGAGAGGTATAGAACTTCAAATAAGAGTTATCGTGGGAAGACTTGAGAGAAAAGTAAGGTGTGTATCTGCATATATATAGAAGAAGATAAAATGGCAAGGCATCTGCTTTATGTTAACATGGATGTCCTAAATGTTATGTGCCTTTTTGTTGCAGTTCCTATTTTTTTCCACACGATTCGAACCTCTACTTTTCTTCCTTTCTTCTTTCTATACGTTGTGCCTTGGAATGGAAATGCATATAAGCCTCCCCCTTTTGAACCTTCATGGAAGCCAAGTGGGTTTTCCTTGTATGGTAATATCAACAAAATCTACTTGTACATTTTACTGAAAATTATAAGTTCACATTTATCTTTCAATGAAAGTTTGTCCCAGCTTCAAGAGTTGACATATTATTCCGAAGTTTGTGGTCTATTACTGGAGCTCTGAGATTCGTTATAACACAAATTGTAGAGAAGGAAGCATACCTTCAAATTTGAAATTGACTATGGGTCGTCCCACCCAACCTTGGAACACAGTTTCATCTCCTTCACTCATTGCAGAGGAATGTAATGCAGGTAATGTTGGTTTCATCTTTATACGGATGGTGCATGGTCTTTCAAATGCTTAATGGTGATGGTATTATGTTGTCCGTTGAAGAAGGATTTGTTTTTGAGAACGAAAAAGAAGAAATAATAAATAGAGAGAAATAGATGTGCATATTTATGGTTTTTGTGGTAGCCCATGCAGGTCGAGTCTTCGCATAGTGCGAAGTCGTGGTAGTACTTAGGATAGTCGTACTACTACGAGCCTGTGACCAATTGAGAATATGATTTGAGGATACATCCACAGCTAAGATTATAGGATGTGTTCCTCCCTTCCAGCATGATTGTTTTTGTGCTATTTTCTTTCTCAGCATGATCGCGTTGTGTTCCTCCCTTCCTGTGATTTGTTTGAACCTTTTGTCTATTGACTTATTGATTGATTCATGTTGCAGAATTCAAATTTTTGTACCGTCGATCTTGGTATCCATGGAAAAGAAACTTGAATGTGAGTCCAAAATATGATAAATCCAAGTCTGTTATCGAAGAAATTACAAGTCTGTTATCTTGCGGTGTCCACTAAAATACTAAACTTGTAACTACTGAAATGGAACAAATGCTAAAAGGGCAGTATTTAAGTGGGAATATATGCAAGGCAAAATTAACCATCCCCATGTTAAACATATTATTTTGTTTGTGGTGTTGATGGCTTTTGAATCTTTGATCGCAGGTGGCCTTCCCCATATGGAGCCCCTCCCAGTTTGTTCAGCTCCTGCTGCTGCCTAGCATGGCCTCTCTCTCTCTCTCTCTCTCTCTCTCTCTCTCGACCGGGGCCCGTCGTGGTCAAGCAAAGCCTATCCGGGCAGGTGAGCACTAAGCTCATATCGACAAAGATTCCAAGGGATAGGGAAGGGAGGATAGGCACTGCATTGGCCAAAGATGTTCTCATTTTCAGAATTTCAGGGGCAGGCATCGGGTGCCCAACTTTTAACTAGGGAGTGTTTGTGTGAATTGCAGAATCGAAAACGTGCGGATACTTCGTTTTGCCCATGCTCGAATAGAAGGAAAAAAAAAAAAATGCATTTTATATGATTCCAGGAGTGTACTATCAGCCACGTTTGTCGGGTTTGAATTTTCAACGAGATGCTTTTTGCAGAGAAATACCACTCTACTAGGCGGCCTATGCCCAAATAAAATTTTAAATTTTTTTGAGTTGCACTTTACTTGTTTTACCATAATTCAAAATGCATCTCATTTATATATATATATATATATATATATATATATATATATATATATATATATATATATATATATATATATATTTGGAAAAATGTAAATTTTATTCCAAATGAAAAGTGAGTGGGACTCCCACTCAACACTCAACCATTCTCCATAGCGTTCACATCAAACTCAATGTTATGGAGAATGCCAACCGGAGGTGTGACTAGTCCCTCAAAGATCCGGCGGTTTCGCTCTCGCCAAACATGCCAAACCGAAGCCGCCAGACGAACTCTAGCTGTACGGAACCAGTCCTGACCTCGACTCCTGCTATCTCGTATCACCGGGATGATGTCCCCAATGTATTTACCAGAGGTGCACAGTCCCAATATTCGACTATGCTCCGACCATATCTGTCATGCCAGAGTGCACTCGAAAAATATATGTTTAATAGACTCAGACTCCAAATAGCAAAGCACACATTTGGGGTCCGGCACTGGCACTCCAAAAGAACTCAGGCGATCCCTCGTCAAGAGGCGACCCAGAAGAAGCTTATAAACACACAGTTGCATCTTTCTGGCCAGACCCTTACACCAGACGAACTCGTAATCAGAACTCAGAGGAAAAGTGTGTCGGATAAGATTGTAGCAACTACGGAACTGGAACTCCCCCGAGCCCGAAGATGCTCCAGGCGGCTCCCAAATCCACCGGTCCGCAGGCAGAGCCGGGTCAATGACTGTAGACATAATGAACCCTCCCAGCTCCTCAGTGTACCGATAAGATTCCGTCCGGCCTCCACTCTCCATCTCGTAAGATCCGACTACACGTCAGACCTCGCCTGTCCTCCGTGTGAGTCGGGGAACCCCTAATGTCTAGCAACGAACGCCGATCTATCCAAGGGTCCCGCCAGAGGTCCGTGTCCGACCCATCCTTCATGACCCTCCGGATAGCAGACTTAAGCACACCCCTGTGTCTCAGGATAGTCTTGAACGTGACATAATGGTTGTTATCAGGAGAACACGTCCAAAAATTGCCCTGCTTCACGTATCTGCTGTGCATCCAGTCCGCCCAAAGAGACCCCCCGCTAATGAATCTCCAGGCCAGCTTGAGCGCAGAGGCCTCCCTGATCTCCAGCAACGGCCTGAGCCCCACACCTCCCTCCTTCCTGGGACGACAGAGCTGCTCCCACGAGATCGCATGCATACCCCCCCTCCAAAGGAAATCAGCACAAAGACGCTCCACTCGCCGAATAGTGGCCACCGGGAAGAGGATGGACTGTAGCCAAAAATGGGCCACAGCCGAGATCACATATCTGATCAGCTCTATGCATCCACCAAAAGACAGACCGGCGGCTTGCCAGCCTTTCTACTCTCCGCTGGACATACTCAACCAGGCCCTGGCAGTCCTGATCCCGCGCATAATTGACTGTGAGGGGCACTCCTAAATAACGCACCGGAAGATCACTCCTCGCGATATCCAGGACATCAGCCCGCTCCTCCTTCTGGGAACACCGGGAACTGAAGTAGACCCGACTTTTATCCATGTTCAGCTGGAGACCCGAGAAGGACTTCAAATCTTCCATAATACCCGCAAGCGTCTGCAACCCCCTCGTCGAAGGCTGGATGAAGACCAGTAGATCATCAGCATAAATAAGGTGGGTAACTGGCGGGTCCATCCTCCGAAACAAAGGCACCAGCCATCCACGGTACACTGCCAGGTCCATCAAACAAGTAAAGTATTCCATCACAAGCGTGAACAGGTAAGGGGACAATGGGTCACCTTGCCTCAGCCCACGGTTGCTCTGGAAATACCCGTAAGGAACGCCCTGGATGAGAACTGAGAAAGTAGGGGACGTGATGCACTCCCTGATCAACGCAACCCAGTGATCCGCGAATCCCATGGCAGACATCAGATGGCATAGGAAGTCACGATTGACCATGTCATACGCCTTCCTCAGGTCCAGTTTAACACAAGCTTTCTCCCCACCAGGTCTGCTGAATCCCCTCACCATCTCATGAGCCAGGAGGCTATGCTCTGCAATCGACCTCCCCTTGATGAACGCAGCCTGGTTAGGAGAAACCAAGTGCTGCATGATTCCCTCCATCCGTCGGCACATAAGATGCGTAATTATCTTGTAAAGATAATTACAACATGCAATAGGTCTGAAATCTGCCAATGCAGTCGCGCCCTCCTTCTTAGGCACCAAGGTCAGAAAAGTGTGATTCAGCTCCTTCAAAAGCTTCCCCTTAGTGAAGAACTCCTGGACCACCTCCACGACCTGCATATTCAGAATATCCCAATGGCGCTTGAAGAAACCACTGCTGAAGCCATCAGGACCAGGGACCTTGTTGGGGTCCGCCCCCTTGACAATAGATTCCACCTCCTCCAAAGTGACAGGGGCAAGAAGGATGCTATTCCCAAATGGAGTCACCAAGCGTTTCGTAACAACCTCTGGGAACACGGACAGGTAGTCAGTTTGGAAATATAAATCAGAATAGTACCTGACAGCCATTGGGATATATATATTTTTGAGTTATACCTCATTTGTTTTACCATAATGCATGAAATCCTACACTTTTAAAGGAATCTGTCAATGACTAACAGCAGCAAAAAAATATCATCAATTAAAAAATTATTCATAACTTATATACTATGGCAGGTAAATGATAGTAAATGAATTGCAGTAAAGTAAGAGTCAAGAATATCAAACTCCACAACAATATATATTGGTTTTCCTCTGAGAGGACTAGTCCAGTCTCGAGTACTCTTGTTCGTTGTAAATCTACTATGGCACTAGCTAATTGAGAGCTAACAATCTCTTACAACATCATGTTTGGTGATGAGCGCACGACAAGGGCGATTTGAAAACTGGAACGTTTTCTGAATGCAACCTCCGATACAACTCTTCAACACCAAACTCTAGATTAAACAGAAACTGTACTAGCTTGGCTAAGAGTAGTATAGGCTTGATTTGAAAGTGTAGCTCGTAGAAAACACTTAGGAATGAATAGAGAAGAGAAGAGAAAATTAAATGAATGAGTGATTTGGAAATGTGAAATTTCTTCTCTATTTATAGTGTTTTTTAAGACCGAATTTGGGCAGTATTCGGACAGAGTTCGGATGCAGAAATCTCGCATTCGAACGTTGGATGCAGATTTTGAGGGAATTCAAAACAAATTGAACTGACCTGGACCGAACTCGGGCCGAGTTCTAGCCGAGTTCTGCCAGGGTTAGGACAGAGCAGTTTGGACCAATTTTGGTTGGGTTTTGGGCTTTTTAGTGTGTGGACTTTTGGATTATGTATATGTGGATAGGTAGGCTATAATATTTGTGGACTGAGAAGACCTAAGCCAGTACCGATCCTGATCAATCTTACATATTCTTCGTAGACTCAATAAAAATAAAATTACAGAAGAAATATGAAAAGACTTGATCTTTGATTCCAGTGTTTTGGGTTCTTGATGACGATGCGATATTTGTAATTTGTAGCAGTAGGACGTAGATTTAGGATGCAGACATTCTTCTAACTTGAAACCTGTAAACCTGTAGCAGTATATGTATTTTGCGTATCGACCAAAGTTGATGTTGATTATCAAAATCATGTGTGATCATTTAACCAATGGGCCAACAATCTCCCCCATTTTGATAATTGACAAACTTTGAGTCTATTCCAAAATATAACAACTAATATGTAACTTTGAAACTTATACATGACTTGTTCTGAATCTTGAAAATTTGAAATTTTTTGGTATATGCTCTTTCTCCTCCCTTTGTCATGTACTCAAAATACGGCTCCCTCGCAATTTGTGAATCCAACAACAACAAAGAAAAAAGAGTAATACCAAATATGATATCAACTAACAAGTCAACATCTCAAGTATATAACGAGAACATCAGTAGTAGCAGTAATAAAATATCAGCATTAGATGAAAACTAACATAGCAAAATGAAAAGTCACTGCGATTGAAGTCCATAGTGCATAAAATAAAACATCACTACAGTAGTCCAAAATGCAGAAAATAAAGTGGCACTATATCATCATCAACCACCAGACAAATTCACACAAAAATACTAGACAAAAACATGAATCAATCATCAGAACCGTCCTGGGCATCAGCAGGAGGCTGTGGATTAAAGTAGGCTGTCATCGAATCTGTCACGACCCGCACCCGCTTTTCGGGATACGAGTGCGTGTCCAAACCAGCCTACGTCGTAGTGTCGACGGTAGAACGCTGTCTAGCCACAAGCTCAGAATCACATAATCGATAACTTTATTGTCCATTCACATTTTTAAATTAATTACAAAGTATACAAGAATTATATTTTGAAAAGAAGTACAAAGTCTCATAAAATCTAATACAACAATTTAAGCTATCTAGCTAGTTTCTAGGTTCTTGGCCTGCGAGTACACCTATATCTCCCAACGCTAAGAGAAGTCACAGTTAACCTGAAAAATGTTGGTTTCCAGTTAGGAATGGAACAAGCACACACACCGACAGGCTATTCGAAAACATAATAGAATTTGCAAGACATGAAAATAGCATATGTGAAATAAACTAGATAGCAAACTGAATCATGGCATGTCTAGAATGGAGCAAGTACTCTACAACATGATAGGTCAACTAGAAGAAAAGCATGTAAATAGAGTGACATGGGAAGTGGTGAAGAAAATAAAGAGAATCAAGTAATTGACAACTATTTACGTGTTTTGAAATATCGTATTCGACATGTGAACGGCTAGGAGATAAATCAGGCACCCGGCACGTGTATTGTGCGACTGTTATTCTCCACGAAAGACACGGGGGATAGTTCTGGGTAGTCCACATGTCTACTAAGATATTTTCCCTCCCGACTAGTACTCATGGACTCGAACAAGTCACGAAACACGAAAACATGATAATCAAGAAATATAGTATGTAGAGATCCATGATACTAATCCGTGTAACAACGTGTCAACAAGCAGGAGAGCATATGTATAAAAATGAAAAGAAAAACTACTAGAAATCGAAAGCAATCAGTATATGTACTTACCTGGGGTCCTTTGTTGGTAAAATCGACAATTCTATTGCGTCCAGAATAGTCCGTTTAGCCTAGGGTCGGTATGAAGTAGTTCGGATGCGCAAGAAAATGAGAATTATCATTAGTCGCGATCAAGAATTAATCTAATCTAAGGAGGATTGTTTTTAGGAAGGAGTAGCTTTTAATTTTAGAAAATATACATTTATTTAGAAATAAAAACATATTAGAACCCTTATATTTAAACTTGTAAGAAAAAGTAATCTCAAAGAATGTATATAAGTCTTATTGAAACTTATTTTAGATATAAGTCTATTTAGAGATATTTATTATATTCATATAAGAAAATATATTTATTCAGAAATATTTATTGTATAAACTATACAAATTTTTTTAGAAAATCATTAAAACATAAAGGTCCAAGATAGTTTATATCAATTTAAAAGTCGATATATATTAGCATATATAAAGGAAACTATCTAAAACACATTTTGAAATACAATCAGAATTAAAACATCCCCTTATTTATTATTTGCCCATAAGAGCCCAAAAATATTATTTAGTAATATAATATAATATAATTATTTTATTTTTTTATTTTTAAAAACCCAAGTCCAATTATGAAGTCCATCTACAAAAAATAGTCCAATATTTTAAGAGAACAAGCTTTTATAAAACAGAAATTTTCATATAGAGTAAATTTTTTTAACGAAATTGTGAAAAAAGTAACAAGTTTGAGAAAATTTCAATTTGGGTAACGAAACTACATTTTCCATGGCGTGTTGGAGGGTAGGGGAGTGTGGTGGGCCGGGCGCGCCATGAGTAATGGAGTGTCATGGGAGGCGCGCCATGAGTGATGGAGTGTCATGAGTGGTGCTCCATGAGTAATGGAGTGTCATGATGAGTAATGGAGTGTCATGGGTGGCGCGCCATGAGTGATGGAGTGTCATGAGTGGTGCTCCATGAGTAATGGAGTGTCATGGGTGGTAGAATGTGGTTGGCTGGGCGCGCGTGGAGGGTGATGGAGGGCGCGCCATGGCGCGTCCGCGGGAAAGGCCATGCCTCATGGCGTGTTGTGGGTAGGCGTGTCAGTGTGTCAGCGGTGGGAAAGGCCACGCCTCATGGCGTGTTGTGGGCAGGCGTGTCAGCCTGCACGCAGGCGTGTCAGTGTGTCAGCGGTGGGAAAGGCCACGCCTCATGGCGTGTGGTGGGCAGGACGCGAGAAAGGCCACGCCTCAAGGCGTGTGGTGGGGGTGGGATCCCTGGTCAGGGGGAGGGTCAGCTGAAATGCCGTCAGTGATGGCGTGCGTCAGGAAAAATCTCCTGAGAAGCAGCATGCGCCATCAGTGATGTCGTTTCGTTACCCAAATTAAAAATTTTCCAAACTTGTTACTTTTTTCACAATTTCGTTAAAATTCTTTACTCTATATGAAATTTTTTGTTTATAAAACCCCAAGTATACTCATGTTAAAATTCTTTTAAATTACCGTAAACTAAAACCCTCAATTACCAAGCTCAAATACTTAACTCCATTATTAAATATAAAAGCCAATACTTTTAAAACTGAAATCATTAAATTGTATAATAAAATCCATGCCATTAGGTCCTTATAATTATTATACATATTAAGGCCCAACCCATTTCACTAAATAATAATAATAATAATAATAATAATAATAATAATAATAATAATAATAATAATAATAACAACCGTATATATAATATTGTACCTCGTATAATAATACCAATGAATATAATACATAAATAGTAATTTGTACTAGGAGTGTGTATCGGTCGGTGGTCGACATATTTGGTTCCAACCGAAGTCGAACCGAAGTTAATCGGTTTGAAAATAAACAAAACCGAACCAAACCAACCAAATGGTCGGTTCTGTTTTGAAACCGATCGACTTGGTTCGGTTTGGATTGGTTCGACTTGGTCGGTTTTGATCACATAAAAAAATGGACTGTATATTTTTTTTTTTTTGGTGAAACCTCAGTCAACTTATACTTTGCAATAGTAAATACAATTCAACAGCTTCAATTCAACTTGCGCTTTGCAGGTGAAAAAAATGCCAATTATACATATAAAAAAATCATATACATTCAACCAAAAGCTCCTTCCATGTGCACAGGAGCAATTAGAAAAGAATAGGAGCCGCAAGCACTCCTCTTTGAGACTAGAGAGAGAGAGAGAGAGCTCTTTCAACTTCAACTTGATAAATGGCTGTGATGTGAATAAATGAACCAAACCGGTATAATACAACCCAATGAACCTATACCCAACCGGCCAACCCTAATTATTTAACAAGGATTTGGTTCGGTTCGGTTTAGTCGGTTTTTGGCATAACCAAACCGTGAATCGAATCGAATCGGTCGATTTTGAAAAAATTGAAGCCGAACCAAACCAACTGAACCATCGATTCGATTTAAAATCAATCGATTCGGTTTGGCTTTGTTCGATTTGGTCGATTTGACTTAATTGTGCACAGCCCTAATTTGTACTAATATAATATATGTAACACAGTTATCCAATACTGCCATAAAAATATACTAGAAACAATGATAGTAATATTGGTAAATAAGAATAATAACTAATATTGTAACAAAACTTTTCTTCCCAAATGCTGTTGGCTGTGTATACAGTATTGAATGCTCCCTCTCACGCGAGAGAGGAAGAGATTTAAGACCATCTCCAATGGGGGTTTCTATCTTCCCCATTTCTATGGAAGAAATCCATTTTAAAAAAAACTTCTCTAATAGTAATTTCTATTACCATTTCTATTCTAGGTGGCAATGATGTAGGATGAAAACTTTCTAGAAGAAACTCTCATAAAATTTTTTCTATCTTTCATGACAATTATTATTGAGCACCACACCATTAAATTAATCCTTAAATTAGTCCTTAAGGTACAATGCCAAGTAGGATAATGGTCTAAGGAATAATAAAACGGATGAAGGAAATGAGAGAATAGAGAGAAAAGAAGCAGAGAGGGGTTCGGGAGGAAGAAGGGGGTCAGAAGGCTAACCGTGGTCTGACTCCGGCCGAGTGGAAGGGTCGCGGCGTCGGTGCACGTCTGAGATGGCACGACTAGTGCGGCTGATGCGCGGACGCGGAGAGCACCGCGGCGCTCGACGATGGACTCACCGCGGCTTGGCCGGTGCTCGCGGAACGCCGGATTTGGGCGCCGGTGGTGTTCGCTCGGCAGAGAGCTCAGCCGGTGAGGAGTGCGGCCATGGCGGGGGCCTTGGTCTTGCGGAGGCGGTGGGAAGAAGATGAGGGCTTCCTCGAGTTGGCTCTCCAACGCTGGCGGCGCAGCTGGGTCCGGGTGACAGATAGAGGCGTGGCTCGGTGGCGCGACACGGGAAACGGCCGGATCTGCTGGGAGGAGGTAAATCGGTGATGACAGGGAAAGGGTGGTTGCGGTGAGGGGGTCCGGCCATGGTTATGGTAGTGGTGAGGGTGGTATGTCTGTGACGGCGGTGGGGGTTATGGTGATGGCGTCGAACCAGACGTGGCGCAGGCGCTGGTGTGGGTGGTGGTCTCGGCAGCCACGGGTGGCGGAGGCGATGATGTTGGTTTTGGTGGGGATGAACGGTGGTGGGGGCGGCCGGTCTAGACAGCCGCAGTGGCGGGGACTTGGCCGAGGCGGCGGTGGCTGTGGCAGCGATGATGTTGTTGGTGATGGCGGTGTCATGTAGGTGGCGGCGTGGTGTTTCAATGGTAGTCATGATGGTGATCTTGGTCGCGGTGGCATCCCGATGGCAGGGTTGCGCAGTGCCGTACTTTCAATTTTGAGATCCGAGGCGAACTCTAAAAGTGGTGCCCTCAAAACTTAATGTTCATATCATATTATATTGTACTAGTCCTCTGTGAACGTAATTTTTTTACCAAATTGTTTTCTTATTAGAGGCACGTTTGCTTATCTAGATATGAACACTACGCAATCAAATGATGTTATCATAATTTTTCAACAAATAATAATAATTAACAACAAATCAACAATCAACAATAAATATAAAAAAAATTTATTTCTCAGATTCTCTATTACTTGATTTCAATCTTAATAGGAATAACTATGCAATAAAATGACAAAGTTGTTTTTTTTTTGCCTTCACTAAATTGATCTACCACATATAAAGATAATCAAAAATTTATATAAAAATATATATTAATAAATTATAAAACTCACCTATCGAAAATTTACTGATTCTAGTAGGTGTTTTAGTCGAGGAGCCGACTATAAGGATTATCTTTCTAAAAATTCTATAAAAAAAATACAATTAGGACATACTAGTGGAGGAAATTTTTTTATTAATAAATTACCAAAAAGAAACAATTAAAACACACCTAATCATCTATATTACAAAAATATATATTAATAAATTATAAAACTCACTTACACAAATATAATTTAATAAATAGTTGTTGCTTTGATAATTTTTAATATTATTGCTTAGTTATTTTTTATGATAATATTAATAACTATTAGCTAAGAAGCACTGCATCAAGCATGGAGGGAACTTTTAAGCTCCGATAGATGTGTACTGTAACAAATTTATCAAAAACTATCAAAAAAATATTATTTTCTTTTAAAAACACTCACCTGCGGAGCAATCAGCAACATACAGGAGGAAAGGAATTAAGGAAGTGCTTGGAGCCAACAATGAGAATAGGAAAGAAAGTGTTTGTCCTTTTTTGAATAAATAAAAAAGGAAAGTACTTGTCCCTCAAGTACATCCGGCCAGAAACAAACAATTACAAACCCTAATAAAGTATTTCAATTATAAGGCCTTGGTTTGCTTTGCTACACGCAAAGAACTCAACTGAGCCCAATTGCAATGGACGATATTATACATATATATACTAAAAAAATAAAATTTTGGTGCCCCTAAAATTTTTGGGCCCGAGGCAAGTGCCTCATGGGCTTCCTACAAAGTCCGGCCCTGGGGTTGCGGCCTAGACGGGGGAGGTCGGGGAAGAGGTTTTTAAGAGATGGAGAAGATGAAGTTTAGCATATACATAGGGGTACGAAGAAGTTGACAGATCGCAAGGGGAAAAGATTTGTAGTTATCAAGTAAGAAGTAAAGAATACTAAAATATCTTAAAGAGAATTTAGTTCAATGTATACACGGAGGAAAATATGGGATGGATATGGTAGCCGACTATTTGGGTGACATATAGATGGATCAATAATGAAGGATAATAATGTTGCCTAACATGCTAATAATTATACTCATAAACATGCTAATAATTATACTCATAAACATATATAAAATTTAGTGTTATCAAGAAGGGTGCGGCTATCCGTATCCCATGACTTACTATCCGCACCCCAACTAATTTTTTTTTTTTTTTTGAAATTCCTATTCTACCCCACTCCCCCTGGCTCCCCCGACCCTGGCCGTCCTCCTCCTTGACACCCCGAACCTGACCGTCCTCCTACGACCCCCTCTGCCTCCTCCTCCGACCCTCCTCCCCCCGCTCCCCTCCCGACCCCGACCTCCTCCCTCCTCCTCCGACCACTCCTCCTCCTCCTCCCTCCTCCTCCGACCCCCCTCCCCTGGCCCCCCTCCCCTCCTCCTCCGACCCCCCTTCCCTCCTCCCCCGCTCCTCTCCCGACCCCGACCTCCGACCCAGCAGGAGGAGCAGCAGGAGGAGGAGGAGGGAGGAGGAGGGGGGGGGGGTCGGGGGAGTAGGGGGAGGCGGGAGGGGGAGGGGGTTCAAGGAGGGAGGAGGAGGAGGAGTGGTCTGAGGAGGAGGTCGGGGTCGGGAGGGGAGCAGGGGGAGGGGAGGTGAGCATGGGAGGGGGGGTCGGAGGAGAACGGTCGGGGTCGGGGTGTCAGGGAGGAGGACAGCCGGGGTCCGGGGGGAGGGTGGGTGGTGGAGGGGTCGGGTGGGTCGGAGGAGCCGGGGGGGGGGGGGGGGAGGGGGGAAGTAGGGTAGAATAGGAATTTCAATTTTTTTTTAGTTGAGGTGTGGATAGTAAGTCCTGGGGTGCGGATAGCCGCACCCTATCAAGAATACTCATATTATTATCTATTTTAAATCATTCAATAATTCTAATCTCAATCTAAACTACCATAAATACTTAAACATTAAAATATAATTTAAAATACCTTTTTTTTATAAATTAAAATAATTTCAATTAATTTAGGATACAAAAGTAATTCCAATATAATATCAAACATCTTTCATAAATATAATTTAATAAAAATACTTTTATTAACACAAATTAGTATTTTAAAATTTAACTAGTTGTCGATAACATAATTACCACCAAATATCTCTCACAAAATCTCTATAATTTTTTTTCTTTAAACATAATAAAAGAACTTTTTTTTTTGAAAAAATCGGGAAGAGGAGTTACAGGGTCGAAGAGGCCAAAAGTGATGATCCTCGAGTCTCGGTCCGTCAAAACTAGGGTGACGGATGATGGTCATTGGTGTAGAGGGATGATGAGCCACCGTCCACTGAATATCAGCCATCGTATTTCTCAAGACCTGGGCTTGAAAAATTTGGCGAAACTCAGCATCACCAAAGCGAGTCAGATGGGCCTGATGCTGCTATCCCTGGAGAGTGACAAAAGCATCGAACTGCTGATAGAGCTCGTCAATGATATGGCCTGGAGCTGTAGGGGCTGGAGCGTCTGTTGGGGTTGCGGCTGGAGCAGGTGGAGGTGGTGGTGGAGCATCACCATGAGGGTGAGGGAACTTCATAGATCTAAAGAGCTCTGAAGGCGTTCCAAAGATAGGACAAAGCTCTAAATCGATGTCAAAGTTTTTGAAGATGACTGCCAGATGCATAGGATATAGGAAGTTGCGGCCTGCCCTCCAACAGCTGGTCATGAAAGATATCATGGTCCTGAGAAAAGAAAAGGTAATCCCAAAATGAATATGATACATAGCAGATAACTCTAAGAGCATGATCTCGTCAGTAGATTTCGTCTTAGGTAGCTGAGATGAATAGATAATACGATGAAGTTCATAAAATTGTTGGTTGAGGTGACGTGCATATAGCCGTGATAGAGGAACCGAACTCAGATGACACAACACGACCTTGAAAGACTCAAGTGTCATGCCTTGGGAAATTGAACCTTCGTAATGTCAACGAGAGCATCACCAATGTCTGGCATTTGAAAATATTCGCTCAAGTCTTCAAAACTAAATTCAAATTTCTAGCCGCTGACACATGAATGAGTATTGCCGTCTGTTTCTTGCATGTTGCAATAAAACATGCGGACAACATTGTCATACATTGAATTGGAAGTCTCTAGAAATTTTCGAAGTCCTAGGTTTTCAAAAGTAACAACATATTCCAAGAAAATGATAAAGTTCATCATTTTTTCCCAGGCAAAATTTTTGATACCAAAAATGATTGAACCAAAGGGTTGATCTCTCGGAAGAGACAAGGAGGGTCGGGTCATAGTTCTCACCATCATCGGGACGAGAGGGAATGAACACATTGACAGGTTCATACTCTGACGTGGAAGATGAAGCGGTGTCTCTAGTTTTCTTCCTCTTGGAAATTCTATGAGCCATGAAAAAAAATTAAGAAAGGAAAGTGAGAGATATACCTTAAAAGAGATTAAAAAAACGGTAGAGAACACCTTCTTAGAGCCTTAGATCCAAGAAAAAAAATAAAGTTTAGAGGCTTGGGAAGGGATTTTCTAGAACCTAGGGTTAGGGTTTTTTGAGGTTCGGGCGGCTGCTTTGGGAGGAAGAAGATGAATAGGAGATGGGGGCTGCTGGTTCGTGCTGCTGTTTATAAAAAGCTTCCCACAGAGTTCGGCCCGAACTCGGTCAGAGTTCGGTCCGAGTTCGGCCACTTGTATTTTAGGACATTTTGTGTAATAAATTATAAAAATAACTTATAAACTTGTAATTCTTTAATTTAATTAATATTCACCACTTTGGGTTGGCTGTAGGGGCTGGATCCCAACTAGTGGTAGTCCAAAGACACTTGGCACCGTGTCGCTTAGGCTCTTATGCCTTGTTGACAAAAGGACCCTTTCGGCTTGTACCTAAATAACTTCAATTAATAAATCGCTGAATATGAAGTTTTAAGTATTTTTATTAATCATAACACATTATGACACCAAAAATTCAAGTATGCCTAACTCTCGACGTAGATAGTTGAAATGATCTTCAGCTAGTGGTTTTGTGAATATGTTTGCCAGTTGATGATCTGTGTCAATAAGCTCTAAGCAGATATCCCCGTGTTGTTGGTGATCACGCAAAAAGTGGTGACATATTTCTATGTGTTTAGTACGTGAATGACATACTGGGTTCTTATTCAGATTTATAGTGCTAGTGTTACAATAGTAAATGGAAATATTATTGTAGTACAGATTATAGTCTTCTAGGGTTTGATTCATCCATAAAATCTAACCACAACAACGTCCTACGACGATGTACTCAACTGTAGTTGTTGATAACGCTATAAAGTTTTGTTTCTTGCTAAACCAAGATACTAAAGCTTTTCCTAGAAAATGACACGTACCGCTGGTACTTTTACGGTCTACTTTGCATCCAGAAAAATCAGCATCGGAGTAACCGATCAGGTCAAACGATACGGTTTTGGGATACCATAAGCCGACTGTAGAAGTTCCTTTAAGGTATCGAAAGATACGCTTAACAGCGCATATGTGTGATTCCTTAGGATTAGTTTGATATCGTGCACAGATGCAAATGCTAAACATAATATCAGGGGGATTATCAGTTAAGTAAAGTAAACTATCAATCATAATTCGATACTTACGCTCTGGTTTCCCACTGTCATCAATGTCAAGTCCTGTTGACATTGCCATTGGTGTGCCGATAGGCTTTACGTTGTCGAAGTCATACTTCTTTAGTAAATCATTCATGTACTTGTCTTGATTGATAAAGGTTTTCTGCGAGTGTTGTTTGATCTGAAGTCCTAGGAAGTAGTTGAGCTCTCCATCATACTCATTTCAAACTCATTCTACATACACTTAGCAAAATATTGACAAAATATTATGTTAGTAGAACCAAAAATAACGTCATTAACGTAAATTTGCACAAGTAAAATATTGTCAACTGAAGATTTGATAAACATGGTTGTACAAACTCTTCCTTTTGAAAAACCATTTTCAAGTAGGAAAGCACTTAGGCGTTCATACCAAGTACGCGGTGCTTGTTTGAGTCCATACAGCACTTTTCGAAGCTTGGAAATGTGATCAGATTTTTGAAAATCTTCAAATCCGGGGGGTTGCTTCACAAAAATCACTTGCTCTAAAATTCCATTCAAAAATGCACTTTTTACATCCATTTGAAAAAGTTTAAAATTGTAAAACATGCAATGCACAAAATATGCGAATGGACTCTAGTCTAGCAACATGAGCATATGTCTCGTCATAATCAATTCCTTCTTCTTGATTATAACATTGTGCAACTAGACTTGCTTTGTTGCGTAGAACATGTCTATCCTCGCTAAGTTTATTTCGGAACACCCATTTGGTACCAATTATAGATTGACCAATAGGTTTAGGAATAAGTTCTCAAACTTGGTTTCTCTCAAATTGATTAAGTTTTCCTTGCATGGCATCAATCTAAAATTCATCAGAAAAAGCATCTGCTACTGCCTTATGTTCTACTTGAGAAATAAAAGCTACATTTGCTGCTATATCTCTAGTAGAAGAACGCGTACATACTCCTTTAGATACATCACCTATAACCAGTGTCTCTGGATGGTCTGGCATGAATTTCATCTTTTTCGACAAACTCTCCAGATAATTCTCGTTGGTAGCAGAATCTTCAGGTACCATGGATTTTTTGGTACATCTTCGTCATCACTGTCGCTAGATCTCTGACTATTGAGCTCATCAAAAGTAACATTAATAGATTCTTCAACAATCATAGATCTTTTATTGAAAATTCTATATTCCTTACTCTTGGCATCGTACCCGAGGAATATTCCTTCGTCTGCCTTCGAGTCGAACTTACCCAAGTTGTCCTTGGTGTTCAGGATAAAATAGCGACAACCAAAAACTTTAAAATAAGAAATGTTTGGAATCGTTCCAAACCACAATTCATAGGGGGTTTTCTTCGATATAGGTCGAATTAACACCCTATTCAAAACATGATAGGCTGTACTTACAGCTTCTGCCCAAAAATATTTAGGAAGATTATGCTGATTCAGCATGACTCTAGTCATATCGCTTAGAGTACGATTCTTCCTCTCCAAAACACCATTTTGTTGAGGAGTTCTAGGACAAGAAACTCATGGTAATATCAATTACCATCACAATTTTTTTTGAAATCAGTATTTTCTAATTCGCCACCATGATCACTTCGGATTCGAGTAATCATGAAGCCTTTTTTCGTTTTATACCTTTTTGCAAAATATTTGAAATTCAAAAATAGTACCACTTTTGTTTGATAAAAATTACACCCAAGTATAACGAAGGAAATCATCAATTATAAAAATAACTTATAAACTTGTAATTCTTTAATTTAATTAATATTCATCACCTTGGGTTGGCTGTAGGGGCCGGATCCCAGCTAGCGGTAGTCTGAAGATACTTGGCACCGTGTCGCTTAGGCTTTTATGCCTTGTTGACAGAAGGACCCTTTCGGCTTGTACCTAAAATTACTTTAATTAATAAATTGTTGAATATGAAGTTTTAAGTATTTTTATTAATCATAACACATTATGACTCTGAAAATTTAAGTATGCCTAACTCTCAACGCAGATAGTTGAAACGATCTTCAGTTAGTGGTTTTGTGAATATGTTTGCCAGTTGATGATCTGTGTCAATAAACTCTAAGCAGATATTCCCGTGTTGATGATGATCATGTAAAAAGTGGTAACATATTTCTATATGTTTAGTGCGCGAATGACATACTAGGTTCTTAGTTAGATTTATAGTGCTAGTATTGTCATAGTTGAAGTACAGATAGAAAACTCTAGAGGGGGGTGAATAGAGTTTATAACGAAAATGATCAATTAAAAACTTAAACTATTTTCACCAACAAAATAATCACAGAAAAGAAATGCGAAAATAAAATAGTTGAGAGAAAGCACAAACACAACAAGATTTTTAACTTGGTTTCCCTCGTGAAGGACTAGTCCAGGCCTGAGAACTATAGCTCAGGATTGAAATACACTATTTGTGAAATAGGGTTACAACCACGTTCCTTTTCACAGAAGAGCACGCCAAACTTATTTCAATGATCGCTGTCGCGAAACTTGGACTTTTTCAAGTGACTTACAACTTCTTACACTTCAAACTTCTAGCTGAATCGTACCGAGCAACTTGGACGGTTGGAAAGTTTGAATGCTAAGCTGGATGGGAAGGTGAAGCTCTTTAATATGTAGGCTATGTAAGAGAAGAAGAAGAGAAGATTGGATAGTTTGAAATGAGAAAATTCAAGGCCTATTTATAGGGTTCGGGGTAGGCAGAATTCGGTCAGAATTCTATGTCTAGAATTCAATTTTTTGGCCGTTGGACAACTAGCAGTGATCAAGCCCTAAAAATTAGCTTCCTGTAATTTAGGAGACAGAGTTCGGCCCGAACTCTGTGTGGAGGCAGATTTCGGACCGAACTCTGTCTCCTATGGACAGAAAGTTCTTAATGGGCTTCAGGATGAAATGGTCTGATTAGGATATTGGCTAAGTAAACCTATAAGGCTATGTCTAGCCCAAAGTTGCTCAGTATGACCCAACATATAATATCATATACTCATAGAAAATAAAATATACAGACTCCAGAATACGCAAAGTAGTAAATCTTCCGGCAGCTGCAGTCTTGAACTAATGAGCGGAGTTGATTGATTTCGAGTTTGATGTGTCAAATTGAACTATGACAAATATTGTTTTGTTAATTTTCAAGATTAGGTTGACTGTGATCCGGTTTGGGTCAACAATCTCCTCCATTTTGATAATTGACAAAACATGATATTTGCATGTCTCAATATTCATACCTGGACACATTATGGCTCCCCCATACTTGAACAATTTTGCTCCCCCGTAAAATGATATTTCATGTGACAAGTGTTCATCCAAGTATACATAATTCATAGTGCTAAGGCAAATATCAAGTGATCTCCCCCTTTTGACAAACATCAAAATGAAGACCAATATAGAGAAGCAATATAGATACCATCCAGATAATGAAAGATAACATGCTAGCAGCAGTTCTAAGTAAGTGCAAATAGAGCCATAGAGTTTAAAACATAAAAACATAATCAAAAGAAACATAGTGCCAAAATAAAAATAGTCCTAAGCATCAGTGGCAATACAAAAGCCATATCCATCAAGGAGCATGTGAAGGCCCCACACCATCGGAACCAGTACGACGAGGATCAACAAATGCAGAGGTCAGATCAAGGTCGCGACGAACCCAAGAATCGTCAATGCGATAACCGTCGCGAGACGGATCACGCATCATCGGAATCGACATCGTCGGATGGAAGGCCATGGAGTACTGAATGTCATGGATGGAGTTGCTGAGCGCACTCATCTGTAGTGTGGTGCGATAGTCCATCTGCATCCAGCGGTCATCCATCTCAGCCCAGCGTTCGTCCTCCAAACGGAAGCGATCGCGAAGCATAGTCCGAATAGAGTCCAGTGTAGCAGTAGACTCGGGAGCAGGAGAATTAGGAGCAGCAAAGGGTGCAGGAGAGTCAGGCTCCACAGTAGAATCAGACTCAGAGGAGGCCGCAGCAGCAACAGTTCTCCTTGCCTTTGTCAGATAGACAAGAGGGGACAAGGACTGACACTGATTTAATGGGACATGAAAGGCACGAAAAATCATAGGAAGATATATGGTATAAACCAAAGACTTTGGTTTAGGCCTAGCACGAATCATCCAATCCATTATCGTGCGAGGAAAGTTGAAAGGAACACAAAAATGTAGAAAGAAAAGAGCAGTGATCTCAAAGTAAGTGACTTCATCAGTCGATCAAGCTTTTGGCAAGATCGAGGAAAAGATAATACGATGAAGTTCATAAAAATGATTATTGAGATGTTTAGCCTTAAGTTTTCGAGGATGGGGATTTGGAGAGCAAAAGATCATCCTTGAAACTTTCCAAAGTGGTCTCACCGGGGAAGACAAAATCCCGGGCATCATCAAGTCGTTCCCAAGTATTAGGGTCGGGCATACCAAGAAGGTCGGCTAACTCAAAATTATCAAATGATATGTCTATACCGGCGACACAGGAGTAGATGCGGTCGCGGTCATAGGTCATGTTGCAATAAAATATTTGAATGGCATTCACATAGATAGGTTCACGAGTTGCAACAAGTTCATCGAGACATAAGTCACAAAAGTTAGGAAGATAGTCGAAAAACACCGTAAACTTAATAGGGTGTCCGACAAATACACTACGATGACGAAAGTCGACGAACCATGTGTTAGAAGCATCTAACGACACAAAAATACGGTCATCGTATATGTCAGAATTGAGGGGTGGAGGTGGGTTGAAAAGAGGGTGTATCATGTTAGGAGGTGGAGGAATAGGTTGTGGGATTGGTAGAGGCTGTGGTTGAGGATTAGGTTGCGGGTTTGGTTGAGGATTAGTAGAGGATTCACCAATACTTCTCCTTTGTCTTTTTCCTCTACCAAGCAACCTAGGTGCCATGAAAAAATTGAGAGAAAGGAAAAAAAAAAGAGGAAGATATACCTCAACAAGAAAGACCTAAGATGGAGGAGAATGAGCCCAAGAGTGATCTCCTTGATTTTGGAGAGAGATTTCCCAAAGATTGGAGACTTCTAGGATTAGGGTTTTGAAAGAAATATGTTTGAAAAGGTTTGGAGAAGACAATGGAGAGAAGAGAGAGAGACAATCCCGAGTTTAAGAGTACTTGGTCGGCTGGTCGGGTGAAACAGGAACCATTGGATCATAAACAGATCAACGGCTGAGGGCATCCCGAGGTTCTAGAACAAGGAGGCCGAACTCGGCCCGAACTCTGTGTGGGGGCAGAGTTCGGCCCGAGTTCTGGTCCCTTGGGCCATAACTTCAAGCAGGAAATAAAAATAACATAGGAGGAAAATTACGAATAAATGGTCAAAATGAAATTAGGAAATGAAGTTAGAAATTTCAAATAGGGCAGGCTATAAATACGAATTAACCATATAATAAATAAGGAGTTATGAGAGAAATCAATATGGTAAAACTGCTATGGGGTAGTTGCAGGGGCCGGATCCCAGCTAGCGGTAGTCCGAAGACTAGTGCACCGTGTCGCTTAGGCTCTTATGCCTTGTTGTCAGAAGGACCCTTTCGGCTTGTACCCATTAGCAAAGTCAGCATAGAAAATTGTGACATAATCGATATTTACGCAGGCCAATTTAATGAATAACCGTTTCATCTAAAATTTCTAATTCACGACAAAGAAAATTGAATCGCTCCTCGGATAATGGTTTTGTAAAAAAATCGGCCAACTGATGATCAGTGTCAATAAATTCTAAATTGATAGTGCCATTCTGTTGGTGATCACGCAAAAAGTGGTGACGAATTTCAATATATTTCATGCATGAGTGACATATGGGGTTCTTAGTGAGGTTGATAGCACTAGTGTTATCACAGAATATAGGAATGTGCATAAAAGATAGATTGTAGTCTGCTAGGGTTTGCTTCATCCATAGAATTTGTGCACAACAATGACTAGCTGCGATATATTTAGCTTCTGTTGTGGATAGTGAGACAGAATTCTGCTTCTTGCTAAACCAAGAGATGAGAGCTTTGCCTAATAAATGACACGTACCGCTAGTACTTTTACGGTCGACTTTGCATCCTGCGAAATCAGCATCGGAGTAACCAATAAGGTCAAAAGATGTTGATTTAGGATACCATAAGCCCACTGTAACCGTACCCTTAAGGTATCGAAAGATACGTTAACGGCGGACATGTGTGATTCCCTAGGATTAGCTTGATAGCGAGCACACAGGCAAACACTAAACATAATATCAGGGCAACTAGCAGTTAAATAAAGTAGACTGCCTATCATACCTCGATACTTACGTTGATCAACAGGTTTGCCGCTTTCATCTGGTTCTAGTTTGGTTGTAGTAGCCATTGGAGTGCCAATAGGTTTAACGTTGTCAAGGTCAAATTTCTTCAGCATGTCCTTTGTATATACTTTGACTGACAGATGAAAGTTCCATGCGATGTTTGTTTGACTTACAGTCCAAGAAAGTAAGTGAGCTCCCCCATCATGCTCATCTCAAACTCGTTCTGCATGCACTTAGCAAAATCTTGACAAAGAGTTTTATCAGTAGAACCGAATATGATATCATCAACATAAATCTGTACTAAAAGAATAGTGTCTTTGAAAGCTTTTATAAAGAGTGTAGTGTCAATTTTTCCTTTTGAGAAACCTTTATCTAATAAGAAAGTACTTAGACGTTCATACCAGGCTCTGAGAGCTTGTTTGAGGTCGTAAAGTGCTTTCTTGAGTTTGAAAATATGGTCAGGAAATTTATAATTTTTAAAACCAGGGGGTTGTTTTACAAAAACTTCCTCCTTAATAAAACCATTCAAAAAGGCACTTTTGATATCCATTTAAAACAATTTAAAATTTTAAAAATTGGCAAATGCATAAAGCATCCGAATGAATTCCAGTCTTGCAACAGGAGCATTCGTCTCATTGTAGTCGATACCTTCCTCTTGGTTGTATCCTTAAGCTACTAGACGAGCTTTGTTGCGTGTAACTGATCCATCTTCATTTACTTTGTTGCGAAAAACCCATTTTATACCAATAATCGAATGATTAGCTAGCCTAGGAACTGTTCCCAGACCTGGCTCCTCTCAAATTGGTTGAGTTCTTCTTGCATGGCGAAAATCCAAAACTCATCATTAAAAGCTTCTAAAACATTTTTAGGCTCAATTTGTGAAATGAAGGCAGTGCTAGCAATGGAGTCTCTTAACGATGATCGAGTACTTACTCCGCGTGATACCTCACCTATTACTAAGTTTTCTGGATGTGACGGCTTGAATGCGAATTTCTTCGGCAAGCCCTCCAGAGAATTGGTTTCAGTGGTGGTATTCATCGGCGTAGAAGTTGATGGCTCAACGTCATCGCCAGAAGTAGCTGCTGTACTATTATCCTCATCAAAAGTCACATTTGTAGACTCTTCTACTATCAATGAGCATTTTTTGAACACTCTATATCCCTTGCTCTTGGCAGCATAGCCAAGAAAAATACCATCGTCAGCTTTGGCATCAAATTTGCCTAAGTTGTCTTTGGTGTTAAGGATAAAACATCGACAACCAAAAACTCTAAAATATGAAACATTTGGAGTTGTACCAAACCAAAGCTCATAGGGTTTTTTCTTCGTAATAGGTCGAATAAGCACCATATTTAAAATATGGCATGCTGTACTGACAGCTTCAGCCCAAAAATATTTCGGAAGTAAAAATTTATTCAACATGACTAGCCATATCGCCAAGAGTCCTATTCTTCCGCTCCATAACATCATTTTCTTGAGGAGTTCTAGGACAAGAAAACTCATGATCAAAACCATTTGAGTCACAAAATTTTTCAAAATCAGTATTTTCGAATTCACCTCCATGATCACTTCGGATTCGAGTGATCATGTAGCCTTTTTCATTTTGAACCTTTTTAGCAAAAATTTTGAAAACTGAAATCGTATCGCTTTTGTTTGAAAGAAAAAAAAACCCAAGTGAATCTAGAAAAATCATCTACTACAACAAATGCGTAGAGTTTTTCACCAAGACTGGCTACTCTACTAGGACCAAATAAGTCCATATGAAGTAATTTCAAAGGTCTAGTAGTACTTATAGTGTTTATTGAATAAAACGAAGACTTGGTTGCCTTATTCAACTCACATTCGGCACATACCGTATCCTTTTTGAATGTGATGTTGGGCAAGCCTCTCACTAGCTTCTTTGTTGATAGCCTGGATATAGTATCCATATTGGCATGACCAAGTCGTTGGTGCCACAACAATCTCTCATCTTTGTGGGCGTAGAGGCATCTTCCTGCACTGTTAGTATTTCTAGATAGATAGAAAATGTAAATATTATCCTCTCTTATCCCTTTAAAAGCGATGTCTCCCGTTGACCTATCATAAATGTAACATTTATTTTGTCCAAAGTTAATATCATATCCATGATCAGCAAGGTGACTTATGCTGAGCAGGTTATGCTTTAACTCGGTCACTAGGCAGACATCCTTTATTACAGGAGAAGGAGGATGACCAATAGTACCATTACCTATGATGTATCCTTTTAAGTTGTTGCCGAAGGATACATACCCTTCCCTTTTCATCGATAGTGATGCAAAAAATTTGCGTCTCTCGTCATGTGTCGCGAGCACCCACTATCGAGAATCTACTTGCTTTTAGTTGAGGGAGGTAGGTCCACCTACATCAAGAGTAGATGTGACCTTTGGTACCCAAGTTCTTGTGGGTCCTAAAATGTTAGTCTTTGGTACCCATGCATATAGATTTATATCTACTAATCTCCTAATTCTACATTGTGGTGAGATGTGTCCATCTAGTCTACAGTAGGTGCAAGTAGCATGCCTATTTATGTTAGGAGTAGGTTGATAATGATGTCTATATGTAGCATGGTGAGAGTTGTGTGGAACAGCAGGATAATGGTTATGTCTATATGCAGATGGTAAGAGTTGTGTGGAACAACAGGATAATGGTTATGTCTATATGCAGCATGGTGATGGTTATATCTATGTGCAGCATTAGCAGGATTGTGTGTAGCAGTAGAATGATAGTTATGAGAATAATGTCGATGTGCACGTGGTTTATGAGCTGCATGGAAATATGTGTACATGTAAGCATGTTTACGTGCTGCATGTGGGTGACGTGTTTGACTATTTTGAGTAGTCTTGTTCTTTGTGTGTGTCTTATGTGATTGGGTTTGAAGTTGAGCAACCTGTTTTCCAAATCTAATCTCTAATTTCTTAGAGTTAGCATGCAGTTCATTATACTTATCATTTAAATCATTAATTTTAGCAATAGAGATCTTGTGTCTATTCTTTTCTTCAGCAAGCTCAGTGTTGAGTGCTGTGATCTCGCGTGTTTGCTTTTCAACAAGTGCTTCGGCATCATGAAGGCTAAGCTTAAGCTTGGACACCTCATTAGTGATTTTCGTGGGTGGAGTGTCTCTAACAATATTAAGCAAGGAAGAAAGGTTTTGAACATCTATTTCATAGCTTTTGATCTTCTCCTTGGCATGCTTATATTTACTAATAACTTTCTTGTGGTCATTTAGTAAATCATTGAACGCATCGCCAAGTTCATCAAAAGTGAAGTCATCGAGAGTTTTATTAGTTACCTTATCGGATGTTGCCATTAGGCGGACATTAGCGGTGTCTTGAGGAGAGTCTTTTTCTTCCTCGGAATCATTTGCTTCACTTTCATGCCAAATGCTAGGGTTGGCATATTTTCTTGAAGATGACTTCTTGTAGGGCTTCTCATATCGGTTGCCTTTCTTTGCGAATGGATAGTCCTTTCGGACATGTCTAGTCTTCTTGCAGCCATAGCACGTTGGTTCTTCCTCGTCATCTTCTTGTTGTTTCTTCTTTCTTCGATTGAAACAAAGAAACTTCTTGAAGTTGTGGACTAGAAGAGCTTGATCATCACCTTCAGAGTTGTCGTCGTCAGTTTCTTCAGGATCAGTTCTTCGACGATGAGCTTTTAGGGCAATCTCTTTAGCCTTTGGAGCAGGCTCTTCGAAGTCTTTGAGGTACAGCTTTCCCATCAAAGTCTCCATAGACATTATGGTGAGATCATTCCCTTCTATGATAGCTGTTACCTTAGGGTTCCAAATCTTTGGTAGCCCCCTAAGTAACTTGCGGATCTTCTTGTAATTTGTATATTGTTTGCCAAGGGATGACAAGGGGTTGATGACGTCAAGGAATCTTGTAAACATTTGTGTGATCGTCTCATTAGGCTTCATCTTGAACGCCTCATATTCTTGAGTGAGACGACTGATTTTCGACTCCTTGACTTGGGTGGTTCCTTCATGCGTCACTTCTAGAAGTTTCCATACTTCGTGCGAGGTGGTGCATGTCGAGACCATGTTAAACTCATTCCTGTCTATTGCACAAAATGTAACACCCACTATTCTAAAATAAGGATAATTTTGAACTTTTGTAAAAGTTTATTATTTAATAATAGGATTTATGATTTATAGGAATTTTTAATTAATTTAATACTATTTAAAATTGGTGAATTATAATTTTGATGTGTTAGCTAGTGAACCCTAGAATTGTTGTGCTTAGAGACTAACCATGACCATGGAGACCTAACCATGTGATTAGAATGACTATTTACAACTTTTTAGGCTAAGGGTATTTTGGTCATTTTGTGACTTTTGAATTATTTAGGATTTTGATTAATTGGTAAATTTTAGATTATTTTAATAATATTTAAATTGATGTATTATGATTTTGGTCATTTTTCATATTTTAATATTTTGGGAAAATTTTATATTTTTGATATTATTTTATTAGATTTGTTTAGTCGGGTTTGAGTTTCGTCTCGTTCCGACTTGTATTGTGACCCGGGTAGCTTAAACTCTAGATAGGACCCAATATTAAGTTAAGCATGGCTCACAAAACCCAACATTTAAGTTAGTTAATTAAACTAATTTTTATCATGTTAGAATGGTTAAGTTAGAGACTCAAAACTAGATCATTTTGACCCCAAACTTGAACCTAGTCTAGACTTAACCATATGAGACTAGAGAGGGGCAATTAGGGCATTTCCCATTAGCCCTAATGGAGTCTTTATGGCAGACACCTTTAGGAGAGAATGATTTATTTCATTCATTACAATCTTGCCTCTTTTATTTTCCTTTTGTTCTTCCCTAATTTTAGAGAGCCTTCCCATTGATTTGATCTCCAAATCAAATCATTCCTTCACCAAACCTTCCCTCAATCATTCCCATTCTCCAAGGGAAGGGTGCTACCAAGGATTGGAAGAGGAGTGCAAGGAGGAGTGTCCACTTTGAGGGATCTTCGTATCGGAGCCGTGTCCTAAAGGATTTCATTGGGATTCCACTCCCAATAAGTTAAATCCATCCTCTAAATCGATTTCCTTTGCATATAAATTAGTTTTGAATCCGTAGGATCCATCCTCATGCATGTGTCCCATTTATATTCAAATTTGAGGCCATTTGGAGCTCTCTTGAGGATTTTAGATATGTGTCTTGTGTCCTACTTGATAGATCCCAAATTAGGACACCCCATGTGTATGTATGTATGATAATAGTTTAAATAGATATTTAAATTCAGTTTTAGAATGGTTAGAGAGTGGATTGATCTTAGTTAGGATCGTTAGAATGCGTTTCATTTGGATACCTATGTTTGTATCCAAGTATCTTGGCCTATATGTGTTCTTTTGTCCAAAACAACTTAAATTCGTCATATTATTCATCCACATTTTTATTAACCAAAGCAACTTAGAAATATCATAACTTTTAGCTTAGAACTATGATTTATCTTCCGTTTTTTAAAAGAACCGTATCGAAGTTAGCTTTCCAAATATATATTTTTATAAGCCAAATTCTTCCTGTAACTTTCTGTAGAATTATTTGAGTGTCAGATGTACGAAAGACGAACATGTTTCGGTATTTTTGCGATTTCGGAAGCTTTCGGACACAAAAATGCGATCCGTTTGAAGTTTCGGAAAGCTAACACGAAGGGATACAACATACTTTAATCCTAGAATTTAGTAGAGGCCCAATTGGTACAGTATTGGTTTTAAGTAGAAGAGTGACTATACGATATATGCATTTTGTGTAACCTATGAGCCTATGTAGTATAGATATTAAATGAATATAGAGTATGTAATACATGATATGTTAGATGAATGAAATGATATATATATGATATATATCCTCTTTACATTAATGTGTATATATGGTTGAATGCAAGCATGTAGGAATGCAATTAATATAATGTATGTAAGCAATGCATAAATGCATGAATGAAAGAATGATATACAATGTATGCATGACAGTATATAATGAATGCTAGATATGAATGCAAGGTATACATGTAATGATAGATATGAATGCATAATATATAAATAATATAATGCAATATATAATGATAGCATGTATGGTAATGTAGAATATATGATGCAAGCATGTATATGTCCACTGTTTTTTTCTTTTCCTTACATTTTCCTTCCCTTTCCATTTCAGTTTTTCCCCCTTTTTCCCTCTTCTATTTTTACATGTTGTATACAATGTATATAATGTATAGATGCATGTAAGTATGTAATATAAATGAATGAATGTCATATATGAATGAATGAATCAATCAAAGGTATAAGTAAAATATAATGCATTGTAATGAATGTTAACATATATAATGTATAAAAGTATATATGTAAATGTGCATGAATGTATATATCTATGTAACTATATAAATATGCATGATGTAGCATAATGATATATATATATATATATATATATATATATATATATATATATATATATATATATATATTTTTTTTTTATATATATATATATATATATATATGTGTGTGTGTGTGTGTGTGTGTGTGTGTATGTGTGTGTGTGTATGTAATGTGGATATGCATGTATGTATGAAGGTATGTATTTATATATAGTATCTATTTTATATTATGCATTGTTGTGGTTCACATTGTCTTGTGATTGTGTGAGTGCTAGCCTAGGCTTGGTTAGGCCTAGTGAGACTTGTTAGACTTATTTGGGCTAGGACTTGACCTAGTTGACCTAGTTTGACTAGTGTTGTTGACTAGAGTTGACCAAGTGTTGACTTTAGTCTAGTTTGACCTAGACATCATGTAGATGCATTATAGCAGTCTATTTTACTATTTTAGACATATAGTGACTTGTACTGTTCTATAGGAGCCAGACACCACTCCTCGGACAGTACTTTTTATCCGAACACTCAGATAGCAGGCGAGTACATTCTCTGATCATTTCATATCTTGCTTAGGATTATATTTCCTACTTTAGATTATCTTACTTGATACTGACACGTTGGTAACACGGATTGGTACTATATGGATCCCTTCATGAGATGTTATCCCTCTCGGGAGCATCAGATACTCTTGTCTCGTGTGTTTCACTTACATCATGTATCTCTTGCTTCTATTATCATGAATCTTCAGGAATCAGCTAGTGACTCATGTACCCTCATGATCATCGAGCCTTCACGAATCAATTTATGAATCACCTTTTATGGACAATGTAGTATAATCATGAATCTTAACGTAACTTGACTGGATCCTTGTGTATTGATTGGGGATGGGGGAGTATAAATGAACATGTGAATAATTCCAAGTAGTGTAATCATGAATCAATTCCATAGTGTAATCATGAATCAGTCCCTAGCCATTCACATGTTTATCCTGTACTCTGAATCACTAGCACCGTCTCTCTTTTATATATCATAGATATTTACTTACAGTCTCTCTTTTATATTATGCTATTCTTCAGTTCCTGTATTTTATTCTCTAGCATGATTATATTTCCTTTCCTGCTATGACTTGTTGAGATGTATTGTGCTCGCTCCCGTCCTGACTGGACATGTTGATAAATTTTACAGATAGCTTGGAGGTTACTTACTAGCCTAGAGGAGACACAATAGAGGTTGGAGTAGCTAGCTAGAGTTTTCTTATTTATTTTCAGTTGTCTCGAGTTGTATTTACTTTATAGATTACTGTATTTGACATTTGGGACATTAAATGGATTTTTGATATCTTAGACACTTAGACTTCTATCTACTTGTATCTCTTTGTGGATTTCAGTTTTATCTATCTATCTTTTTATCGTATTCCACCTTAGATGTGATTGAAACTGTATTCTGCTATATCACCTCCATTCGGAGTGTATATACTGTACATGTACCTTATATTGTTAGATGATTGACCTAGGACAGCGTTCTACCGCCGACACTGCGGCGTAGGCTGGACGTACCCACTTCTCGTGCCCTTACTCTAGGGTGCGGGTCGTGACACAAAATAAAGTATTAATGGCTCTAGCGTCTAGACTCACCTGTTTCTTTTCCTCGTCGGAATATTTGTCATTGGGTTTCTCGACGAGATCTCCATTGACAACTATTCTGACGGGCTTTTTGTAACCATCGGTGACAATGGCCCACAGGTCGAAGTCTAGAGACTTGAGATAAAAACTCATCCTTGTTTTCCAATAGGTGTAGTTTGTTCCATCAAATAGGGGTGGCCTATGAGTGGACTGCCCTTCACCATGATTAGAAAATATAGGTTGTGTGATTGTCATGGATCAGCTCTAGGATGTTAGTCCTTGTTGAGAGAACAGATCTCTGATACCAATTGAAGTACATGTAGGCAACTCCAGAGGGGGTGAATAGAGTTTATAACAAAAATGATCAATTAAAAACTTAAACTCTTTTCACCAACAAAATAATCAGAGGAAAGAAATACAGAAATAAAATAGTTGAGAGCAAGCACAAACACAACAAGATTTTTAACCTAGTTTCCCTCGTGGAGGACTAGTCCAGGCCTGAGAACTCTAGCTCCGGATTGAAATATACTATTTATGAAATAGGGTTACAACCACGTGCCTTTTCACAGAAGATCATGCCAAACTTCTTTCAATGATCGCTGTGGCAAAACTTGGACTTTTCCAAGTGACTTACAACTTCTTGCACTTCAAACTTCTAGCTGAATCGTACCGAGCAACTTGGACGGTTAGGAAGTTTGAATGCTAAGCTGGATGGGAAGGTGAAGCTCTTTAATATGTAGGCTATGTAAGAGAAGAAGAAGAGAAGATTGGATAGTTTGAAATGAGAAAATTCAAGGCCTATTTATAGGGTTCGGAGTAGGCAGAATTTGGCCAGAATTCTGTGTCTAGAATTCAAATTTTTGGCCGTTGGACAACTAGCAGTGACCAAGCCCTATAAATCAGCTTCCTGTAATTTAGGGGGCAGAGTTTGGCCCGAACTTTGTCTCCTATAGATAGAAAGTTCTTAATGGGCTTCAGGATGAAATGGTCTGATTAGGGTATTGGCTAAGTAAACCTATAAGGCTATGTCTAGCCCAAAGTTGCTCAGTATGACCCAACGTATAAGATCCTATACTCAAAGAAAATAAAATATACAGACTCCACAATACACAAAGTAATAAATCTTCAGGAAGCTGTAGTCTTGAACTGATGAGCGGAGTTGGTTGGTTTCGAGCTTGATGTGTCAAATTAAACTATGACAAATATTGTTTTGTTAATTTTCAAGATTAGGTTGACTGTGATCTGGTTTGGGCCAACAATAGTAAATAGAAATCTTAGTGTAGTGCAGATTATAGTCTTCTAGGATTTGCTTCATTCACAAAATCTGAGCACAACAACGTCCTTCAACGATGTACTCAGACTCAGTTGTTGATAACGCTATAGAGTTTTACTTTTTGCTAAACCAAGAGACTAAAGCTGTTCCTAGGAAATGATATGTACTGCTGATACTTTTACGGTCTACTTTGCATCCAGCAAAATCAGCATCGGAGTAACCGATCAGGTCAAACGATACAGTTTTGGGATACCATAAGCCGACTGTAGAAGTTCCTTTAAGGTATCGAAAGATAAGCTTAATAGTGCATATGTGCGATTCCTTAGGATTAGCTTGATATCGTACATCGATGCAAACATAAACATGATATCAGGGCGACTAACAGTTCAGTAAAATAAACTACCAATCATACCTCGATATTTATACTGGTCGACTGGTTTTCCACTTTCATCAATGTCAAGTCTTGTTGATGTTACCATTGGCATGCCGTAGGCTTTACGTTGTCGAAGTCATACTTCTTTAGTAAATCCTTCGTGTACTTGGCTTGATTGATGATGGTTTCCTGCGAGTGATGTTTGATCTGAAGTCCTAGGAAGTAGATGAGCTCTCCCATCATAAACATTTCAAACTCATTTTGTATACACTTAGCAAAATCTTGACAAAATTTTTCGTTAGTTGAACCGAAAATAACGTCATCAACGTAAATTTAAACAAGTAAAATACTGTCAACTAATGATTTGATAAACAGGGTTATACCAACTCTTCCTTTTGAAAAACCATTTTCAAATAGGAAAGCACTTAGGCGTTCATACCAAGTACGCGGTGCTTGCTTGAGTTCATAAAACACTTTTCTAAGCTTGGAAACGTGATCAGATTTTTAAAAATCTTCAAATCCAGAGGGTTGCTTCACAAAAATCCCTTCCTTTAAAAATTCATTCAAAAATGCACTTTTCACATCCATTTGAAAAAGTTTAAAATTGTAAAACATGCAAATGCACAAAACATGCAAATGGTTATAACATTGTGCGTGCTTTGTTGCGTAGAACAGGTCCATCCTTAGTTTATTTTGGAACACCCATTTGGTACCAATTATCGATTGATTAATAGGTTTAGGAACAACTTCCCAAACTTGGTTTCTCTCAAATTGATTAAGGTTGCGTTTGGTTCATTGTAATGTAATCGTAGTGAAATTGGGTTTGTAATGTAATTGAGTTTGTATTGTAATGGAATTACAATTATATTACTATGTTTGGTTGAAACATGTAATCAAATCATGTAATGTAATGTCAATTGTATTCATATGTTTGGTTTACCATGTAATGTAATTGAGTTTCTAATTTTAATTTTTTTTAAAATACAACATAAAATAAAAAAAGTAGATCAATAAAATGTTTCAAAAATTTTAAAAAAGCAAAAAGAAAAACTTAAAAATAAATAATAATAAAATAAAGAAAAAAATTGGTTTCGTCCTTCTGCTAAATAAGGCAAAAAAATGACTAAAAACAGAAAAAGACAAAAAAAATAACAAACGAAAAAAATGAAAAAGCGATAAAAATGAAAACCGACCAAAAAGGACAAACAAAAATGACAAAAAAGGTGAAAACCATCAAAAGTGACAAGAAATGATAAAAAATGACCAGAAACAAAATATGACCAAAAAATCACAAAAAATGAAAAAAAAGACTAGAAACGAAGAAATGACAAAAAACAAAAAACAAAAAACGACAAAAAAGACCAAAAATGACAAAATGACCCAAACGAAAAAAGTAGCAAAAAACAACAAAAAAGATTACAAATAACTTGCTGTCACGGCCCGTACCCGCTTTTCGGATACGAGACGTATCCAAGCCAGCCTACGCCGCAGAGTCGGCGGTAGAACGCTGTGAAGCCCGCAATAAATAAATGCTCAAAATAAACTTTATTGCTCATTCACAGTTCTAATAGATTACAACATTTACAAGAATTATATTCAAAGAAAATACAATATTCTTACATATCTGAAATGGCTACAACATAGCTATCTAATATCTAGGTTTGGCCTGCAAATACACCCGAATCTCCCAATACTAAAGAAGCCACGGCTAACCTGAAAATGTTGGTTTCCAGTCAGGAATGGAACAAGCACACAAATCGACGGCAATACGAAAACATAATAGAATTTACAAGACATGAAAATAACATATGTGAAATGAAACTAGAAAGTAACTGATATCATGGCATGTCCAGAAAGAAAGTAGATAACTCTACCATATGATGTATCCACTAAACGAGCATGTAAATGGGGTGACATGGCAATCAAGGAAAACAAATAAAAGACAACTATCTATGTATTTTGAAATATCAGTTTCGACATGTGAACGGTTAGGGATAAATTCGGCACCCCGCACGTGAATTGTGCGACTGCTATTATGCAAGAATAGACATTTTGGGGAAGTTTCTGGGTAGTCCACATGTCTACTAAGATATTTCTCCGCCCCGCTAGTACTCATGGAATCAAGTCGTAAGCATGGTAATCATGTAAAAGACAGTCATGAAGTATAAACAAATCCATGAAACTAATCCGTGTGACAACGTGTCATCAAGCAAGGATGCACATGTATAAACATGAAATGAAAACTACTATGAATCGAAAGCAATCAAAAAGTGCACTTGCCCGTGGTCCTTTGCTGGTGAAACCGATAATCTCGTTGGGTCCAAGATAGTCACGGAGGTCATAACTACGCAAGTCGACCTCTAGTGATGGAACAGATTATTCCAACGAGTCTGGAATGGTTCGATTACCCTAGGGTCAATATAAAATAGTCATGATCACAGAATATGGGAATGTATGACTAATCACGATCAAAATTACATTTCGAAGGAAGTTCGTTTTATAAAAATATGTATTTACGTAGATAAAATATTTATAAACTATTTAGAAAATCTATTTCATACTTGAAACTATATGTTTTATTTATCAAAATAGTCTCTAGGTAAATACTATGAAAAATCATGCTTTTAGGTCGAGCCTGTGATTTAATATACAACAAAATAATGTAACAATATATTTGAATTTACATGATACAATAGCAAAATCATATTATCAATACCAATGAAAGTATATAATATAAACACTGTCATGTAACAAAAATAATTAAATAAAAGCTCATAACAATTTAAACCTAATAAAAATATTTTTAATGGTTTTATGTCCAACACCAAGCCCATATATTATTATCCACATATAAAATCTAATTTATTATTATCAATGCCCAACACTAAATTTACTTATCAAAAACTTATTTATGAACAACATTTAAATATTCGCTATATAAAAATATTTGCATCTTATAAGCCAAATTCTATTTTTAATTATAATTCCAGAATATTTAACAATAATTATTTTATAATTGAAAATTTGTGTAAATAATAGTATGAGTGTACAATCCAAATTGATAATACTAATATATCGGTTATTTATGTACCATGTTCCTAATTTACTAAAAATGAACTTAAAACATACTCCCCTTTTTTCCTTCAGTGTTTTTTGTAAGAAAGATAAAATAACAGTAAAAACTATCATCCTATGTTCCTGAGAGTCTACAGCTCCAAAGGAACAAAAGAACTCACATTAAAAGTTGTTCTGTTCTCCATACAAACGCAAATAGCTAAGACATCCTATTGAAAGAGACATAGTGAGAGAGAATGAGAAGGAAGCAGAGGGGAAGAACGGGGTCGGGAACTCACCGACTCGGCTCCAGACGAACGCTGGCGGCGTGGGGAGGCGCGGGAGTCCCGGCACGGCCCGAGAGGAGCTTCCTGAGTTTTGGACGGAGGAGGCGCGTGTGTGGTGCTGACTCACCGTGGGGCAGGGCGCGCTCGGAGGAGCGGCGCTGCTCCGGTGGATCGAGGTGCCTGCGGGGTGGACGGGCGCTGGATGCTAGTTGGCAGAGCCTCCGATGGTCGATGTGCCGTCTGGGCACGACATTCACGAGGTTCGGTGAAGGGCCTCGTCGGCGACGAGCGGGCTCTCTGCGGAGAGGCGGAGGCGCACGACGCTCAACGGAAAGGGCACAACACTCAGTGCAGGGGTGGCAGTAGAATTGATCCCGTCGGTGTGAGGCTGCGGTGGCTTGGGGACTCCAGCTCGCGGCGCTCGGTGAGAGCGGGGGAGAAGATCCAGCGGTGAGTAGAATCTGGGCGGAGGGATACGACGAGAAGGAGAAGGTGGTAGTGAGGACGACGGCCAGGGAAGCCACTGGCCAGATCGGGGCGGTGGATCAGCTCCGCGGGAGAAGGATGATGTTATGGGTGCCGATGGCTTGGTATCGAGGATGCGCTGCAGAACGTTGGTACCCGCGTGTGGCAGCTCAAGACAGGAGAGGAGGATTTAGAGAAGGGCTCCACCGGGGAACATCGGCGCTGAAGAAGCATCGGCCCGACGAGGACACGAAGGTTTAGAATTCGATTTGGATTTGTTGTGTATTGGGTTGTGGTGGTGATGGGTTTGCTGTCGGTCGAGTGGTTCATCACAGCGGTGGTTTCGATGGTTTTGGGGAAGTACTGCGGTTATGGAGGTATATATGTAATATATACATATAAGATTTGGCTTAGGACGAATCCTATTCAGGATTAGAATTAAAACAATTTAATTGAATCTAAATCAAATAATTGTTTATATCAATATTTTAGATTAACAATTGGTGTTATCAACTACTTCGAATAATATGAATTGAAATCTAAAACAAATGATCAACGTAATATTTAGTATCTTAATCAATTTCCAAAGTATTGAGGGGAACAAATATTTTTATATCTTTATAAATACAAAAATAGAAACTAGATTTATTAAATCTAATTTTTGTATTTGATAACCATAGTAATTTGAATTGAGCTTCCAATAATATCAAATATTATTTAAAACAGATTTCATAAATTCAAATCCTATAGTATAATTTAATAATTCTAGAATTTTATAAAAATAGAATAAGTTGACAATTCATTTTTCTTTTTCTAAATTATCTATAATAGACTTAGAAAATAATTTGTTTTTTCTAAAAACTGAAATGAAATAAAAGGAATTTTAAAGATTCGAAAAGAGAGGTTACAAATCTACCCACCTTAGAAATAAATTCGTCCTCAAATTTAAGGACACCTTAGAAAAGTTTTGGGACTCAAAAAGCTCTAAAGTGCTCAAAAATATTTTAATTTAAATCAAGTTTTGAAGAAATAATCATAAAATAAGTATCGACAAAAATAACTTGCAGCCATGATAAAATAAATAAAGTAAATGAATAAAAATTTGAAAGTCTGTGAAGGGGATTTTAGATTTGGGAATTAGGATTGGGGATTTTGAAATTGGGAATTCTGTGAGGATTTGGAAAATTGTAGTTGTGGAGAAAGGAAGGGACTACAAGTTTTGTTTATAATACAATAATAAGAAATAGTATATCAAACAGTTTTGGAGTGAGAGTGCAAGATTTTGCGGATCATGAAATATGCCAATAAAAGATATAACCTCTATGGTATTCAAAAACCGTATGCATATCTGAAGTTGTTTCACCGAAAATTCATGCCTCGCCAGTGTACATCTGACTGCAGTAACCCTTGGTTTCGTGACTCAAACATGCTATCGTATCGAATACTCTATGGCTCTACCAATATTAACATGCAACTCAAGGGTCAAAATGGGGAGACTAGGACATAGTTTGAATAACAATCGATAACTTATACTTACTCGAGATTACTTCAACTTAGGGATCATGCCTCGCCAGTGCGCTGCTGGTTGCAGTGAACCCACAGTCTCCATAAGTCAAGTAAATGACGACAGTGCGCTTCTGTCTTGCTTTGTAAGTCATTGATCAATCTTTCAACTATATCCATGAAATTTCAAGGAAGCTTCAAAAATTCTTACACAAATTGATCATGAAAGAGAAAGTGTCTGTATCTGTACTTTGAAGTGAAAGTATCGATTTTGTAGTTTCAGACGATTGATTAGGAAGAAAATAACCGAAGACAAGAGAGATATAAATAATTAATTTATATTTCTCTAATATTCAAGATCAAGAAAATATGTATAAAGTACTATGTCTACCTACGATAAGAAATGTGCAAAAATGGTCAAAAACGTACAAAATCGACCCAAAAGACAAAAATATGCAAAATCGACCAAAAAAACTTGCAAAAGTGACCAAAAACATAAAAAAAATGCAAAAAGGTCAAATGTCACTACCACATTTTAGTTTGAGGGTATTTTGGTCATTTGTAAAATTTGAATTTATTTTGAATTATTGAAGTGATGATTGTTATTTTTGACTTTTGTTGGTTGAGACTTTGGAGACTAACCTAGATGTTGACTCTAGCTATGGTGACTTGATTAGCATGGTGGGAGCCTAGTCTAACTTAAGTCAACCCAAGTTTAGTCACTTAGAATCGAGTTTCAAATAGGAGGATAAATGAATAGGTTCATAGGACTTTTGACTCATGAATTGATTTCTATTACCAATGAGACTTGGCCCAAGCCCACTTGTCAAAACCCAAACCCTAATTCTTTCCTTTAGTGGCCGACCACCTCGGGCTTCCCCCACTATATAATATCTCTTCCTATTGTTCTTGCCTCTTTTGTATCAAACCAACTTTGGAAAAGAAAAGGTATTGTCATTCTTCTCCAATCCATAACTATTCCATTTTAATTCTTTTTTGACTCTAGTTTCTTGCATTAGAGTCTAATAGTACTCTATTTTCTGTCAATGGAGAGAAATCTCAGCTTTTGAACAATTTGGAGATTTGGGCTCGCAAGGAGAATCATCCTATTTGGGGCTTTTTTTATCATTTGATACAATATAGGTAAACCCTCTAAATTGTATTTAATTTCTGATTTCTTTGCATCCTAGCCTAGATCTAGGTGTCCCCTAGCTGTGGTGTGTAATTTGTGTAATTTTGCATTGATTTCGTGTCCGTATCAGACACGTATTATAACCTAGTTCTAGGTGTTTGTGGAAATGTCTCAATGGATTTTATTTTGATATTTTTGAAAAGTGTTTAAATGAAAATGTTGTTTTATATGTGTATATTAATTTCCCCCATGACTGAGCCTACTTTGGGTCATGTCCGTGTCCAAACAGGACACGAACATGCCACTGCACACGCGCAGGCAGTGTCCTGCTGCCCGACCGTTCGTTCTCTTCGCACATGACATGTGGACACGTAGAATTTTGGGAGAATGTTGGGGAAAAGACTGTCACTATCCTTCCAAAATTTGGGAGCATATGGTGCACTACACATGGAGAAATCGTTCCCGTATTGGATACGCGCTGTGTGCGTACTGTCACAAAATGCGCACTGACACGCATTTTGTGTCCACACTAGACATGACTTGGACCCATCGTGGTGTGTCGACTGTGTAGTCCTACACGTGGGCTACACGTGTGCATGACCACGTGGCGTGAGGTGTCATGTGTCGTGTCCACGAGTGGGTTGAACACGTGTACGAGAACTGTGCACTGTCCGGTTAGACACGAGTGTGGAAATGGTTTTGGACACGATGTGTCCAGTTCTTGGACACTAGAACACACCTACGACACATTCACATATGACACATGTATTACCAACCATTAAAATCGATTATTAGTTGTATTGAATTTGAATTTAGGGTTTTTCCCAATATTCCTGATACTAGTTCACTGTTACCCCGATTTCCTGAGATTTATATTGTGTTCAACTGATTTTTGAGTGGTTAATTTATCATGTTTAGATCATGCATTTATGCCTGAGATTGTCTACATGTTAGGGTTCATGGTTAGTAATTGATCAATGGTTTTCGAACTTGCATTCGACTGTTTCCTGGAAAAATTGTTATTGAACACTGTTTTCTCATATAACACACTCACACACACATGTAAACTGAGAACACTTGACACTGTCATGTGTACACTGACATCTACACACACACACACACACTCAAAACTGAATTCAAAACTGAGAATTGATATACCGTTATGTAGGCATTGATTCCTAATACACACCCACACTCTTAAAACTAAAAACTGATAATAATATTGACACTCATACACATCCACACACATGAACAAACCTAAGACCCTATGCATTGTCACTCACCCATCTACACACACACATACACACAGGTATTACACTAAAATCTGGGAACACTTGACACACAAACATGAGACCCTATGTCCTGTCACACACTACACTCATGACACACACACATATAGATTTTACTGTCACTATCTCTCTCTCTATACATGTATAATAGCTATAATTTTGGGTGATAAATATGTAATATAGATATATGTATATTTTCCATATGATTTTAGTATGTGTAATTGAATGTGTGTGTTGCCATATAGATTGTATATGGCATATAGCCTATGTGATATAGCCTATGGGGGTTCCTATGTGTAAGCCTATGTGTATATGGTAATGTATACACATGAAATTGTGTTGATGGCCTGTGTGGCATTGTATTGATGTGTGAATGCTAGACAGGTATGGTTAGGCTTAGTGAGACTTGTTTGGGTTATGTTTGACCTAGTTGACCTAGTTTGACTAGAGTAGTTAACTAGAGTTGACCAAAGGTTGACTTTAGCCTAGATTGACCAAAACATCATGTAGAATGCATTGTAGCAGTCTATTTTACCAATTTGGATATGCTGTAACTTGTGCTGTTCTGAATAGGAGCCAGACACCACTCCTCAGGCAGTATTTCATTCAGATACTCAGGATATCAGACGAGTACATTCTCTGACCGTTTCATACTTGATAGGATTTATATTTATGCTCTAGATTACTTTACTTAATGCTGTCACGTTGTTAATACGGATTGGTACTATATGGATCCCTTCATGAGATGTTATCCCCCTCGGGAGCATCGGGTTACAGTATGTCATGTGCGTTTCACTTTCATCATGTACTCCGGCGCTTTCACCATTCATGTGCACTCTTGTGATTCATGTACTCTCATGTTACGGAGCCCCCATGTATACAATCATGTGTACCCTATTATGGGCCTTCATGTGATATCATGTGCAATAACATAACCTGTCTAGATCCTTGTGTATTGATTGGGGTACGGGAGAGTATAAATGGTCATGTGAACAATTCCAAAGTAGTATACTCATGTGCAAACTCTTAGATTACTCATGTGCAAATTCAAGCCGTTCACATGTCTGTCTTGTACTCTAAATCACTAGTTTATTTTTAGTTCTCTACTTATAGTATCTATTTACATTACAGTTCTCTCTCTTTTACTTTATGTACTTTCTTTCAACGTTTCATGTATCTTACTCTATTGCATATTTATATATCCTATCATATTATGAATTGCGTGAGATGTACTGTGCTCGCTCCCGTCCTGACTGGACCTGTTGAAAATATTACAGATGACATTGAGGAGTTCTATCCCACATACTATAGAGCAGGCCTAGATGACACATGTGAGCTGGACTCCCAGGAGGACCCAACACTTGCAGAGGATATTACCCCAGTAGTCTAGGCTAGTTTGCTAGACCAGTATCTTACTTATCATTCTGTCTTGTTTGGATACTTGTATTTATTTGGAGATTTGTTATTCTAGATATTGTGGAGCTGTTTATCCTAGACATTTAGTTACTCTTATCTTGTTTTCGTCTGTGGATTCTGTTGAGATATTATCTATCTATCTTATCGTACTTTCTTCCTTAGCTGTGATTGAGTTGTACTTTATATTATTCCTCCATTCGGAGATTATAACTGTACAGGTACCTTATAACTGTTAGATGTATGTGACCTAGGACAGCGTTCTACCGCCGATACTGCGGCATAGGCTGGACGTAACCACTTCTTGTGCCCCTTCACTGGGTGCGGGTCGTGACATCAAAAATGGCAAAAACATACAAAATCGACCCAAAACGATAAAAGAACGTAAAAAATTGACCAAAACGCTAAAAATGGCCAAAAAGGCCAAAAAAGATTAAAAAGGTGAAAAAATGGTCAAAAATGTACAAAAGCGACCAAAAAATAAAAACGAAAAAAAACGTACAAAAAAAAATCAAAAGCTATAAAAAAAACGATAAAAACGTGAAAAAATGGTCAAAACGTGCAAAATCGATGAAAAATGATAAAAAAGTGCAAAAAGGGCAAAAAATATGCAAAACCAAGCAAAATTGACAAAAAAACGGGTAACATGGCAAAAACATACAAAATTGAACAAAAACAACAAAAAAAACGTGCAAAAGCGACAAAAAGCGGCAAAAAATGTGCAAAAATGACCAAAAATAAAAAAAAATGGCCCAAAATGAGCAAAAATGGCAAAAACGAACAAAAATGAAAAAAACAAACAAAACCGGCAAAACAAACAAAAACGAAAAAAACAAAAATGGCAAAAAAGAGCAAAAATGACCAAAAATGATTTTTTTTTCAAAAAATGAAAAAAACGACCAAATTACCAACCTTCATCTTTAGTTGTAATATAATCGGGATTACATAGGTTTTATGATGTAATTATTTTAGAAGAAACTAATGTAATGTAATCAAACTTGTAATCACGATTACATTGCATCTAATTTTTTTTGTCCAACCAAACACCAGAGTTAGATTAACAAAGTAATGTCAATTACATTACGTTGTCCAATCCTGCAAACCAAACGGGCCCTAAGTTTCTCTTGCATGCCATCAATCCAAAATTCATCAAAAAAAGTATCTGCTATTGACTTAGGTTCTACTTGAGAAATGAAAGCTACATTTGCTGTTATATCTCTAGTAGAAGAACACATACCTACTCCTTTAGATACATCATCTATAACCAGTGTCTCTGGATGGTCTGGCATGAATTTTATCTTTTTTGGTACCCTCCAGATAATTCTCGTTGGTAGCAGTATCTTCAGGTGCCTTGGATTTTCTTTGTACATCTTCGTCATCACTGTCGCTAGATCTCTGACTATTGAGCTCATCAAAAGTAACTTTAATAGATTCTTCAACTATCATAAATCTTTTATTAAAAATTATACATCCCTTACTCTTTGCAGCATACCCGAAGAATATCTCTTCGTCTGCCTTCGAGTCGAACTTACCCAAGTTGTCCTTGGTGTTCAGGATAAAATAGCGACAACTAAAAACTTTTAAATAAAAATGTTTGGAATCCTTCCAAACCATAATTCATAGGGGGTTTTCTTCGATATAGGTCGAATTAACACCTGTTCAAAACATGACAGGCTATACTTAAAGCTTCTGTCCAAAAATATTTAGGAAGATTATGCTGATTCAACATGACTCTAGCTATATCGCTTAGAGTATAATAGTTCCGCTCCACAACACCATTTTGTTGAGTAGTTTTAGGACAAGAAAACTCATGGTAATATCCATTATCATCACAAAACTTTTTGAAATCAGTATTTCTAATTCGCCACTATGATCACTTCAAATTTGAGTAATCATGAAGCCTTTTTCGTTTTATACCTTTTTGTAAAATACTTGAAATTCAAAAATAGGATCGCTTTTGTTTGATAAAAATTACACCCAAGTATAACGAGGAAAATAATCAACTATAACAAAGGCATAGAGTTTATCGCCAAGACTAGCGACTGTACTAGGACCAAATAAATCCATATGAATTAACTGCAATGGTTTAGAAGTGCTTATAACGTTAATGGATTTAAAGGATGCCTAGTTGCCTTATTCTTTTCACAGTCAGAACATACCATATATCTCTTGAAAAAATTTTTTGGGAGTCCTTTTACCAGCTTTTTAGTGCATAGCCTTGAAATAGTGCCCATGTTTGTATATCCTGGCCTCATGTGCCGTAACCAGCTTTTATCCTGATTTGCTAATAGACACTTACCTGCACTGTTAGTACATTCTAGAAAGAAAACATAAATATTGTCTTCTCTGATTCCTTCATATATGGGATTCCAGTAGACATCTAACATATAGAACATTTGTCTTTCACAAAATTGATACCATAACCATTATCTGCCAAATGACTTATGCTCAATAGGTTATGTTTCAATTCTATGATTAGACAAACGTCTTTTATTTTTGGGTTGGGAGACATACCAATAGTACTATTCCTATAATATCACCTTGAAGATTATTGCCAGAGGAAGCATATCCTTCTCTCTTTATCAATAGCATAGCGAATAAGGGTGCATCACCTGTCATGTGCTGCGAACATTCGCTATTCGAGTATCCACTTTCTTTTAGCAAGAGAGGGTTGAGGGTACACCTTATCGTATGCCATCAGACAGACATTTGCGCTGCTGCTGGGTCTGTCCTCCTCCTCTGATTCACTGGCCTCACTTTTATGCCTGATGCTGGTATTTGCGTACTTCCAACCAGTTCTGGCTTTTCTACTCGATCTCCATCGGTCATATGTACGTCTCTTCTTTGATAGTGGACAGTCCTTCTTTATATGCCCTGACTTCTTGCATTCGAAGCATATAGTTTCTTCTTTGTTGCTTTCATGGATGTCTTTCTTCTTTCGGTTTTATCTCTTAAACTTTAAGAATTTTAGAATTTTTTGACCAACAGGGCATGTTCATTACCATCGGAATCTTCTTCATCAGAGTCATTGCATAAGACTCTTTTGGCTTGAGCTTTGAAGGAAATTGATTTTTCTTTGGGAGTTAATTCTTCAAATTCTTGTAAGTCCAACTCATGGGTCATGAGCTTGCCCATCAGTGTCTCCAATGTCATCGTGGTTAGGTCATTTTCTTCTATGATAGCGGTGGCCTTTGGGTTCCAGTTCTTTGTCAGAGCCCGTAGTACCTTCCTGATCTTCTCATGATTATTGTAATCCTTACCAAGAGATTATAAATGAGTAGTAATATCAAGAAAATGAGTGAACATCTGTGTAATTGACTCAACTAGTTTTATCTTTAAAGACTCGTATTCCTGTGTCAATCTACTGATTTTGGATTCCTTCACTTGGGAAGTCCCTTCATGACTTACCTCAAGAAGTCTCCAAATTTTATTAGATGTCATACAGGTTCATATGCGATTAACTCAGTTTTGTCAATTGTGCAAGATAATGCATTGATGGCTCGTGCATCTAGACTAGCCTGTGTCTTTTTATGCTCAGTGTATTTGTCATATGGCTTATCTACTAATACACCATCAATAACAATAGTTGGGTTTGTTTACATACCTACCTCGGTGTATGGCTTAGGTATCAACAATAACAATAGTTGGGTTTGTTTACATACCTACCGAGTATTTTCCCTTCTGACTAACTAACATAATAACGGTCAATGATACAATAAGCCTACTATGTCACCATCATGTCTCAAAAAAAAAATCAAACAAGGACAAAATAAAAAAGCATTATAATGTACTAAAAATATAATGCAATACTGTACTTGCCTGAACTCCTGAATAAACCATAATCACAAGTCGAGGATGAGAGGAACGCCGACCTATAAGCTATCAACCCATATCGCCCCATCGTACCATGAACCGTGCACGAAAGCCACAAGTCAATTCTAAGATTTTAATTCTAAAATCATAGAATAAGTGGCTAAATGGTTAACTTATCTAATATTATCTAATTCTAGAATAAATTCCTTAAAATCTAATTTAAACCTAATAATAATCTGAAATATAATTCAAATAAGAAATTTTGACTATAGAAAGTAACGTTTCCAATTTTAGAAACCATGGCACTCAAATTAAGACATACCATTGACTAACTAGTCAAAACATTATGAACTCGATGATTCGAAAGTTCATCTTGGTAGATTTTAGCGCCACAAGTGCATCAGAATTGGCCGTGTTGCAAAATTATGATTTGGTCAAAAGTTATCACCGTTATGGCTAACCATGACCAAATTGCTAATTTACCAATCAAATCTGAGTTTAATGTAATAAATAAAATTATATGTCGCAGATCATCATGTCAGCTTTTAAAAACCTCAAACGGATCGTAAATCAGAGTTCAAAATCTCACGAAATCTCGAAAAACGTACGATGTGTCGAGTTTTGGACAGCCGACACTCAAATAAATCTCCAAAAATTTACAAACAAAATATCAGTAAATAAATTATATATATTCTAAAAGCTGACCTCGAGACGATTCCAAACAAAAAATAACGCACGAAAACGAGGTCGCGGCTGTCCGTAATCGCTCTGTGAAGCCGAAAGTCTCATAGGGATCAAAGCTCTCAAATCGGCCAAAGTAATTAATATGGTTTTGTAGAAAATGCGCTGAATATATATATATTTATATATAAAGCAACGGCTAAGGGAGACGGTGGGAGCTGTGGCTCTGCCACGTGTCAACATCTCCTCTGCCCCGCTCAAACCCTAGACAGCCATATGGCCTCGCGGCTTGGCTTAGCCGACTCAAAGTCGGTTTCCTAATATAGGCCACTACAAATTCAACATCCCCTAGCTTATAGGAGGGCCTGCCCCCAACTCAGTGAGTGACTGACGGGTGGGCCCCTCCCACTGCTGACTGGGTAATTATTTTCTAAATTGATTTAAAAATCAATTTAATGCTAAATAATTCTAAATAAAATTTATTTAGAATTATTTGGCTTTAAATTGATTTTTAAATCAATTTAGAATTTATGTATTGGATCCAATCCATGGCTCGGATCAACAACGTAACGTCTAAGCTGCGGTACGTGAAATACGTTGTGTACTCTTTCCAAAGCAGGTGGCAAAGCAAGTCGGTAACCTACTGCGCCTACACACTCCAGAATGCTAAATGGTCCAATATATCTTGGACTAAGCTTTCCACCTTTTCCAAATCCAATCGTGCCACGTGTAGGAGAAATCTTCAAAAACACCAAGTCTTCCACCTTGACCAATAATCATCTATTAGGATATAATCTGTAACATTACAATACCTTAAATAGAATAATACTTACCTCAAACTCCAACGGTCTCCTATGACAATCGGTCTAATGCTTCTGCTTGTCCTATGCTACGCGAAGCATTTCTCTAATCTTCTTCACCTTCTCTGTGGCATCCACTATCATCTCTGGGCCTGATAAAGCTCTTTCTCCTACGTCGTCCCAAGATAGAGGGGTGCGACATCTTCTCCCATATAAAGCCTCGAAAGGTGACATACCAATGCTAGCCTGATAACTATTATGTGAACTCCACTAAGTGTAAATGGTCTTCCCAAGAGCCTCCAAAGTCCAATGCACAAGTCCTGTGCATATCTTCAATGTCTGAATGGTCCTTTCCGACTGTCCGTCAGTTTCAGAATGATATGCGGTGCTAAATTTGAGTTGAGTACCCAAACTAGCCTGCAAACTCTTCCAAAATGGAAAGTGAATCTACCATCTCTATCCGAGACTATACTCACTGGAACTCCATGCAATCTGACAATCAACTTCACATATAGCTCAACTAGCTTCTCTGTAGACAAACCCACCTTGGATGGTAGAAAGCGGGCCGATTTGGTCAACCTATCTACGATGACCCAAATCGTATCCTTCCCTCCTGGTGTGCGTGCAAGTCCCAAAACAAAATCCATCATGACATGCTCCCACTTCCACTTCAAAATTGGCAATAGCTGCAACAAACCTCCCGGTCTCTGCCTTTCGGCTTTGACCTATTAGCACACTAGACATCTAAAAATAAAGCGTGCCACTTTCCTCTTCATCCTATACCACCATACATTTTTCTTCAGAAATCCTTGTACATCTTCGTAGCTCCAGGATGAATAGAATGCTATGATCTATGGGCCTCCTACATAATCTCCTCACGTATATCTCCGCTAGGCATACTTAATCTAGTCCCATGCCGCAATAAGCCATCCTTTGTAATAATGAACTCATCCACTAATCTAGCCCGCACTTGAGCTCTGATCTGCTTTAGACCCTCGTCCTCATACCGAGTCTCTCGGAACTTATCCATCAAACAAGACTGGATCCGCATGCCCATCAACTGGCCATCTATTCCCGGAATACCCACTTTTATACCTAAACTCTTCAAGTCTTCTAGTAGATGCCGATCCATCGTCAGATACGTAGCCAAAGGATATCTACTCGATGCATCGGCAACCACGTTGGCCTTCCTGGGATGATACTGCAAATTGTTGTCAAAATCACTCATCAACTCCAACCATCTTTACTACCTCATATTCAATTCCTTCTGGGTGAATACATTTTTCAAAATCTTATGATTTATGAAAATTTCAACCCTCTCTTCGTATAAGTAATGCTTCCACAGCTTCAAGGCAAAGATTACTGCCTTCAATTCTAGATCATGGACAGGATAGTTATTCTCATTTGGTCATAGATTCCTAGATGCATATGCTACTATTTTTTATTCTTCTCGAGAATACTTCCTAATCCCTTGCCTGAAGCATCATTGTAAATGGCAAAGCCTTCCGATCTAGATGGCACTGTCAAAACAGGAGTTGTAGTTAATCTCTTCTTCAACTCATCAAATATAGCTTGGCATTTTTCTGTCCATATAAATTCTTTGTTCTTCTGAGTAAGCTTCGTTACTGGTTCCGTAATTTGAGCAAAATCTTTTACGAACTTTCTGTAGTAGCCAGTCAAACCGAAGAAACTTCTAATTTCTGCAACCGATGTTGGAGTAGGCCATGATTCAACGGCTACAACCTTCTTTGGATCCACTGCTATCCCTTCTCCAGTCACGACATGCCCCAAAAACTCTACTTTATCTAGGAAAAACACATATTTGAGAGTTTTTCATAATTTTCCTTCCTCAAAGTCTCCAACACTATCCTCAAATGCTCTTCATGTTCTTCCGGAGTCTTCGAATATATGAGAATATCATTTATAAACACTACGACGAGCTCTTCAAGGTATTTATGAAATACCTTATCCATTAAGTTCGTAAAAATGCCGGGAGCATTCGTCAATCCTTACGGCATTACCAAAAATTTATACTAGTCGTACCTCATCTGAAATACTTTCTTCGGAATGGCTTCCTTCTTCACCCTCAACTGGTGATAACCCGATCGTAAATCGATCCTCGAAAATACCTTGGCACTGCTCAACTAATCAAAAGATCATCTATCTGCGATAATAGGTATTTATTCTTGATGGTGAGGCTGTTCAAGGCTCTATAATCGATGCACATTCATACCGTTCTATCTTTCTTTGGTACAACCAACATCAGAGCTCCCTAAGGTGAAGAAGTCGATCCGATAAAGCCGTTCTCTTCTAATTCATCAACTTGCTTCTTCAATTCTACTGCCTCATTATTTTTTATCATGTAAACACCGGTTCTGCTCCCGGTATTAGATCAATAAAGAATTTAACATCTCTATCAGGCAGAAGTCAACTCCTCGAGGAATACATCTAAGAATTTTGCAATAATAGGATGTGGTACTTCATTCTCCTTCATCACAGCTCCAAAGCTAATCCCATCAGCCTGCTCCACGGCTCCTCTAGAAAACTCGAACTCGGCCTCTCCCGGTGGATGAAAGACAACACAACCTTTATGGAAATTAATGGTAGCATAATGCTTACTCAACCAATCCATCCCGAGAACAATATCGAAGCTCGGAAGTGGCATTACGAGTAAGCTTACATACAAATTCCTGCCTCTCAAGGTTACAGAACAACCGTTGCTAACATCACGGATTGGAATAATACCTCCTCCAGTCATGATCTTACAATCCCAATTAATAGGTTCGGAGGCTATACTATGTTTTCACACAAAACTTACTGATATAAAACTATGACACGCACTGGAATCAAATAACGTTATAGCTGCTATAGAATTGAGTAAAGTAGAACCTGCAATCACATTTGTAGTAGCCTTTGGCTCCTCGACTGCCATAGCGAAAGCACGTCCCTTCTATGGTGCTTCTCTCTGCTGCTGGTGCTGAGAAAATTTCTACTGCTTAGTAGAAAGTGGTGGGCTCCTCTGATGAGTCGCTAGTGGTCCTCCTGGTCCTCTCTGAGTAGGTATTGGGGCCTGACGAGTAAATATTATGGGATACTCTTTCACCTGGTGTATAGCTGATCGACATGATAAGCACTGTCCCAATCTTTTATGACATATATCAAAATAATGTCCTAGCCTCCAATAATATGAGCATATAGTAGTCATCTGAGTCTGATTCTGCTGCTGTGGTGCTGGAGCTCTACCAGAAGGTCAAAACTGTTGCTGCTGGGAACGAGGCTGCTGGTGATACTGCGGCGGTGAAGTCTTTCCTGGAACATAGGACGTTTTGCTGGTCCCGATTGGCTGCTACCTTCTCTACGCATCTCGACCTCTCTTTGGCTTGGGATCCAATTCCCTCTCTACTCCTTGTACGACCTTTAAGATCTCCTTATATATAGTGGCTCAACTGGTAGCGATAGCTAGACGAATCTCGTGAGATAATCCTTTCTTGAATCTTCAAACTTTGCTTTCAGGAGTGTTGACCATGTACTCCGTGAAATGGCTGAGGCGACTAAACTCTACGGTATATTCATCGACGGTAAGGTTTTCCTTCTCCAGCCTCTCGAACTGACTCTCTAAAGCCTCTCGTGCTACGTTGGGGTAGAACTTCTTCTTGAATAGCTCCATGAACTCTGCCCAAGTCACATCTGGTGCAGAAAGTCAGGGTTCGTCTCGATGCCACGTTCGGGCAATGCCGAATAGCTGTAAGCTGGCTGACTCTACTTTTAAGTCTTTAGGAACTCAAGCCATCCGAAGAAGCCGCTCCATGTTCTCTATCCACTCATCAGCATAGAGAATCCCTTATATCCCATATAATTCCAAAGGCCTAAGGTTTATGGATTCCTTAGGAAGTTCCTGGACAAGGTCGGGGAGCATCTCTAGTGTGAAGAGCCTCTCTCAAACTATCACAAAAAATATTAGCCTACTTAGTCTGGGAATCGAGTCGTTGGAAGATTCCAAGAAGCTGAGCATTGTCTAGTACAAGTGGTGGAGGTGGAGTCTACGGAGGAAACTATGGAGGTGGTAGAATATCATCTCTGTGGAACCTCGAGGTGTACGGATGTAACTGGTCACCCTGATGAGTAAGCTGGCCTCCATGTGATGGTGGGGTTCCATCTGTAGAAGTTACGCCTGCAGCTGGTAGGGTGTCCATGGGAGTAGTGTGCCTCTCCTGAGAATCCATTAACTACAATAAAAGAAAATCATTAAACGTTAGGAAGATTCAAGCAGGATACAAATCAAGGAATAGTTGAAGTCATATATAGAGATCAATAACATGTCAAACATGTGGAGGGGTCCTTAAAATCTAATCCTATTCGTAGGCCCGCAGTAGTACGACTAACTTAGGTACTACCATGAGTTCGCAATCTTTGCGAAAGGAGACCTGCATAGGCAACCATAAAAACTTGTCATGACCCACACCCGGATAACCGAGTACGAGTTCGTAGCCAAGCCAGCCTATGTCGCGATATCGATGGTAGAACGCTGTCTAATAACACAAAATAAATCCTCCATAGATACAAGTGATGGCAGATACAAATCATACTTAGCAATAACAAAAAAAGTATGATAGATAATGAAATAATAATATCTAAATCCAATAATAGAGAGACTAAATCCAGAATAATAATATGGTCCATCCGAAAACAAATACGGTCCAACTATGAAAGTAAAACTAAAGCATAATAAAAGGTAAATTTAGATCCCTTCAGAGATCGATCATGGCTCTTTAGTCTCGGTACCAACATCGTCAGCACCACTCTCTGGTGGTCCATAATAAGAAGTGTAGAGATAGTCGTCATCCTCTCCTATATTATCAACGATCCAGTCAGAAAAGGAGCAAAGTATAACCATATTGCATTTAATGTAGTTAATACAAAATAAGATAGAACAATGAGAAACAGTAACGGTAAAGAGCATGTAAAGAATTAGTAAGATATGAACTATATATAAGAAGCAATAACCATGAACAAGTAAGCCAATAGAAAAAAAACATGTAGATAAAGAATTGAAGTATGATCATAACCATGGAAACAACTGTGTGTGTGAAATATCTTTCGATACGTTAATTGCTTAGGCTAATACGGAACATCATAGATGGCTATCCACAATAATAGAGTACAACTAACTCATACGTGCGGTGTATGTCTTAGCTATCCACAATAACAATAGTTGGATTTGTTCACATACCTACCGAGTATTTCCCCTCCCAACTCACTAACAACAATAATGGTCAATGTTACAATAAGCCTAACGTGTCACCATCGGGTCTTAATGGAAAATCAAACAAGGACAGAATAAAGAAAGCATTATAATGTACTAAAAATATAATGCAATATTGTACTTGCCTGAACTCTTGAATAAATTATAATCACAAGTCGAGGATGAGAGGAACGCCGGCCTAGAAGCTATCAACCCATATCGTACCATCGTACCACGAACTGTGCATGAAAGCCACAAGTCAATTCTAGGATTCTAGTTCTAAAATCGTAGAATAAGTGGCTAATGGGTTAACTTATCAAATATTATTTAATTCTAGAATAAATCCCTTAAAAATATAATTTAACCTAATAATAATATGAAATATAATTCAAATAAGGAATTTTGTCCAAAGAAAGTCATGTTTCCAATTTTGGAAACCATGGCACGTCGATCGAGGCGTACAGTTGACTAACTTGTCAAAAGTTATGAACTTGATGATTTGAGAAGTGCCACGAGTGTACCAGAATTGACCGTGTCATAAAATCACGATTTGGTCAAAAGTTATCGCCGTTATAGCTAACCGTGACCAAATAGGTAATTTATCGATCAAATTTGAGTTCAACATAATAAATAAAATACTAAACAAATTTTTAAATTTTTGGAAAAATTCTATGTTGTAGATTGTCGTATCTGCTTTCCAAAACTTCAAACGAATCACGAATCGGATTTCGGGATCTCCCGAAATGTCGAAAACCGTACGATGTGTCTACTTTTGGACAACCGACACTCAAATAAAACTCCAAAAATTCACAAACAAAATATCAATAAATAAATTATATATTGTAAAATCTGACCTCGAGAGATTCTAACAAAAAAAGGGCACGAAAAAACAAGGTCGGGGCTGTCCGTAATCACTCCGTGAAATCGGAGTCTCCTGTGGATTAAAGCTCTCAAATCGACCAAAGTAATTAAAAGGGTTTTATGGAAACTATGCTGAATATACATTTATATATAAAGCAACGACTAAGGGAGGTAGTGGGAGCTGCGACTCTGACACGTGTCAGGATCTCCTCTGCCCCGTTCAAAACCTGGACGGCCAGATGGCCTCGCGACTTGGCTTAGCTGACTCAAAGTCAGTTTCCTAATATAGGCCAGTACACAGTCAGCATGCTCCAGCTAACAGGAGGGCCTGCCGCCCACTCTGTGAGTAGCTGACAGGTGGGCCCCTGCCCCTGATAACTGGGTAATTATTTCCTAAATTGATTTCAAATTAATTTAAAGCCAAATAATTCCAAACAAAATCCTATTTTTTTTTTAAAATTCTAGAAAATTCTAGAAAATATTTTTAGTTAACTAGAACCCAAATAAAAATACTTGGTCCCAATATTGCCCCAAATGACCCTATAGTAAATCTTGGAAGTCTTTAAAATATATAAAACTTCATAAATAAATATCTAAAAATATCCAAAAATTATGAAAAAAATATAAAATAGGTAAATAACATATATATTAGCTATCTTGAGTCTATATGACCTTAAAATGGTCATATCTCACCTACAAGCTTAGGCATGACCCCTAATGATCATAAAAGTTAATCGTAACCAAAATTTCTAATCTAGGAGGCAGGTGCTACATACTATCCCCCTTAAAAATATTTTTGTCCTAAAAAATAAAATAAAGTAAGTATGCAACAATCATACCTCAATCCTGAAACAAATGGGGAAACTTCTCGCGCATCTCATTTTCTCGCTCCCACGTTGACTCTGCGGGGGAATGATGCCTCCAAGCTACATGAACCAAAGGTATCATTTGGTTGTATAATACCTTCTCCATGCGGTCCAATATCTCCACAGGTTGCTCCTGGTAAGTGAGGCTCGGCCCAACCTTGATCTTCGAGTGATCCAATACATGGCCCGGATCAGCGACGTAACGTCTAAGCTGCGATACGTAAAATCTGTTGTGTACTCCTTCCAAAGCAGGTGGCAAAGCAAGTCGGTAAGCTACTGTGTCATTCGCTCCAGAATGCTAAATGGTCCAATATATCTTGGACTAAGCTTTCCAACTTTTCCAAATCGAATCGTGTCACGTGTAGGAGAAATCTTCAAAAACACCAAGTCTTCCACCTTGACCAATAATCATCTATTAGGATATAATCTATAATATTACAACACCTTAAATAAAATAATACTTACCTCAAACTCCAACGGTCTTCTATGACTATCAGGCTAATGCTTCTGCTTGTCATGTGCTACGTGAAGCATTTCTCTAATCTTCTTCACCTTCTCTGTGGCATCTACTATCATCTCTGGGTTCAATAAATCTCTTTCTCCTACGTCATCCTAAGATAGAGGGGTGCGACATATTCTTCCATATAAAGCCTCGAAAGGTGACATACCAATGCTAGCTTGATAACTATTATTAAATGAGAACTCCACTAAGGGTAAATTGTATTCCCAAATAGCCTCCAAAGTCCAATGCGCAAGTCCTGAGCATATCTTTAAGTGTCTGAATGGTCCTTTTCGACTGTCTGTCAGTTTAAGGATGATAGGCGATGCTAAATTTGAGTTGAGTACCCAAACTAGCCTGCAAACTCTTTCAAAAGTGGGAAGTAAATCTACTATCTCTATCCGAGACTATACTCACCGGAACTCCATGCAATATGACAATCAACTTTACATATAGCTTAGCTAGCTTCTCTATAGACAAACCCACCTTGAATGGTATAAAGTTGGCCAATTTGGTCAACCTATTTACGATGACCCAAATCATATCCTTTCCTCTTGGTGTGCGTAGAAGTCCCGAAACAAAATCCATCATGACATGCTACCACTTCCACTCCAAAATTGGCAATAGCTGCAACAAACCTCCCTGTCTCCGCCTTTCGGCTTTGACCTGGTGGCACACTAGACATCTAGAAACAAAGCGTTGCCACTTTCCTCTTCATCCCATACCACCATACATGCTCTCACAAATCCTTGTACATCTTCGTAGCTCTAGGATGAGTAGAATGTTGCGATCTATGGGCCTCCTGCATAATCTCCTCACTTATATCTCTGCTAGACACACTTAATCTAGTCCCATGCCACAAAAATCCATCCTTTGCAATGATGAACTCATCCACTAGTCCAGCCCGCACTTGTGCTCTGATCTGCTTTAAACCCTCGTCCTCATACTGAGTCTCTCGGATCTTATCCATCAACAAGACTATATCCGTATGCCCATCAACTGGCCATCTATCCCCGGAATAACCACTTTTATGCCCATACTCTCCAAGACTTCTAGTATATGCCGATCCATCGTCAGATACATAGTGTCACAACCCGTACCCAATAATTGGGCATGAACCGTGCGCACGTGTAGCCCCTCTTCCCAGAATTTTGATAATATTTTTATTTATTTATTTGAATTAAATGGTGATTTTTAATATTTTATAAATAATTATTTAGTTAATTATTATGGTGGATGACTTAAGTCTTTGTGGAGTTATGGAGCACAAACCGATTAGGAATCATGGCACGGATAGTGCAATGGCGTGCTTTGACTAGAGTACTAGCCCTGATAGGGAAGGCCGAGCCATAGTGATGTCCTAACTAGGAAAACCAAGCCAAGTTACGACTTAACGCTTACCGAAGATTATTTAGTTATTAATTAAATTATTGATTTTAGGGAAAACCGATTATAGCATTTTAGCCCGGACTGGACCCAAACTGAGCCAAGCCCATGTAGTAGGGTAGTGCGACCATAGATGTCCGTGTCGATATATATATTGATGGTGTATTTCGCATTCTATTACAAATGATCAAATGATTATTTTCCTAGAATAATTGTTATCTATATAATATCAAAATTTTTAATATTGCTTGGATGCTTTATTTTGGAACTATAGTATCATTGCTAAATATATTGTTAGGATTTCCTAATTTAATATGCCAGAATACTAGGGAATACAACAGAGTAAATAGGTGTATATAAATATAGATATGTATGTGTATACAAGAATAGACATAATATACATATGTGCATGTATGCATCATATATATATATTATAGATAGAGTGGGAGTAAATAAATCAATATATTATAAGTATATGTGTATATGTGTATTTATATATAATACCAAATATATATATCTATGTACGTATGTGGTGTATGAATATATATATATATATATATATATATATATATATATATATATATATATATATATATATTTTTATATATATATATATATATATATATATATATATATATATATATATATATATATATATATATACTATATATATATATATATATATATATATATATATATATACATATATATAGGTATTTTTTTGTGTATATATATTGAGATATATAAATATATATGTGTAAATGTGTATATACATATATGTATAGATATGTAAATATCTACATGTAATTACACTTATAGGAACTATAGCAAGCCAGCCCAACTACCCAGGACCAACCAAGCCCAACACCCCAAGCTCTCCATGAGCTCAGGCCAGCCAACCCGAGAGCCAAAAAAACCTTTGGCTCTGTATCAACTCTCAGTTGATATATACGAGTATATATAGAGAAGGAGCGGCGGTAAAAGAGAGGGAGTCGAAGCCCTAGACGAAACCTTTCCCCCACCTGGCGCCACCACAGCGCCGCCCTAGGTGTCGTGCACGCCTGCGCATCGTCGCCATCGGTCGGTCGTGGCAGCGCCGACCAGGGCCCTGCGCGCGCGGCGCTGCACAGCGCGTGACAGCATCAGCAATGGCAGCAACATGGCATAGTTCAAAGTAAGTTTTTTTTCGCATCGCTCAACCAATTCTCGACCCGTTTCTTCGTACGCGTTGTCAACACATACCCCTTAACGTTCATGTACTAAGTTAGAACTGGATCAAACTAGGTCGTCCAGAAAATCGACGCCAAAACTGGCGAATAACCGTTCGAAAATAGGACACTAAAGCTGTCGAAGTACTCATGTTCACGAACGAATCCTCGTAAACACAATGACCTTTTTGAAGAACCATTTAAAAAGACCTGTTGACAACCTATAGGGGATCGAAACCCTTCTGATAGATTGATTTTTTATTTAGTTTATAGAAAATTATTCAACGTCGAAAATCGAGAAAAATCTATGAAAATAGTTTTCGAAAATTAGAAAATTCATCCACACGACGTGCGTCCCGCCAAACCGGGCGATGTGGTCGTGAACCGAAGGCATCGAAAGCTGCGTAATGGCTTCGTGGTCGTGTGGACTTTGACGAAATTTAAATTGGTCGCGTGTGCGCGACGAATTTGATGCGTATCCGTCAAAATTCACCGTATCGGCCTCTGTGCAAATTTCTCAATTACTTTGTGCACGCTCGTCAGATCGAGACAAAACTTGTGCCAACAGAACCGTATCATTTTTCTGGTCCTGTATGCCAAGTTTGGTCCGATTCTGATACAGTTGATAAAATCTCTGTTTTGCGGGCCCTACGGTCCGACTCGACGGGTGATTTTGTGCACGGCCCGCCGGAATCCAACTCTGGACATACGGTTGGGTTTATATCGAAAAACTGGATCCGTAGACATGTAGTTTGATGACTTTAGAGACCGTTGACTCTGGCATACTTTTCGGTGCAAAGCGGGTCCAACGGCGGATACCGTTTTGACCCAAAATTACCATTTTGCCCCTGTGTCCAGAATTGGACTTAAGGACAGGCAATCCTAGCAAATTTGAATATTCTGAGAACATTGGTGATGTTTATTTCAGCTTCCGGGGACTGTTGTACGGGTTTTGACTATTGTGGCACATTGAGTAGTTCAGACTATCGGTTTTACCAGCAGAGGACCACAGGCGAGTACAGTTTATTGTCTGCATTTCGATATTGATCTTTACTATATTTTATTGATTAGTCATTGGTTATGTGATTTTTATACTCTATTATAAATTGTTGAGTCGGAAATGAGAAGTACCAAGGATGTGTGGTCCGACCATAGACACTGCTTATTTCCTGCAAGTAGACATTGTAGATAGTGCTTATATTCTGCAAGTAGACATTGTAGACAGTGCTTATTTTCTGCAAGTAGACATTGTAGACAGTGCTTATTTTCTGCAAGTAGACATCGTAGACAGTATTTATTTTCTGCAAGTAGACATCGTAGATAGTGCTTATTTTTCTGCAAGTAGACATCGTAGACAGTGCTTATTTTTCTTGCAAGTATACATCGTAGACCGTGCGGTGTAGTACCCCAGACCGATCACATATCAAAGGTACTTCTAACAGTTGGGAAAAGTATTTTGTGTCTATTTATTGCTATTAGTTTTCTGTATTTACTGTTTATTTTCAAAACTCATGATTGATGCCTAACCTTTGTTTTATAGTCATTTTCTTTATTTGAAATTGCATTCTGTGAATTGTGCTCGTTTCATTCCTAACTGGAAACCAATATTTTCAGGTTAGCTGTGGATTCACCTAGCTTGGGGAGTGACGGAAATACTTGCAGACAAAGCTATAGAGACTAGCTAGTTGGTTGAGTTGTAGTCATTCATTTATTTGTACAAGTTTATATTTTTACAAATGTAAAACTTGTGATCATTGTAAGTTAAATTAATTATGTGAATGAGCATTATTTGTAATTTTGATCTTCATGGCCGTGACAGCGTTCTACCGCCGACACTGCGGCGTAGGCTGGCTTAGATACGTCTCGTATCCGTTTAAAAAAAACGGGTGCGGGTCGTGATAAGTTTTTGTGGTGGCCCATGCAGGTCGGTCTTCGTAAATCATGCAAACTCGTGACAGTACTTAAGTTAGTTGTACTATTGCGAGCCTGCGACTAGAACATGCTCATTCACGAATAAGGATTAATTTAATTGAATGACTAGGACTAGGAGTCCCTTATACAAATTACCGATGGGTAGTCTAGGCCATGCAATTTAGATGAGGAGTTATTAATGTTGATGGTTTGTCAGATCCCCATAGGTACACTATTATCTCTCGATATGACGACACGATCCAAAGTGGATAGATTATTCACTTGGTGAGACAAGGCTTCATATAATTTATGATCTAACCTTGATGAAATGGGGCAAATCCTTCTCTTTGCCTCTTAGATATCATCCTCATATCTTAGTCGAACGGCTTATTTAGTTTCTATTTGCCCTAGGAATTAATATTTTGTATAAATTCTGATTATTGTTATCCCCATGCGGACCTCGAGTTAGTTTCGATTCAAAGTTTTCCTCAATGTTCGGATACACATGGAATAGACATTAGAATATTTGTATATCTTTTGTCTTCAGTTATTTCCTCCCCGCTTAATCTTTTATTTTAAGGGTTGATAGGGAAAATATTTATGCCTTATTTCATAGTCAACTTGTTTGAATCTCTAGAAGCTCAGGGATTTATTTACAGATATTGTTATGAGGATGTTAGTTAACTCATACTGGCAGGACAGCAGCACACTGTCGCCATTTATTTAAATTTTGGAGACTATGGATTCACTGCAGCCAGCAGCGCACTGGCGAGACACGACCCCTAGAGTTGAAATTAGATTAGGAAAATATCGGTTATAGAATTTTGCTAGAAATATGACTAGTGGTCCACTCTTGATCGTAGTTATCCTTGAGCCAAAATTGGATAGAGTTAAGTAATGTTCGACTTGTATCATATTTGGGTTACGAAACCAAGGGTTTACCACAGCCCGATTTTACGGGCGAGCCGTAGTCCTCAGTGAAATGACTTCAGACGGGATTACAAATTAGGGATACTGTAGAGGATAGGACGGTGCCCTGTATGTTCTATAAAATTCGAAGCTAATAGTAGTGGAAGTTCTGTGAGATTGGGGAGCGTGTCTCCCGATCTAGCATTCCGTGGTCCTTGTGACCTATTGACGAGGATATTAATTGACGCTAATATGGTTACCCAAAATATAGAATTTAGAGACCCATAACCCATTAGTCGACCAAGGCTTTATGGATAGGAAGATAGTAGGGAGACTGTATAAGCAAGAACACCTGGTAAATGTTTGATTCTCATAAAACTCGAACTACTTGTGGCTTCTTTCAAAATCTTGTATACTTGTAATTTGACTATTTGACCAATGTTGCTATCACAGCCTAGTTTTGCAAGCTCACTCTTTTATCGAGCTTGATTCAGCACATATGTTTATTGGGGACGCCCACTAACATATTGTCTAATCAGAATCAATGTATTATGGTCTGATCAACCATGATGCATTTGGTTCGCGCTTTATTTAATTACCCTACGTGGATTGAGATGTAGATGTCTCTAGGGTCTCATCTACGACTGCTTTGACAATTCCTCTTGAATTATACATTCACCTTTGAATCACGTAATTGTATTCAGTGACATCTCTCTTAAACTCTTTATTGTTTTGTCTTTCACCGATTAGAAAGACGAAAGCTCATGATGGTAGAGAGGCACAAGGTATCCCCATGGCTATGATAGTGGTATACGCAAGTATAGCTACCATCGGCTAGCCATGTGACTAGAACCTTGTCTTGAGTTATTCGTTCTCCTCTCGACCCCCAAACTGCTATTGGGACCTTCTAGCCATCTGAATTCGAGAATGAGTAGGGCTTTGCCCTTGGTCAAAATGCTGACCTAGGAGACTACCTCTTCTCAAGAACCAATTATTGTGAGTCTCTAATTATTTGCTTGAAGCTTGCTTTAATCATTGTAGCAATAGTCTGGCAGGCTTGATACAAATAGAAATTTACTACTCAGTTGTTAGAATCTTTTCATAAGATGTGCCTTAGAACTGGTTACACCATCGATAACTCTAGTATACTATAGACGAGTAGATCATCCTATTTTATCGACCAGGTGTCATTGTACACACTCATTCTCCATTTATTGAGGAACGATCCTTGACTTGACTTGTAACCATCGTACCCCGTTACGCCGTGCTCGATTCTTTATTAACAAGAGTCGAGGTACAATACCTGGATTTTAGAATTATTCTGACCTCATTATTCCTAAGACCATGACCTAGCTTCTAAGGTGGGTAGACTGTAAGCCTTCTAGAATTTTTGGGATATACGAGGATCACCGATTGATTAGAATAAATTTTTATTAGAATGATAGTTAGTGCCCTATGGACTCCCACTTTCCATTTAGATCATTTTTGTGTCCCTGCCGTGTCATTAATATTCGGAGCATGAGACCAGCAGTTATCTTCCAACAAACTACATATGCAAGATCTAGACGAGTCCACCATCATCTAAGTATATCATGTCCCACTCAAACCCGTTCTCTTGTACTCTATTTTTATAGTACGACTTTCAGGACAAAAGGATTAGCTATAACCCTTACCATAAAACCGATATACTTTCCGACTTCCATTAGAGCCTCAACCTCGACTCAATTCCTTCGACCCAATATATGGTTACGATCTACTCGAAGCCCACTACGCACTTGCCACTAGTGTGCCCCTGGATAGAGGTCTCTTGTGCTACTTAAACACAAAAGACACCGAAGGCATATTTCAGACTCTAGGAACCTAACTAACCAGCCTGACTGGCAACTAGTTCAACCACTTGGGTTGAATCTCATTCCAGGTCACCCTAACCTAGTAGAAATAGTTTTATCATTGGGATCTTGTCCAGCCCATATAGATTGAAATCTAAGGTTCATTCAACCTACGAGTAATGTCCAAATAAGGAACCCATTAAGACCCTGTAAAACCTATCCATGTATATCACCATTTTTGGACTATAGCACTGAACTATTGAAGTCGGCCCTGTATCAATTATGTAATCTTCACCCCTTAGAATGAGATCCATTCGTAAACTTTATTCCATCTACTTGGAAGTCGTGATACAATCTTGTATTGCATTCACATTAATTGCTCGTGTGTTTATATAACCACAGAAAGGATCACACTCTTGATTTCTCAAATTTTGTTCTATTCTGAAATTTTGTTCAGATAAAATTTTGAGAACAAAATTTATGTATTGCATGGATTGCCAGGTCCTCTAAGAAACGAAGGGTTCTTCGATGTAGCAAGTGACTGAACTAGAGTAGCCCAATCTAGCAAATAAGTTAGTGGTTCATAAACACTTTTCAGCTGTATCGTTGGATACTCTCTACTGCTCTTGAAACTTTATAGTTGCTCTTGATTATTCTTCCTTATCTTCCCGTCCTTCCTATTACAGAGCGACGAATGGTCATGCTTATTAGAATTTACCAATATTTCTTAGCTACTTGGTTAAATTCGTTGCTTGTTAGATTTTGGGTTATTTGATAGATAGGAGAGGATTATGGAGGCCAAAAGCAGTAGATATCTATTTGTAGCAATTTTAGCAAATAGTTGGAAGATTATAAAGTTTTAGTGACATAGCTTTGAGGGAGTAGTGTGTCCAAAGGTGGGTAGAAGTCCTCGGAGTTCGTAGTTACAAAATGGCTAGGAGGAGGATATAAACTATTTTTGAAAAGAAAAAAAATTCGAGGAGATTAAGGCAATGGTAGGTTTCCCTTTTGAATTTAAGGAATAGTTATGAATTAGAATTTCGAGGACAAAATTATTTTTAAGGTGGTTAGATTTGTAGCCCCTCTTCCCAGAATTCTGATAATATTTTTATTTATTTATTTGAATTAAATGGTGATTTTTAATATTTTGTAAATAATTATTTAGTTAATTATTACGGTGGATGACTTAAGTCTTTGTGGAGTTATGGAGCACAAACCGATTAGGAATCATGGCACGGATAGTGCAATGGCGTGCTTTGACTTGAGTACTAGCCCTGATAGGGAAGGTCGAGCCATATTGATGTCCTAACTAGAAAAACCAAGCCAAGTTACGACTTAACGCTTACCGAAGATTATTTAGTTATTAATTAAATTATTGATTTTAGGGAAAACCGATTATAGCATTTTAGCCCGGACTGGACCCGAACTGAGCCAAGCCCATGTAGTAGGGTGTGCGACCATAGACGTCCGTGTCGATATATATATATTGACAGTGTATTTCGCATTCTATTACAAATGGTCAAATGATTATTTTCCTAAAATAATTGTTATCTATATAATATCAAATTTTTTAATATTGTTTGGATGCTTTATTTTGGAACTATAGTATCATTGCTAAATATATTGTTAGGAATTCCTAATTTAATATGCCAGAATACTAGGGAATACAACAGAGTAAATAGGTGTATATAAATATAGATATGTATGTGTATACAAGAATAGACATAATATACGTATTTGCATGTATGCATCATATATATATTATAGATAGAGTGGGAGTAAATAAATAAATATATTATAAGTATATGTGTATATGTGTATTTATATATAAATAAAAAATATATATATCTATGTACGTATGTGTGTATGAATATATATATATACATATATATATATATATAGGTATTTTTGTGTGTATATATATATATATATATATATATATATATATATATATATATATATATATATATATATATTGAGATATATAAATATATAAGTGTAAATGTGTATATACATATATGTATAGATATGTAAATATCTACATGTAATTACACTTATAGGAACTATAGCAAGCCGGCCCAACTACCCAGGACCAACCAAGCCCAACACCCCAAGCTCCCCATGAGCTCAGGCCAGCCAACCCGAGAGCCAAAAAAAAAAAACCCTTGGCTCTGTATCAACTCTCAGTTGATATATACGAGTATATATAGGGAAGGAGCGGCGGTAAAATAGAGGGAGTCGAAGCCCTAGACGAAACCTTTCCCCCACCCTGGCGCCACCACAGCGCCGCGCTAGGCACCGCACACGCCTGCGCATCGCTACTGTCGGTCGGTCGTAGCAGCGTCGACCAGGGCCCTGCGCGCGCGGTGCTGCACAGCGCGTGACAGCAGCAGCAATGGCAGCAACAGGGAATAGTTCAAAGTAAGTTTTCTTTCGCATCGTTCAACCAATTCTTGACCTGTTTCTTCGTACGCATTGTCAACACATACCCCTTCACATTCATGTACTAAGTTAGAACTGGATCGAACTAGGTCGTCCAGAAAATCGACGCCAAAACTGGCGAATAACCGTTCGAAGACAGGACACTAAAGCAGTCGAAGTACTCATGTTCACGAACGAATCCTCGTAAACCCAATAACCTTTTTGAAGAACCATTTAAACAGACCTGTTGACAACCTATAGGGGATCGAAACCCTTCCGATAGATTGATTTTTCATTTAGTTTACAGAAAATTATTCAACGTCAAAAATTGAGAAAAACCTATGAAAACAGTTTTCGAAAATTAAAAAATTCATCCACACGACGTGCGTCCCGCCAAACCGGGCGACGTGGTCGCGAACCGAAGGCATCGAAAGTTGCGTAACGGCTTCGTGGTCGTGTGGGCTTTGACGGAATTCAAATTGGTCGCGTGTGCGCGACGAATTTGATGCGTATCCGCCAAAATTTATCGTATCGGCCTCTCTGCAAATTCCTCAATTACTTTGTGCATGCTCGTCATATCGAGACGAAACTTGCACCAACAGAACCGTATCATTTTTCTGGTCCTGTATGCCAAGTTTGGTCCGATTCTGATACAGTTGATAAAATTGCCGTTTTGCGGGCCCCACGGTCCGACTCGACGGGTGATTTTGTGCACGGCCTGCCGAAATCCAACTCTGGACATACGGTTGGGTTCGTATCGAAAAACTGGATCTATAGACATGTAATTTTACGACTTTAGAGACCGTTGACTCTGGCACGCTTTTCGGTACAAAGCGGGTCCAACGGCGGACACCGTTTTGACCCGAAATTACCGTTTTGCACTTGTGTCCAGAATTGGACTTAAGGATAGGCAATCTTAGCAAATTTGAATATTCTGAGAACATTGGTGATGTTTATTTCAGCTTTCGGGGACTGTTGTACGGGTTTTGACTATTGTGGCACATTGAGTAGTTCAGACTATCGGTTTCAACAGCAGAGGACCACATGCGAGTACAGTTTATTGTCTGCATTTTGATATTGATCTTTACTATATTTCATTGATTAGTCATTGGTTATGTGATTTTTATACTCTATTATAAATTATTACGTCGAGAATGAGAAGTACCAAGGATGTGTGGTCCGACCATAGACAGTGCTTATTTTCCTGCAAGTAGACATTGTAGACAGTGCTTATTTTCCTGCAAGTAGACATTGTAGACAGTGCTTATTTTCAGCAAGTAGACATTGTAGACAGTGCTTATTTTCTGCAAATAGACATTGTAGACAGTGCTTATTTTCTGCAAGTAGACATCGTAGACAGCGTTTATTTTCTGCAAGTAGACATCGTAGACAGTGCTTATTTTTTTGCAAGTAGACATCATAGACAGTGCTTATTTTTCATGAAAGTTGACATCGTAGACCGTGCGATGTAGTACCCCAGACCGATCACATATCAAAGGTACTTCTAACAGTTGGAAAAAGTATTTTGCGTATATTTATTGCTATTGGTTTTCTATATTTACTGTTTATTTGCAAAACTCATGATTGATGCCTAACCTTTGTTTTATAGTTATTTTCTTTATTTGAAATTGCATTCAGTGAATTGTGCTCGTTCCATTCCTGACTGGAAACCAACATTTTCAGGTTAGCCGTGGATTCACTTAGCTTGGGGAGTGACGGGAATACTTGCAGACAAAGTCATAGAGACTAGCTAGTTGGTTGAGTTGTAGTCATTCATTTATTTGTACAAGTTTATATTTTTACAAATGTAAAACTTGTGATCATTGTAAGTTAAATTAAATATGTGAATGAGGATTATTTGTGATTTTGATCTTCATGACCGTGACAGCATTCTACCGCCGACACTGCGGCGTAGGCTGGCTTGGACACGTCTCGTATCCGTTTAAAAAAAGGGTACGGGTCGTGACTGCACGCCCAGCCTACGTCGCAGAGTCGATGGTAGAACGCTGTAACAATATGATGAACAACCACGCAATAAAAGATACTACCCACTTAGGAAAACAACAACTCAATATCACAACTCAGCATCTAGAAGATGAAAATAAATAGAACCATCTCATAATAGGAAAGGTGTGATGACTAAAGACAAATAAAATCTCAACTATATGTCTCAAAAGCAACTCAGTATCCACTACAATGTCTCAGCACTAACTAAAGGTAACTAAGCAAGCACAGCAGGATCAGATGCTGCGTACTCCTCCTGATAAGCAAAGTCTGTCTCTACTGTATCTCCCATGTACGGGCCATACTGGTCAGGGCACACGACCTCTTCTCAATCACCTAAAATTTGTTTGGTTACCCAGTCAGGATGGAACGAGTACAATTCACTGAATACAGTTCTAATATATGAAAATGGCTATACAACAGAGGTTAGCATTTAGACATATAATTTGGAAAATAAGTGAATAAAGACAGAATAAAACTAAATATAAAAAAACAGTAAATAAAATACAAAAAAAAACTCACCGACTGACTGACTGAAGTACCTTTGATATGTGACCAGTCTCGGAACAATTATGTGACACTGTCAACGATATTTACACTGTATAATATAATACTGTCTACACGATATAATATAATAATGAAACACGGTCTACACGGTATAAATAAATCACTGTCTATACGGTATACACTGTATAAGGTCAGATCACAAATCCTTGGTACTTTACCTCCCCGACACGACAAAATACATCAAAGCATGAAAACGGAAATCACATATCTAATACTAACAATGATGCATAGTAAGGATCAATATCGAAAACAAATAACAAACTGTACTCACCTGGCGTCCTGAGCTATTGGCATGGGTCGAAGTCCGAATCGAGGTCCCAGTAACCTATTTAAGGAATTTACAATTGTTTGCAAAAACAAAAGTCTTTTATTTCACAAACTTTAAAGAATAATACAATGAATTCTGGGAAAGTACAACTATAGGAATCCGATCTGAATACGATTGCTTTATCCCTTGGACGATGTGAACTTTGAAGACGATAGTCTCTGAAGAATACAACAGCACTTGGACAAGAACTCCTGATCTCTGATGATAATATGATTTGATCCCCTTAATGAAGGACTTGAAACTTTATTTATAGAGCTCTAGAAATAACTATTTTGTAGTTATTCTGGATTGCGCATGATGAACTACGCTGGCGACAGACTGCACAGACTGCAAACTGCACTGGCCTATTGGACAGTTGCTCGATCGTAGGCTAACTGTATTCAGACGCGTGGCATTGTTTGATTGAAATGCGCTTGGTCGTGTACAGGCGGTTGCCACGTGGCAAACAATTGATGGCATGTAAGCCACATAATAAATGTCAGTTATTTGATGAATCGTGCTAACCGAATAGTGCTAGCTTCAGACTGCGCTTCCTTCTAATCAATGGATAATGCTAGGATTCGAACTTGGTCAAACTGCGCTGAGGTTGGACTGGCAAACTGTGCTGAGGTTGTACAGCTATTCTCGAGCACTGTGCTGCACAAAAAACGAACGGACTCCTCATTTTTCGGGCTGTCAGGCTGTCAGAAGATCCGATCTTTGTCAGATAATGATGGCGTTGCCATGTCAGCGTAGCGCACTCGGGTGGTAGCACAGTTCAGCTCGTGCATTTGATTTGCAGCACAATCTATCTCTAGCGCAGATCATTTGAAGGGTGCGCAATTGAGACTTCTCTGCCTTTTTGATAGATACAACTTGATTTTTAGGACATACAAGACCCCCTTCAAAGTTTTTGAAACTTGAAAATATTCAAAGTTTCGAAATACTTTGAATTTCGAATTTAAAATCAAGTTGCGCTTTGGTTGCGCGTTTGGAGTAATTAGTTCCGTCTTTTGTGGCACAATCGGAGGTGACTGTTACACTTCTGAAAAACTATAAATAGTTTTATTTTTCATTCTTTCAACCTTTATTTGCTTTCAAATTCTTAAGAGACAGAAGCTCCTCCCCTACTCTGACTTCTTCTTCTTCCTCTCGTTGACGACAGTAATGGCGCCCAAGTGATCGGCCACCGAGAAGGGAAAGGCCCCCGCCGAACCTTCGACTCGTGTTGCACCACGAGTATCTCGTCACGAGACGAGTCATCCAGCGCTTCAAGGTAAATGACAAATCATGATCAAAACCCCTTTTTAGGGTTTTTGATGTTTTCAGACCTTCATACCTCTCTCTTTTTAGAGATTGATGGTATTTGTGCCACCCTGTTTAGGGTTTCGGCTGCATGTACAACAGTTTTCATTTTTATGAAAACTGTATTCTTACACAATCGGTTGAAAAGCGCTAACAAAATGTTCGACGCAATCCATCGATTTGTGCAAGTCGGTTGTGCCAGCACAAACTGATGTTTTGTGCAAGTATGTTAGTGCAACCTGACGTCTTGCGCGAATTGGATGTGCTGGCACAATCTGATACCTTGCGCATGTTGACTGTGCTGGCGCAATCTGATAGCTTGTTTCACACAGCACAATTTGATAAACTTTTGAAAAAACTTTTTGGTTTTACATATACTGATCTTTTTCTCTTTATTAATGCAGTTAACCTCAGGGAAGATCCCAACTATGAGGTTCTTACAGGATCTCTATCTGAATCAGACTTCAAGGAATATCTCTCTCTTGTGTCCTTTCCTCAATATGCCTTACCGTCCTCTCGGCAGGCTATCCTGACCGCATAAGATAATGACACTTTACTGTGTCTGATGAACGGGCAGCCTCTTCAGACTGCTGACGCTGTCACGCACAAGAAACCTCTATTCTTGTTTGGTGAGGCTTTTGACAAGAATTCTCAGCCGAGGCCTCGCATGGAACAGAGAATCTTCCAGAGGGGCGAGAAGACGATACTTCTGCCAGATATCTCCAGATGCCTTCCTTTGTCCCGATATGCTTTTGTGGGCTGTCCCAGAAGAATGGAATAGGACATAACTCCGCTGTAGCAAGCCCGAGCGGGAAATATCTGTGTTAAGAGGGGGCTGGACCATAAAAATGTGTTCTATAGTTCCTCTGAGCGACATAGCTTCTTACTCAGAGGACTAAGACCCGGTTGCATCCCGCCGGAAGATTCTTTCCTGCTGCTACCAGTGAGAACTCCAATATTCGCAAATGAGTTTGCGAAGGTGGAAGGAAGGTATCCGGACCAAGATTAGCGGTTGACAGGTCTTGTGAACCCAGATAATAAGAGATGGATCTGTGTGGCCAATTGGATATTGGTCCAATTTAAAGATCGACTCAAGGAGATTGACCTGTACCAAGCAGTGTACGCCACTGTTTATGGCTTTCCCCCCAATCTATATCTATTCCTCGCATTGGCGGAGAGATACAATTATAGGACGGGGACTTTCATGACGCCACGCAGGGAAATTGGATTTGCTTTGCATGAGATGAAGTACATCTCTTATCTGCTAATGGGGGATATCCCCTATAAAGAGTTTGTCCCGATAAATAATGAATTGGACAGACTGCACCAGGAGAATGACGACATGGTAGCTATCTTTGAAGAGCTACTATGCCATTACAAGATCTGTTCTTTATACTACAAGAGTGGCACAGCCAGCACCTGCTATTCCACCAAATGGTTGCCCTATCTTTTCCTCAACCACATTATTGAAAAGAAGACCAAAGAACATGAGAACTGCCATCCCAACTTCTTTCGACCACTTAGCAATAGTGAAGTGATAGAGTTGATGGAGACACACAATAATATGGATATCAAGATTGAGGATGATCTTCAATATCCTCCTTTCAAGGAAGGGGACATCATTGAAAGCTACATGAGGATGGGTTAGAGACCCATGTCGAAGGAAGCCCAATTGACAGGTTTCCTCACTTACTGGCTTCGACGATATATTGTTCATGGGGCCAGTGCAGTTGACCGCTTCCATCGTGGTGTACTGTTCGCTGCCGTCCGTCTGGTTTTTGGCTACCGGATGGATTTGCTGTCAGCAATGACATGCAGGATGAACGCCGGGCTCCGTCTCTTCGTTGATTCGATGACTCGAGGAAAAGACGAAAATGGTCATTTCCCTCGGCTGGAACTTCTGTACACATATCTGTTTGGATGGATGCTTCTACACCATCCTTCTTTAATGAATCCTGATATGGGGGTAGTGGGCGGCAGCTTTTTAAGAAGATTCTCTGGATGTAAGTGGATCTATACCACTTTGAGAGACTGTCGGCGAGCTCTGAATCTCGGCAAGGGATGGAACTTTTATTGCGTTCCCCCTCCAGTTGGTTATGAGCATATGTCAACAAACCTCGTCGACTCTATGAGGATGCAGCCTTTGGGCCATACATCTTTTGATTGGCTGAGGACAATTCGGCTATCACACTTGGTGTATCGGTTTGAAGATGAATGTTATCTGGAGCCTTATCTCCCAAGCTGTTTTGCGTGCCAATTTAGTTATGACCAGTTTCATGTAGACAATGCCATAACGTGCCTACAGGGAAAAGGTTATTTAATTGATGGAGCCCGGACCTGGGCTTATTACAATGCCCGTGACACAAAGACGACGTTCTCGATGCCGTCAAAGAACGATCGTGGCCCACGCATGTTGTATACTTATTCGATCTTTTATACGTCAGCAAATACTTTTGCTGAGAATTTCAATCTATCAGACAGCTTTGCGACGGTAACTCGATTTAGAAAAGGAGTACCTATTTTGGTGCTTTCTGGTAATGATGAAGAGCACGAGCCAGCTGATGCGCCTCTAGAAGCTTCGAGGGAAGCTAACTTCCCTGAAGAAGTTTACGAACCGCTGTGTGTCTCTTTGAAAGTTGTAAGATCTCCGATCAAGGAGAAGAAGAGGAAGGCAGAAGAAACATCTTCTCCTGTCTCAAAGAAGAAGACCGCCGTAGACTCTTCAGAAAGAGTCACTACTCGCTCGCAATCTCGGCAATATGCTGAGTCAGTTCATAGAGAAGAGGCAACCACCCCTACTTCCATCCAAAGAAAAACACACGCAGCAGACGTAGAGATTCCGGAAGAACCTCTACGTAGGACGAAATTAGCTTTCAGAAAGAAAGTAACCACTCCCCCAAGATCTATCCATGCATCGGCCCTGGTAAGTGCTGCTGCCGGGGTTATGATGCCTTCTCCTACATCTGCTCCTGAGCCTAGGCAATAAGAAGCTGCCAGTGCAGAGAAAGGAGACAAGGTCGTAGAGACAAGAGAAGAAACCGCAGAGACAAAGGATGAGGCTGCAGAAGCCAGAGAAGCAACTGCAACTCCGACCCCGATCAATGAGTTGGGATCGTCTGTAGAAGTATTGCCCTCTCCTACATTTGCAATGGAAGCTGCTCACCTTCCAGCTACACAAAGATCGCGTCAGGCTGAAGAAGATCGACTGATGATCGAGGCCCTGGAAGACTGTGACTTTGGCTTCCATGATGATATAGATCCAGTCGACGCAAGTGATGATAAGAAAGCACGAGAAGAGGGTACAGATGATGAAGAAACATCAGCGGAGAATGTTAATGACAATCTAAATCCGGAAGAGGATGCTGATGCTCATGCATCCTAAGAGAAGAACGCTGTTAATGAAGTAGCACCGGAGGAAGCTACTGTCACCGATCCAAGAGGTATTGACTAATATTGATAATCTTCTTTTATAGATCAAATGGCTGACATCTTGTCTTTTATTCATGCAGAAATTCAACTTTCTACAATTCCTCCGGTATGCACTGACATAGTACAGACAAAAGCGATAGCCAGCAGCAGCCATCATTTATCAGGCGGCTCTGAAGCGGGAAGTAGTCAGGCAATGATGTCTGAAGCTACTTCTACGAGGCTGCAGCCTATGTCAATAAATGACAATCTTGTCACTAAACCCAGCATTGGTAAGCTTGCCCTCATTTTGATCCTTTTGATAGTCCTTAATGACAGCAAACTGATGATGTTTATTTGATTTCATAGAGGAACATCTGGGAGGGGCAACTAGCTCCACTATGGCTCCCTTATCCAAAGAGACTTTAGCCTATGTTCAAGAAGTCGAACTTCTGCCTTCACAGGCATCTGCTGCCACAACTTCTATAGGAGTCGCTGCCACACCTAGTGCAGCGGCCACCAATAAATTTATAGTTGGCTCCTTCACCAACCTCTTCTTCACTTCATTAGGACCTTTAGTAGAAAGGGTAATGGAGAAAGTGAGTGTTGGTTTCATCATTGTCAGAAGTCCAACTTCTTATTTGATCGGCGACATCCGAAGTCAGGGTAATGAGGCTCAAGCCGTCTATCTCGAACATGTGCTGGATGAGCTGGAGGAGTCAATTAAGATTTACAAAGATCTTAATCGGAGGGAGGTAGAGCCATTGGTGAATGCTGAGTTTGAAAGGATGACTCGAGAAGCTGAGGTGACAAAAGCTGATTTCAAGACTTTCTTGAACACTTTTGCTACAAAGTCTTCAGAGTATGATTATCAGATGGAAATAGTAGCATCTGCTGCTGGGGAGAAAGAACAAAAGGTTGCTGAACTGAAGTCAGAGTTTACTCGACTTCAAGAAGAGTTGAGGATCGTTCAACTTGCTCTTGAGGAAGAGACTACACAACATCAAGCTGCAGTTCAGCAACTAGACATTCTGACCCATGAGAAGAATGAGGTTGTCAAGTCTTATCAAGATGAAATCGCTCGCCGACTAGTGACCTTGCCGACATTTGACGATAAATGTGGAATGGAGGAAGCTAGAAAGCGGGTGCTGGATTCTCGTGAAGAACGACTTCAAACTTTGAAGCAGCAGATAGCTAGTTTGATGACCCCACCGACTGAGTAAAAGAAAATCTTTTGTACTTTCTCCTTTGTGATATGTCATTTTGTAATGCCTTTTATTTTGATCGATAAAAATATATTATTTTGTGGCTCTATTATTTATTGCATATCCCATTACGGATATAAATAAAGTGATAGAAAATATATTCAGAGGTTCAGGACATGATATATTTTTTGATTTAGAAAATAATCATATTAATTATATCTGCTCAGAGGTAATATGGACATGGCAGAATATAATTTGTTGAATATTATTATTTCAGTAGACAACTTAATCAGAGGTAATAAAGACGTGACAAGTTGTTGATATGGATGAACGGATGAGTCGTCAGGATGTATGAACGAAATAAATCGTCGGAATGAACGGATGAACTGTCGTATGAATGGGATGAACGGATGAACCGTCGGATGAATAGAATGAATGGGTGAACCGTCGAATGAATGGAATGAACGGATGAACCATCGTAATAAATGGAATAAAAGGATGAACCGTCGGATGAATGGAATAAACGGATGAACCGTCGGATGAATGTAAGAATGTTGTGAAGAACGCGTCGCTTTGATTCGCGTAATCGACTGTTTTAAGAATCTCTGACTATAAATAGAACAAAAATTTAGATATAATGATCAATTTCACTTTTAACACAAAATGTCGTCTGAAAATGCATCCAAGAAGGCTGAAATTGTCCCCAAGGTTGAAGAAATTACTGAGGAGCGTCCAGCCGAATCAACCCAGCCAAAGCAGACGAAGGCGGGCGAAGGTTCGTCTGCACCCAAGCCGCCACAGGATATCTTGGACTTCTTGGTTGAGCCAGGGAAGACTGAAGAAGAAGAAGCCATGAGGATGGCCGCTTGTGCATTTCTGGTAAAATCGAGCAAGGATGTCCTCGGCTCTTTTGCCGACTATGTTTTTGAAAAGGACGGTAGTGGTCCTCGTCCTGTCTTTAAGAAGGAAGATAGTGATTCTCGTCCTTGATATCATGTAACATCGTTTATGATGAAATAAAATCAAACTTTATTTATGAACTGTCTGATCATATTTATAAGAAATCTTTTTTACATTCATACATAATATTTTTTAAGGAACTTGCCATTGATGGGCATCATTGCAACTCGACCGTCTAGCTCTGTGAGTTGATAGGCTCCATTTGAGAAGACTTTACTCACGATATAAGGCCCTTCCTATTTTGCATCGAACTTGTCTTTGCTTATGTGAGTCATAGTCATAGGACGTCTGACTGTAAGTACGAGTTCTCCTTTCTGAAAGGCTCTGACTTTAACTTTGCGGTTGGAAGTCTTCAAGATACGGGCTTGATATAACTCTATGTGTTGTTGAGCCAATAGTCGCTTCTCGTCGAGCGCCTCCAGTTCTTGAAGTCGAAGAAGATCATTGTTCTCTGTCGTCAACTCATTGGCGATAGCAATCCTTAGAGATAGAATTTGAAGTTCTAGGGGTAGAACTGCTTCACAATCGTATACCAGAGAGAAAGGTGTACAGCCTGTGGGGTTGCGGACCGTAGTACGGTAGGCCCATAGACATTCTCCAAGCTTTTTACTCCAGTTCTGTTTGTTAGTAGACACAAACTTCTTAAGGAGCTTGATAATAGTCTTGTTGAAGGCTTCAACCAAGCCATTAGCAGCAGGGTTGCAAGCCGTAGAGGCGACATTGCCAATCCGATGATCATCACAGAACCTAGTAAACTTTTGACTGATGAACGAAGGTCCGTTGTCGTGAATGATTCGTCGAGGTACACCAAACCTGTAGATAACATGATGTTTAACGAAGTTGATGACGCTGCTGGTTTTGACTTCATCCAAAGGTATAGCTTCGGCCCACTTGGAGAAATAATCTGTTATGGCTAGTATAAACCGATGTCCTTTAGAAGAAGGAGGATTGATAGGACCTATAATATCCATGTCCCAAGCTTCAAAAGGCCAGGAAGCAGCAGTCGGATGAAGGAATTCCGACGGTTGATGGATGAAATCTGCTTGGATTTGACAGGCTCGACATTTTCTTGCATATTTGATAGCATAAGATACCATAGAGGGCCAATAGTAACCCATTCGTCGGATATGATCTTGTAGTTTAGGGCCGGGTTGATGTGCTCCACAAACACCATCATGAGCTTCACGCAATACTTGCTTCGCTTCATCACCAGCAAGATAGCGCAAGAGTAGGCCGTCATAAGTCCGTAGATAGAGAGTTTTGGTAGTCTGATTATAGTAGAATCGAAGAGATGTCGGCGAATACTCGTAGCCTCCTTAGGATCTTCAGGAAGTATGTCATGAACTACGAAGTCAATGATAGGAGCTCTCCAATCTTCATTGATAACATTGACTTCGGCGAAGTTACTGAACTCAATGTTGCGATTATTTTCAATGCAGAACAACTCTCTGTTGGAAACAACAACTACTTATTGTCTTTTGACGGGGATTGCTAAGACTGCTGTGAGATTAGCTAAAGCATCTGCCTCAGTGTTGCAAGCTCGTCGGACATATTCAATGAAGAAGGCCTTGAATGATGTAGCCATGTAAATTGTAGCTTCATGATAGGGCACTAGATCATGATGGCGGACTTCGTATGTTCCTCTAACCTGATTAACAACCAGTTTAGAATCGCCATAGACTTCAGGATATTCGACTTCCAACTGTTTAGCTAACTGGAGTCCAATGAGCAAGGCATTGTATTCAGCCACATTGTTAGAGCATGGCTGATCTAAGGAATAAGCTCTTTGGATAGTTAATCCTTTTGGAGAGACTAGAACAATTCTAACTCCTGCGACAATGGTCTTATTAGGTCCAATCTGGGATGCTCCGTCGAAGAACAGACGCCAGATAGGAAATTCTTTAGAGATCATATTTGATTCCAATGTTTCGTCTGGAATTTCATCATAAAGCTTAGATGTTTCCGGAACAGGATGAGCTGCTAAAAAGTCAGTCAGTGCTTGACCTTTAACGAACTTTTGTGGAACATAAACCATGTCATATTGGGCTAACAGAAAGGCCCATGTGGCTAGTCGGGAATTCAGTGTGCTAGGCTTCTTCATTAGTACCCGAAGAGGGTTAACTCGAGAAATGACGTGAATAGTTTGGCCAATGATATAATGCCGAGTCTTTTGAACAGCGAACATAAGAGCTAAGCATTCTTTCTTAACCGGACTATAACGATGTTCAGCATCAATCATAGTACGACTAAGATAGTAGATGGCTTGTTCGTGGCCTTCTTTGTTCTTCTGAGCAAATAAAGCACCCAATGAATGATCCATAGCACAGACATACATTAAGAATGGTATGCCTGAAATTGGTGGCACCAAGACTGGTAGGTTCATGAGATATTGCTTTATATCATCAAATGCTCGTTGACATTCTTCAGTCCAAATGAAAGATACACCCTTCTTCATTAACTGAGTAAATGGTCTGCAGCGTCCAGACAGATTTGAAATGAATCTCCTGATGTACGCAAGTCGATCTTGGAATCCTCGTAGCTCTTTTAAGTTACGTGGTGGACGCATCTCTTGAATGGCTTTGATCTTCTCGGGATCTACGTGTATACCCTTAGAGGTAATGACGAAGCCGAGAAATTTACCACTAGAGACACCCAAGAATGACTTGGTGGGATTCACTTTAAGTTGATGTTGGCACATTAGATTGAAGATAGTTCTTAAATCTTGGATATGATCTTCCTTTAGACGACTCTTGACAGCAATATCGTCGATATAGCATTCGACAGTGTTGTACAGATGATCTCGAAAGATGGTACTCATAGCTCGTTGGTAAGTTGCACCAGCGTTCTTGAGACCAAACGGCATCACTGTGTAGCAGTAGACTCCGCAAGGAGTGCGAAAAGAAGTATGTATTTCATCTTCAGGGTTCATCCAAATCTGATTGTATCCAGAAAATCCATCCATGAAGGATATTCTTTCAAACCCAAAGTATTGTCGATCATGACATCTGTGATAGGGAGAGGAAATTCATCCTTTGGACAAGCTTCATTAAGATCCCGGAAGTCGATGCAAACTCGAACTTTGCCAATTTTCTTCAAGACTGGGACAACGTTGGCTACCCAATCTGGATGTTGTTCTTCTCGAATAAAGCCACAATCTATGAGCTTTTTGACTTCATCATCAATCGCGTCCATCATTTCTGGCTTGAATCGCCTTTGTTGTTGTTTGACTGGCTTTGAATTAGGCAAAATATTTTATTTATGAGTAGCAACTTTGGGATCTAAACATGGCATGTCTTCATAATTCCAAGCAAAGACATTAATATATTTTCGAATAAGAAGAATTAATTCTTGCTTATCTGCCTCTGGAAGGTTCTTGCTGATAAATATTGGACGAGGTGACTGTCACGACCCGCACCCACTGTGAGGGTACGAAAACGTAACAACGCCCAGCCTACGCCGCAGTGTCGGCGGTAGAACGCTGTCCTAGGTCAATCATCTAACAATATAAAGGTACCTGTACAGTATATACACTCCGAATGGAGGTAACATAACAGAACAGTCTCAATCACATCTAAGGCAGATACAGAATAGAAAAGGTAGATAGAGAGATCAGAAACACAATGTAATGCTAAATAAGAGAGAGGAAAATCTAAGTGTATAAGATAACAACTCAAGAACATCCAGCTCAAAACAGGTCTCTAAATATAACAACATCTCAGAACAACAACTGAAATTCAAATAACAATGCTGAAAGAAAACTAAGGCCTAGCTATCTAGTCTAGACTCTGAGAGTAGCATCCTGTGCTGCAGCTGGGTCCTCCAGAGGAACCAGGTCGCAGGTGTCGTCTAATCCTGCTCCGTAATAGGTGGTACATAGGGCCTCCTCCTCATCCTCTGTAATATTTTCAACAGGTCCAGTCAGGACAGGAGCGAGTACAGTACATCTCAACAGATCATAGCAGGTTAGAAAATATAATCATGCAGTAAAGTAAGATACATGAACTGAAGAAAAACAGTATGTAATCAGAGAGAGAAACTGTAATAGAAATATCTACTATACATAGAGAGCTAATAGTGACTAGTGAGTCAGAGTAAAATATAAACATGTGAATGGCATAGGAGATTCATGACTACAGCTAAGAGAGTGATTCATGACTACAGCTACTGGGATAATATTCACATGTCTATTTCCACTCCCCCATCCCCAATCGATACACAAAGATCTGTTCAAGTTATGTTAAGATTCGTGAACTTCACATGGCTCATAAAATGAGTGATACGTGAAGGTGATTCATGATGGCTCTGTGAACATGAGAGTACATGTGTCACAAGCGATTCGTGAATCAGAGGAAGCATAGAGATACGTGATGATTCGTGAAACGCACAAAACATGTAGTATCCGATGCTCCCGAGGGGGATAACATCTCATGAAAAGACCCATATAGTACCAATCCGTGTGACCAACGTGACAGTATCAAGTAAAGTAATTTAAAGCAGGAAAATAATTCTAAACAGGATATGAAATGATCAGAGAATGTACTCGCCTGTATCTGAGTGCCCAATATGAAAAGTACCGTCCAAGGAGTGGTGTCTGGCTCCTAATCAGAACAGCACAAGTCACAACAAATCTAAAATGATATAATGAAGTCCTACTATGCATTCTACATGAATCTAGGTCAATCTAGACCAAAGTCAACTCTTGGTCAACTCTGGTCAACCCTAGAAGTCAAACTAGGTCTAACAAGTCATTTCTAGGTCTAACTAGACTAATAGACACACCATAGGCCAATAGCACATATAACCCATACCATATCACATATGCAAGTTATGAATACCCTTATATTCCTATAGGCTAATATCCATAGGCCACCATATATGATACTTATACAATCACACATATATACTACCATATATAAATATACCTAAAGGTATACAAACATAAAAAGGCATTCAAGTGCTAAAGTGTATGTGTGTGTGAAAGATAGAGTGGATGAGTGTCATAGAGTGATAGGTGAAAGGGAAATGTGGGTGTATGGCTATGTGTGTGAGTGACAGGAACCAAATCAGATTTGGTCACCCTCTAAGTGAAATTCCTGGTTTCATCTACAATGAACCAAACCTTTCAATCCTTCATTACATGTATCTAATAGATTCAAACTCATAACCCAACCTAAACTCAGGTTTGATATAACCTATAGTTCACCAACACATAAATCAACTCAGAATTTCAAATTAAGAGGAAAAAGGATGTCAAGCCTTACACTAACAGGTTTAACTGTAATATTCAAGTAACAGTTATAGTTCTCAGGATTTTAGTATTACACACACAGTTTTACAAACAATTTCAACTCAGATTTTTATATTAACATTACAGTTAAACACAAACATATTCAATCTCATAAGTGAAACTCAGTTTTGACAGTTCAACTCAAACCCAGGTTTTTGATGTGGATCAAAACAGTGAATAAAAACACTAACTTCTGAAAACAGACTTCACCAAAGCATTTCAAATGAAATATTCTCAGATTTCATCCAAGCCTCTACCAAACCTTCCCAACTTCAACATATCAACATACAAAACATAGGAGCATATGTTAAGGATTAAAAGCTATGAATATAACAGTTTAAACTAGATCAAAAGGCTGCCAGAAATCAAATTTACAAAACTGGAAAGTCAGAAATTTGGACTGATACACACGATTTCATGATAAATGGGGAAATGGAAATTTAACCATCAAAACCAAATTAATATACCAAAACAGTGGTTGGTAAAGTATCTACACATTACCTACGTGTTTTGTGTCAAGTTTGTGTCCACCCAAGTGGACACAAACGTGTCCAATTCAACCCAAATTGAAATCGGGCAAACTGGACACAGGAATTGGGGACAGCGTCGTGCGGGTGTGCACGCGTGTCGTGCACCCGACACAAGCCTACCCAGGCCTCGTGCTTGTGTCAGTGGGTGCACATAGGGTAGGTCTTCGTGTTCATGAGTCTGCATCGTGTCGAAACGTGTCGTGTCCAAAGTTACAACTGCGTATCAGTGGCTAACAAGTGACAGTGCACAGATCAGTGAAATCCCCGTGCGCGTGGAATTCCTCCCAAACCCGACCACGAACTGACACCAAATTTGGGGAGAGGGGTGACAGAAGGTACCCCAACAATCTCCCAAAGTTTCGTGTCAAGAATATTCGTGTCGTGTCCGGAATTAACCCCGTGATGCAGGGGATCACTGTAGCCCGCGCGCGCGTGTGCGCGAGGCGTGTGCACGAGTGTCGTGGAGACACGACACAAGCAAGATACCACCTCAGAGCTACAGAAATGATTAAGCGACAACAAAATATGAATTTACATTCAATTAGAATTCGAAAACAGCAAGGAAAGTCTCTCAGAGACATTTCATCAAACACAAACCACAAGTCACTGATACGTGTCCTGTTCGGACACGAAACGACACGAAACCCTAGGGATTCCTATTCCTATAGTTAAGTTAGGTCTAGGGCTCCCTATTCATGCATTTAAACCAGAGTTTCATGGTAGGAATGGTAAGTTACCTCAATGTATCAAATCCTTCCAAAAAGTTCAAAGAGTGGGGTTCTTCCCAATGGTGAAACTCCTCCAAATCTTTCCAAATCTGAGAATACTCATAGCCAACAGAAAGTAGGAAGAATTTAGAACCCAATGCAATTTGTTTGGGTCAAAAAGGAATAAAAATAGATTTATGATGAATTTCTAAAGATGGGAGCTCACCTCTTTCTTCTCTTGCAATAAATTCCTAAGGAAGAGGCTAGCCCTAACTTCTAGGAGGGGATTAAATAGGGGAAAATGATCAATAGTGGCTGCCATGGGCTGATTAGGTTTAGGTTTGGCTACATGGTGTGGGCCTATGGGCTTTAAGTCTCAAGTCATTAATCATGGTTTATGAAGTCATGAGCCATTTAGCCTAATCAACTCCAAAACTCTCCAAACAAGTTCTAATAACTTAAATCTCACTAAATTAGGTCTAACCAAGTTTACTTAACCTAACCAAGCCCAACTAACTATGGTTAGTTCCTAGTTTGGTCTACATTAGTCAAAACTAGTCCAAAATCAAACTAGTCCAAATAAATCCAAAATAAATCCTAAAAATTCCCATAAATTCTAATAAATTATAATAAATCCAAATAACCCTAAAATGTCAAAAAAATACCCTAATCACATGGCTAGGCTCTAGGGTAGGCAGTATCTACTAATCACTAGCACAACACCAAAATCACAAGTCATAAATTTAAATAGTTTAAAAATAATTAAAAATCACTAAAAATTCTAATATGAAATAAATATCATTAATTAATAATTATAATTACAAAAATTCAAAATTACCCTCATTTTAGAAACTGGGTGTTACAAGTCTACCCTCCTTAGAAAAATTTCGTCCTCGAAATTAAAATGGTAGTAGTCTTCTAGGTCAAACACCCCACAATCAAAAGTCTTAAACATACCGTCAGATAATCATATGTGTCTGTCCAAAATCATGATACTCAGAATCTTCGTCATGCTAGTGAGCAAGGCTACGATAATCACAGAGTCCTCGACTAAGGTACATACCTCTAGAATTATGGTATTTAAAATTTTTGCATTGCCGCATGCTTGGCAGCGAAAACCTTAAATTCCCACACCCGAGAAATACATCCAAAATCTGACTATATGTCCTCACAATGCCAGCTATCATGACTATAGAAAACTCTAGATTCCATAACTTAGGCGACCTAGCCCATACGACTTATCTCGAAAGAAACCAAATCGAAAAGAGTGCCAGATCAAAGCTTATCAACAGATAAGGAAGCAGATAAGAACAGATGGAATTGAATTTTAAGATTGATATAATGAGGCAAGGTGGGAATGGAATCGAAAAGAACAGAACCTGCAAGCACCTCTCCCACTGCCTGAGCATCCTCGACTGTCATGGCGTAAGCTCGCCCCTGCTGGCCTCCTCCAGCCTGATGCTGATACTGCACAAACCTCTGCTGCTGCGTCGGTAACGGTCCCCGCTGCTGACCTACCGGAGCCTTGGCTCCTCCTCCTGGTGCTGTGCCTATGTACTGGGAACACTCCCTCAGCTGGTGGTCCGCTGCTCCACATAGTAGGCACCTGCCCAGCCTCTTTCTGCACTCACCCCATCCATGCCCCGGCTTCTTGCAGTAGGGACAACTGACTACCTGCTGTCTCGGTGCCTGATGCTGTCTGGGCTGCTGCTGTCCCTGCTGATGGCCGTGACCCTGGAACTGCTGCTGAAACTGCTGCTGAACGTGCGGCCTCTTGGCCGGTCCTCCGCTACTGCTGCCTCCCTGGGAGTCTCGTCCCCTCTTGAGCCTAAGCTCAAGATCATCCTCTGCAGCTAAAGCGTCCACCAGGATCTCCTCAAATGTAGTGCTGCGGGCATTCTTGGTGTAGGACTTGACCTCTTTTACCAAGCCCTTCCGGAACCTCCGGGCCTTCGTCGTCTCCGACAGGTCCTCTACAAATCTGCCAAGACGGCAGAACTCTCCAGCATACTCCTCTACGGACTGGCTCCCCTGAACTAGGGCCTCGAACTGAGTCTCGAGGGCTCCTACAGCTGCCTCTGGGAAGAACTTCCTCTTGAACAGCTCCTTGAAAGCTGCCCAAGTCTGCCCTAGCGTACCGACCCTCGGGTCTGTCTGGTACCAAGTGCGGGCCAGGTCCTGCATCATACTGGCCGCTGCCTCAATCTGAAGCCTAGTCGGAATCTCAGCCAGCCTAAGGATCTCCTCCATATGCTCGATCCACTCATCGGCATACAGGATCCCCTCTGTCCCGCGAAAGTCCCTCGGGTGCATCTTCTGGAAGTCCTGGATGCCCTTCTCCCGTGGCTGGTACGGCTGCGGGGCTGCCGCTAGCTGAGCTATGACTCTCTCTACTGCAGTCATCGCCAGCTCAATGCCTCGTGCGAGCTCTGCTGTCTGCCCATGCTGCTGGGTCTGCTGACCCTCCATGTACTGCCGGAAGAAGGCTAACAGCTGAACGGCGTCAATCGTCCCTGCAGGTGGCTGCTGCTGCTGAAGAAGTACATCCGGAATCACCGGACTCGGCTCATGCCTCACTGCTGGTGGAGCTCCTCCAAAAGCTGCTGAAACGCCTACCCCAGCTGGCCTGACTGGGGCTGCAGCACCAGGGGCTGACTGCTGAGCATGAGAGGTGACAGACCTCTCATCGACGTCCCCCTGGCCCTGGCGATGCGATCGCGTCTCAACCATCCTGGAGACACAGATCAAAAGGAAACAATTGCTGAGAATGAGTCGAAATACCAATGGGGGACAGTTTAAATTCAAGGAAGACAATAAGAGGCAAATGTAGATATACGGAATCTGAATAAGAGTTTTTCCTATTTGTGATTGAGTACCTTCAAGAATATCCTAATCCTACTGCAGGCTGTAGTGAGACTCTAGATCGAATACCACTACATAAACTCGACCTGCATGGGCCACCACTAAAAACGTGTCACGACCCGCACCCACTGTGAGGGTACGAAAACGTAACAACGCCCAGCCTACGCCGCAGTGTCGGCGGTAGAACGCTGTCCTAGGTCAATCATCTAACAATATAAAGGTACCTGTACAGTATATACACTCCGAATGGAGGTGACATAACAGAACAGTCTCAATCACATCTAAGGCAGATACAGAATAGAAAAGGTAGATAGAGAGATCAGAAACACAATGTAATGCTAAATAAGAGAGAGGAAAATCTAAGTGTATAAGATAACAACTCAAGAACATCCAGCTCAAAACAGGTCTCTAAATATAACAACATCTCAGAACAACAACTGAAATTCAAATAACAATGCTGAAAGAAAACTAAGGCCTAGCTATCTAGTCTAGACTCTGAGAGTAGCATCCTGTGCTGCAGCTGGGTCCTCCAGAGGAACCAGGTCGCAGGTGTCGTCTAATCCTGCTCCGTAATAGGTGGTACATAGGGCCTCCTCCTCATCCTCTGTAATATTTTCAACAGGTCCAGTCAGGACAGGAGCGAGTACAGTACATCTCAACAGATCATAGCAGGTTAGAAAATATAATCATGCAGTAAAGTAAGATACATGAACTGAAGAAAAACAGTATGTAATCAGAGAGAGAAACTGTAATAGAAATATCTACTATACATAGAGAGCTAATAGTGACTAGTGAGTCAGAGTAAAATATAAACATGTGAATGGCATAGGAGATTCATGACTACAGCTAAGAGAGTGATTCATGACTACAGCTACTGGGATAATATTCACATGTCTATTTCCACTCCCCCATCCCCAATCGATACACAAAGATCTGTTCAAGTTATGTTAAGATTCGTGAACTTCACATGGCTCATAAAATGAGTGATACGTGAAGGTGATTCATGATGGCTCTGTGAACATGAGAGTACATGTGTCACAAGCGATTCGTGAATCAGAGGAAGCATAGAGATACGTGATGATTCGTGAAACGCACAAAACATGTAGTATCCGATGCTCCCGAGGGGGATAACATCTCATGAAAAGACCCATATAGTACCAATCCGTGTGACCAACGTGACAGTATCAAGTAAAGTAATTTAAAGCAGGAAAATAATTCTAAACAGGATATGAAATGATCAGAGAATGTACTCGCCTGTATCTGAGTGCCCAATATGAAAAGTACCGTCCAAGGAGTGGTGTCTGGCTCCTAATCAGAACAGCACAAGTCACAACAAATCTAAAATGATATAATGAAGTCCTACTATGCATTCTACATGAATCTAGGTCAATCTAGACCAAAGTCAACTCTTGGTCAACTCTGGTCAACCCTAGAAGTCAAACTAGGTCTAACAAGTCATTTCTAGGTCTAACTAGACTAATAGACACACCATAGGCCAATAGCACATATAACCCATACCATATCACATATGCAAGTTATGAATACCCTTATATTCCTATAGGCTAATATCCATAGGCCACCATATATGATACTTATACAATCACACATATATACTACCATATATAAATATACCTAAAGGTATACAAACATAAAAAGGCATTCAAGTGCTAAAGTATATGTGTGTGTGAAAGATAGAGTGGATGAGTGTCATAGAGTGATAGGTGAAAGGGAAATGTGGGTGTATGGCTATGTGTGTGAGTGACAGGAACCAAATCAGATTTGGTCACCCTCTAAGTGAAATTCCTGGTTTCATCTACAATGAACCAAACCTTTCAATCCTTCATTACATGTATCTAATAGATTCAAACTCATAACCCAACCTAAACTCAGGTTTGATATAACCTATAGTTCACCAACACATAAATCAACTCAGAATTTCAAATTAAGAGGAAAAAGGATGTCAAGCCTTACACTAACAGGTTTAACTGTAATATTCAAGTAACAGTTATAGTTCTCAGGATTTTAGTATTACACACACAGTTTTACAAACAATTTCAACTCAGATTTTTATATTAACATTACAGTTAAACACAAACATATTCAATCTCATAAGTGAAACTCAGTTTTGACAGTTCAACTCAAACCCAGGTTTTTGATGTGGATCAAAACAGTGAATAAAAACACTAACTTCTGAAAACAGACTTCACCAAAGCATTTCAAATGAAATATTCTCAGATTTCATCCAAGCCTCTACCAAACCTTCCCAACTTCAACATATCAACATACAAAACATAGGAGCATATGTTAAGGATTAAAAGCTATGAATATAACAGTTTAAACTAGATCAAAAGGCTGCCAGAAATCAAATTTACAAAACTGGAAAGTCAGAAATTTGGACTGATACACACGATTTCATGATAAATGGGGAAATGGAAATTTAACCATCAAAACCAAATTAATATACCAAAACAGTGGTTGGTAAAGTATCTACACATTACCTACGTGTTTTGTGTCAAGTTTGTGTCCACCCAAGTGGACACAAACGTGTCCAATTCAACCCAAATTGAAATCGGGCAAACTGGACACAGGAATTGGGGACAGCGTCGTGCGGGTGTGCACGCGTGTCGTGCACCCGACACAAGCCTACCCAGGCCTCGTGCTTGTGTCAGTGGGTGCACATAGGGTAGGTCTTCGTGTTCATGAGTCTGCATCGTGTCGAAACGTGTCGTGTCCAAAGTTACAACTGCGTATCAGTGGCTAACAAGTGACAGTGCACAGATCAGTGAAATCCCCGTGCGCGTGGAATTCCTCCCAAACCCGACCACGAACTGACACCAAATTTGGGGAGAGGGGTGACAGAAGGTACCCCAACAATCTCCCAAAGTTTCGTGTCAAGAATATTCGTGTCGTGTCCGGAATTAACCCCGTGATGCAGGGGATCACTGTAGCCCGCGCGCGCGTGTGCGCGAGGCGTGTGCACGAGTGTCGTGGAGACACGACACAAGCAAGATACCACCTCAGAGCTACAGAAATGATTAAGCGACAACAAAATATGAATTTACATTCAATTAGAATTCGAAAACAGCAAGGAAAGTCTCTCAGAGACATTTCATCAAACACAAACCACAAGTCACTGATACGTGTCCTGTTCGGACACGAAACGACACGAAACCCTAGGGATTCCTATTCCTATAGTTAGGTTAGGTCTAGGGCTCCCTATTCATGCATTTAAACTAGAGTTTCATGGTAGGAATGGTAAGTTACCTCAATGTATCAAATCCTTCCAAAAAGCTCAAAGAGTGGGGTTCTTCCCAATGGTGAAACTCCTCCAAATCTTTCCAAATCTGAGAATACTCATAGCCAACAGAAAGTAGGAAGAATTTAGAACCCAATGCAATTTGTTTGGGTCAAAAAGGAATAAAAATAGATTTATGATGAATTTCTAAAGATGGGAGCTCACCTCTTTCTTCTCTTGCAATAAATTCCTAAGGAAGAGGCTAGCCCTAACTTCTAGGAGGGGATTAAATAGGGAAAAATCATCAATAGTGGCTGCCATGGGCTGATTAGGTTTAGGTTTGGCTACATGGTGTGGGCCTATGGGCTTTAAGTCTCAAGTCATTAATCATGGTTTATGAAGTCATGAGCCATTTAGCCCAATCAACTCCAAAACTCTCCAAACAAGTTCTAATAACTTAAATCTCACTAAATTAGGTCTAACCAAGTTTACTTAACCTAACCAAGCCCAACTAACTATGGTTAGTTCCTAGTTTGGTCTACATTAGTCAAAACTAGTCCAAAATCAAACTAGTCCAAATAAATCCAAAATAAATCCTAAAAATTCCCATAAATTCTAATAAATTATAATAAATCCAAATAACCCTAAAATGTCAAAAAAATATCCTAATCACATGGCTAGGCTCTAGGGTAGGCAGTATCTACTAATCACTAGCACAACACCAAAATCACAAGTCATAAATTTAAATAGTTTAAAAATAATTAAAAATCACTAAAAATTCTAATATGAAATAAATATCATTAATTAATAATTATAATTACAAAAATTCAAAATTACCCTCATTTTAGAAACTGGGTGTTACAGTGACCCATTTTCTCCTACGTCAATTTGGTCCAATTGATCTTCGGTAGGAGGTTCTCGTTGTTCAAATCAGAGTTCCCATTGGGTGTCCATTCGTTGAGCCTAAGGATCTGTTTCGGGATTTTCTTCGATATCTTCGTCATAACCTTCCGGGAGTTCAGCGAAGACCATGTTAGAAGATACGATCAATCGATGAACTTGACCGATGCTGGTGTCAGAATCCCATGATCTAGAATCAGAAGAGTTGGAGAGCTCTTCACTATCGGATTCAGAGACTTCTGAAGATAAGACCGGAGGTGAAGTATATCCGAGACCTCTTTTCATCCTGCTGTAATACATCTCGAATTTTCCTTTCGGAACAACCGTATGGATAGGAGTTCGTCTGCCCTTACTGTAATTGAGGCCATTCTTGAAGTCATAACCTATCTTTTGGATAATATCTTTTGATTGTTGACTATAACGACGAAGTTGGAGACGTCCGATATCGTTATTTTTGCTATCATCCGTATAGCTAAATTTTTGTTCTGGCTCTTTACTAAAAAGTATTGGACTCTCACCTCTCTTTCGAGAAGGGATAACAAAATATGAGTCATTTGGATGTTCAAATAATACTTCCGTCTGAAGGGATTGTTCGACTCCTATTGTAAATGACTGAAAGCTGTCTAGCATATCCAAATAGCATTTAGTATGATAAATGACATCAGTATACTGGAAAGTAGATGCTTTTTTATTGATTTGTACATCCATATTTACAATAGGACCATTAGCCTTAGCCGGCTTGGTCAGATCGATTACAAGAGAAGGATAAGAAGAGGAAGGAGTTTTAGGCTTGTTGCGACGAAGGTCGATAACAAGCGGCTCAGAAGAGGTGAGATCCCTTTGATCTTTGTTACGACGGAGGTCGATAACCAATGGCTCAAAAGTGGTGAGCTTCTTTCGATCTTTGTTACGACGTAAGTCGATAACCAGTGGCTCAGAAGAGGTGAGCTCCCTTTGATCTTGATTATCACCAGTCGATTGCTTCTGGGCTGGCAGATGAATAGCTAGTGGTTTGGAGGATTGAGGATGAGAGACACGTCCTTTGACAGGTATGATGAGAGTGTCACTGGGTACTGCTTCTTGTTCTTCTTCACAATCCATGGCCAAAACCACCTTCATAAACTCTTCTTTGTACATGCGAGCGTCGATGCAATATGCTTCGACGCCCTTGAAAGGGTAGAGATCTGCAACTTCTTTTTGGACTTCCCCTTTGTCATCAACGTATTTAAAGCATTGATGGAGAGTAGAAGGAACAATATTGTGTTCATGAAGGAATGATCTCCCCAGAAGAGCATTGTAAGAACAACCATGGTTGTCTATAATGTAGAAGGTCACCTTCGTACGAAGATTGCCAATTTGGAGTTTTAGGCGTATCTTGCCTAAAGGTTCACTTCTTTCCTGGTTGAATTCCACAATGGTAGTGATAGTGCCTGAGAGGCTATGCACTGGAATCTTCAGAGCATCCAACATAGTCTTAGGCATGATACTGAGTGCTGACCTTGGATCTATCAGAATACGATCGACCTTCATGGAGTCGACGTATCCTGTAAAGTAGAGAGGACGGTCATGTCGGTTGTCTTTCATCAACATGTCATCTTGTATGAAGGTAATATTTGGAATTAATTCTAACACACTGTGACAATGGAGACAATAGACAGGTTCTGATTCAGGTTTCTTGAGAAGAGTTAAGCAAGTGTCTGCCTGCATCAAAGCCTCACTCAGTGTTTCTCGAGTCTCTTTAGAGAGGCGTAAGAGCTCGAAGATAGACAGCCTAGCCGGTGTGTTGGCTAGTTGAGCCAATATATCAAAGTTATATAGTTTTTCAAGTCCAAAGGGGGATGTCTTCTTCAAAACTTTGTCGAAATGGACTTGTTGTTTGCCTTTGTCAGCTGCTGCTGATTTAGGAAGAGTTGGTTTCGCAACCGGTAATGATGTAGAAGGGATGACTTCTGTAGAGACAGGCTACACTGGAACAACTTCGGAGGATGAAGCAGGATCCTCCTGAGTTTTAGAATGCTTCCGTTGATAGGTTTTTCCTGACCTGGTGCCTAACAGGATTTCTTCTTCAACTATGAGGTCAAAAGACACCATATTGCAGCTCTTTGTTTTGTCTTTGGAGCGTTCTTTTTGCTTGGAGGAAGAATGAACTTCAAAATCTTTAACAAGATCAGGATGAATCCACATGATCTCGCCATTATCAAGGGATAAGGGGACAAGACCTTCACTTTATGGAGGAGGAAGATTCTTAATCTCAAGAATGGTCCTGGGAATGGGGATGATACCACTCTGTACCACTTGTGGCTGGAAGTCACCAAACTGTACAGAAATTATGTTGGCTGTAACAATCTTTTCATCCTGCTGGAGAGTGATGACACCGGCGTTGACTAGCTCTTGAATCTTTCCTTTGAGCACATAGCATGCCCGAGTAGGATGCCCTATGAACCTGTGATAAATACAGTACTTAGGGTGGTCAGTCTTACCGACTTCATCAGGCTTCTTCGGGTCAGGAACTTGCAATTTATTGCTCTTCAGCAGACAGTCGAAGATGCTCGCTGTATCATTTTCATCAAAGGAATACTTTACTTTTGGGCGAGGTTCCTTTGGTGGAGGTGCAGAAGGAGTAGAGGTAGACGTGGGTTGAGCCACGCTAACAACCAAGGATTTCTTGTTCTTGAGATTGATATTCAAGGTTTTTTGTTCTTGCGGTTGTTCTGGCGATTACCGCCAACGGATGCAGAAGATTCATCTCGATCAGGGTTAGACATATGTACCCCCAACTGCTTGAACTTCTTGGCACTCACTTTAGCTGCTTTAGCGTTGAAAATGAATGACGGCCAGTCCTGGAACTGTGTTGACCTCGTCCACATGCTGATGATAGGCAACAAGTTTGACTTACAAGTGTCTATCGTTACAACAGATGGGGTTCCGGGAGGCATTTTGAGTTCTTCTCGGCAGAATTGTTCAATGAAACTCTCAGTAGTTTCATTATGTCTTTGCTTGATCTTATTGAGGGCGGATATAGTCATATCGTTGATACCTTCATAGAATTATTCCAGGAACATTTTCTTGATCTCGACAAATGAAGTGATAGAGCCGTCAGGCAGGCTGCGGTACCAATCATATGTCGTATTGGCTAAACAACCGACAAAGACTCTGGTAAGAAGAGCATCACTTGGCTGGAGCTGGACAGTTATTACCTTGAAATGGTTAATAAACTGACTCGGGGAAGTACTGCCGTCAAACAGCGTGATTGTAGGAATCTTGTACTTAGGAAGGAATGGGACTTCCTTCCATTCCACTGGATAAGGTTGTTTGATCCCAAGCCTCTGTAAACCGTCTTTCACTTTGAAGGCCTCGAACTGATTACGTAGTAGTTTTATAGCCTCATTGGCATCTCCTGGGGATGGAGAAGTAATAGGATGGCTCACCGTATTAGGAGGAGGAACAACATGGTAAGCATTACCCCCAGCCCCTGAATGACTGGATGTAACTTGAATAGGTATTGAGGCTACAGGAGGGGACGGTACCCCCAGACCTGCATTGACAGGCACCGATAATGCTATAATCTCTGGATTGACAGCAGGTACAGTCGGTGATACTGTATATTGAGCTATGATAACAGTATGCATACTTGCGATCATGTCAGCCATGGTTTTCAATTTATCTTCCAGTGCAGCGATTCGTTGTTCTTGACTGGCCACACTAGAAACATTTGGATCTTTAGTGACAACATAGGCTGACACTTCTCTGGGCACCGTAGAAGACACTGTCTATTTAGAGCTTTCACTATATGCATCATAATCAGAGAAAAAGTCATCCCCTGAATGAGAAACAGAGAAGTGACCATAAGGATCTTGGAGAAGATCCCTGCGACCAGCTGTGTCTCGACTTCGAGATCGGGTGTGTCGGAATACTCCTTCTGAGGATTCATGGAGTAAATCCAGATATCGTTGACTGGGCTTACGGGGTTTGCCATGCTTTGAACACTTCCTACCCCCGGTGTCTCGAGAAGCCATATTTACAGAGGCATAGAGCACCTCGTCTTTATCTTCAGACATTGGTTCAGAAGTTAAACGATCGAAGACAGATCGTTTTGTCGTCTGGCAACAACACTTAATAACCACCTTGTGATTACAACGGTGTTCCAATGGCTGGATTGGAGGTGTTGAGGTGTTATTCTGCTTCTGTTTGAGGTGTTCCCGAAGGTCAGGGGTATGTTCTTTGACGACATTCGGAACATGATTTCGATTCTTCAGATGCCTTGTCCCATGAGTATACAGAGAAGTACTTAACTCATTGGCATAAGTATCAGGATTTTTCCTCCTGGAGGTTTGTTTTTGATACAAATTTGCCTTCGGAATTGGTTGCTTGCGTTTTATAGAAACTGGTCTGTTGAGATAAGTCCGTAAATCGGCAAACTCACCCCCATGGGCTTCTGTCTGAGACACCAGCAATTTCCCCTGCTTTGAGCAGGACATCCGAAGAGTTGGGAGATCTTGGAAATGTGCAACTGGAGTAGGCAAGATGCCTCTCTGATCAATATTCTTCCCTTTAGCAGGAAGAGTTTTTGTACTGTTTGGTTCCGAGGCACATTCAGTTGGATCTTCTACGATAAAAACTGGAGAAGACTGAGAAAAGACCAAAGGGTCTTTTCCTTTATTTTGTGAAAAAGGGTTGGATAAAGAGTGTTTCCCTCTGTTATTTTCCAGATTCTGAACTAGGGAAGATTGAGAAAAGACCAAAGGGCCTTTCCGTTTATTCTGAGGCGGAGGAGGAGCAGTCAAAAGACTACCCCCTGTGGGTTGCGCAGGAACAACATGAGGCTTTGAAAGTGGGACAGGGCTTTTCCCTTTGTTATTAGAAGAAGTGAGAGAAGTCAGAAGACTATTCCCTTTGGGTTGCGCTGGAATAGAGGAAGCAGCAATTTGCCTTCTGGAGGAGATGACAGATGGCTCCTTAGCCATAGAACCAACAAAGAGTGCAACTTGTGCTCTAGAAGAAGTAGCAAGTGAAGCTTTAATCACAGAGGGCTTAAGTTGCGATTTGTTCGAAGGAGTGGTGGATTACGCAGGAGGGAAGGAGGTTGCCAACTGCGCCAGAGGGAGAGGGGTCTTGCATTTTTCCATAGCAGCATAAGTTGTGGATTGCTCTGTGGCAAAGGCAAGAGGAGCAGTGTACTGCGCCTGGGCAGTTGAAGCTCTGGCTTGCGCTTTGGCAGCACAGGTAGTGTTTTGCGCAAGGACAGAAGTGGTTATTGGTTCCTTGGCAGTAGAGATAGCAGGCTGCGCAGATGACTGCGTAGAGGACTTTGGAGTCCACACTGAGCGGACCTTGCTCTTGGCAGAGGCCGCCGTACGATGAATAGCCCCAGAGTTGATCATCGCTTCATAGGCAGTCTGGTTGACCTTCACAACCAGCGTCTTCTGCGTCTTTCCGATAGATGCAACGTCACATTGAGTTGTCACTTTCTCGTCGGAGGAGAAAGTCGTCCCCAGCAGAGTCGCCATTTTGTTTGCAAAAACAAAAGTCTTTTATTTTACAAACTTTAAAGAATAGTACAAGAGTACAATGAATTCTGGAAAAGTACAACTATAGGAATCCGATCTGAATACGATCGCTTTATTCTTTGGACGATGTGAACTTTGAAGACGATAGCCTCTGAAGAATGCAGCAGCACTTGGACAAGAACTCCTGATCTCTGATGATAATATGATCTGATCCCCTTAATGAAGGAATTAAAACTTTATTTATAGAGTTCTAGAAATAACTATTTTGTAGTTATTCTGGATTGCACATGATGAACTGCGCTGGCAACAGACTGCGCAGACTACAAACTGTGCTGGCCTATTGGGCAGTTGCTCGATCGTGGGCTAACTGTATTCAGACGCGTGGCATTGTTTGATTGAAATGCGCTTGGTCGTGTACAGGCGGTTGCTACATGGCGAGCAATTGATGGCATGTAAGCCACGTAATAAATGTTAGTTATTTGATGAATCGCGCTAACCGAATAGCGCTAGCTTCATACTGCGCTTCCTTCTAGTCAATGGATAGCGCTAGGATTCGGACTTGGTCAAACTGCGCTGAGGTTGGACTGGCAAACTGTGCTGAGGTTGTACAGCTGTTCTCGAGCGCTGTACTGCACAAGAAACGAATGGACTCCTCATTTTTCGGGCTGTCAGGCTGGCAGAAGATCCGATCTTTGTCAGGTAATGATGGCGTTTCTACGTCAGCGTAGCGCGCTCGGGTGGTAGCGCAGTTCAGCTCGCACATTTGATTTGCAGCGCAATCTACCTCCAGCGCAGTTCATTTGAAGGGTGCGCAATTGAGACTTCTCTGCCTATTTGATAGATACAACTTGATTTTTAGGACATACAACAATGTCAAAGAGTGAAATCGAAGAAGAACTATTCTATTTACTTGGTTCTATACAACCCTGGTTAAACCTCCCATAGTCTTTTGTTAACTAATTGGCTCATTTCCTTTAGTTACTGTTTTTTCCTGAAATTAACTGGAGTTAGTCTTCCTATTGTTAGTACTGGATCCAGGATTTAGTGCTAGTATATGGTCTCTACTAGTGACACTAAAGTATCACGGTATCCTACCTAGGTAAGTCCTCTTTAGTATTTGGGTTAGCTTCCTAGGCGACACACAAGTTGACACCAAGAAGGACACTTAACTCCATCCCGGTTACTCTAGGTAGCAAAGTTCTGTTACTATAATGCATTACAGATGACATGGCTTGAATCATCTGCAGATGGGATGATACTAAGTCAAGATGGCACTGAGAGTCACCTTAGCTACCAAGGCTTGCCTCTGGTATTAAAACATAATCAATTATCAGTTATCAGGGAGTTGGTCAACTTGTATTGAGTGGATTGGTATTCAAAGATGGTACCACAATAATCTCAACTAAGTCAGGGGAAAAGTTCTTATGGTAGGTAAAGCATTGACTGTTGAACATTCGAACTATGGTAAGATCAATTTTCAAGGTATTACCTACTTCCATTATCTGTATGAAACTTTATTTGACGTTGGCTCTAACAACTCAGGTATTAATGTCTACCCTGTCTGTTACGTGTGGCGTTATTGGGATCATAGTACTTAACCGTTTTGGTCCAGTTATCTGTTCAAGGGGTAATTCAGTACATTAGAACAGGGTCTGGTCATTTAGTGCTTTAAAATTTCAAGGAGAGTTCAACTAGGCCTGAGTTCATAGGATACCTTGAGGAAAAATTTATCATCTGGTGTCAGTCAAATATCGACTGATTCAAATGCCATGATACTTAGGTATCAGATTCGATTTCAAGTATCCTACTGATCCTTGATCATCGAATCACAATACGTAATATCTGTCACAGGTATCAGATCGAATATCCGTCTAATAACTGGTTTTCTTGATTCAATAAACCTATTACTGCATCTGTATCTACTGATAATCGTTGACTATCATATGATACCAATATCAACCTGATATGCTTTCTCTCAGGTATCATCTGATACTGGTCGGACATCCCCTGATACCTTCAGGGTTAGGTATACTATACTGGTAATCCAAACTGCTACTGAATTGAGTATCCACTGATACTCACCGAGTATCAACTGATACTCTTCGAGTATCACCAGTGGTATAGCTGAGTATGGTATCTGATATGATACTAAGATGACAACATCTGCTATAAACTGTGGTATCTAAATATAGGTGGGTATTTACCTACCGATTCGTGGGCTATTATTGACATGCTAACACACCTTTAAGTGCATTACCCCTTCTTTTAAACTTATAATCTTAAGGTTAAGGTCATCCCCCCTCTCTTATCCATTTCTTCCTATTGAAAACGTTCGACATATACCATTTCTTTTGGTTATGGTTGTGCCAAACGACAGAAATTTACATGTATAAAAAGGGATTTATGTACCTTCTTCGAGACTGGTGCTAATTCGACTGTTCTTGGGAGGGTTCCTCGACTCTGATGCTTGCGGTAGGGGAAGTACTAGGGTTTTGCAGATCGGAAAGGATCAATATCCCCTCATATATATATAACGTGAAGATAAGGTGGTTTTTGATTTGAAACTAGATATGGCTTATCAATGGTTTGAGTGTTGATCCTGATTGGATTGAAATCCTCTCAGAGGCCAGGTTGACAAGGGGTCGACTAAGGAAAAAATTCAAAATTTGTATTTGGGATTCTCTAGTTTTCTTTATGAAGGGTTTAAATCCTGAATTGCGCTCCATCAACAGAGCTCAAAGCCCGAAAGTGTTTGCCTACATGCTTCAGTTGGAACTTTTGTAAATAGACCCTTTCATATATGTCAATCTTTGCAAGAAATAACATCCACTTTGTTTTATATATATATATATTATATATATATATATATATATATATATATATATATATATATATATATATATATATATATATATATATATATATATATATAGAAAGGAATGATGTCCGCTGCTCCCCCCTTCCCCCTTTCCCCTCTAGGAGAACCCCACCCCTCCCCCCGGGATCCTGGCCGCCCGGCCATTCCCCCGCCGCCCTCCTCCGTCATCAGCACAACCCGCACCCGTACCTTCCCAGGCGACGGCAGGGTCACCCGCAAGACGGTCTCCGCCGGACGGCGTGCCGCTCTCTCCCGCTGTCGGCCTGGACCCCCGCTCACCTCGCCCTGGTAGGCGTCTCCTCCGTGGGGCTTGCTCAGAAGCTCAGGTGGCCGCCGGTGGGACTTCCCCCGGTCCCTTCTTCCGTCACCTCCGGCGCCTCCTCCCGCTCAGACGCCCCTTCCGCCCTCGTCGGAGCTCCACCCCCTTCGCCTCCTCGCCTCGGAGCGGCTCCGCCCCTCCGGTGGCCCCCATCCCCCTCTGTGGCGGGCATTCTCAGACGGCCTACTTCGGGAGCCTCCGGGATCTCTTCCACTGGGAGTTCCAGGCCGTCACCTACTTAGAGGTCGAATTTGACATTTCAAAATTCGAATCTCCCGCTCTCGCATGCGCCCCCCATCTTGGGGAGCCATGCGCCCCTATGCCTTCGCACATGTGCGCCCCAGACGATCGAGCAGGCGTATGCGCCCCACATGCGGAGCTATGCGCCAGGTTCTACTGTCGGGGCCCTTCAGCCATGTACGCCCCACCTGTGGGGACATGTGCCCGGGTCGACTGCAGGGGACCTCGTGCCCCCTTCCCATGCGCTCTATGCGCCCCTGGGCTCTGTGCCTGCCCCCGCCTTCCATGTGCCCCTGGAGCCAGGTCGGGCGCATGCTTCCGGATCAGTGCCTGTGGATGCCCAGCCTGCATGCGTCCAGCAGGGCCCATCCCCCCTGTCTTGTACGGTCGGTCATGCCCCCGCGGAAGCGGTCCAACATTCACGTGACCTTCCTTCATTGGGATCTCCTGTGCCAGCATCCATCTGCAGGCCTACGGGCCCCACCTCTTCTCATTTTGTTGAGTGTTGCTCACCTCCGTGTGGCTCCCCCTCGGGACGCGATGTAGTTCCCGTCCCACCCCCTCTACCCGCACGCCGGGCACCAATCCGCCTCCGCCCCCTAGTCGCTCTTTTGATGATATTTTGCGTCCAGATATGCGTCTCCAGTCGCCTCCCCCAGAGAATGGTATCGAGCTCCCTGAGCTTGAGTTCTCCACCCCGCCTGATGGTGAGAACATCAACGTGCCGTTCTCTCCCGCAGAAATTTTCTTCCTATCCTCTACGTTCTCGAAGACATTCGTGTTAAAATTCCAGTCAGGATGCCCTAAACTACTGGTCGCGCAGGAAGCCATTGCAGGTTGGGGTATCTCCTCCCCTTACCAGGTCGCACCGATGGATTCCAAGCATCAGTTCCTTCACCTATCATCTGACACTGACTGCTCCCTAGTCTGGGCGAAGGGCTCCACCACCATCGGTGTCACGACCCGTACCCAATATTTGGGCATGAATCATATACACGCCCAGCCTACGCAGCAGAGTCGGCGGTAGAACGCTGTATCAATATGATGAACAACCACGCAGTAAAAATATATCACAAGGAAGCAAATAATTCTAAATCTCAACTCAGCTGCCATGAATAAAAATAGACTTGTCTCAAAATGAAAGAAAGTCTAAATCAAAGTAATCTCTACTACATGTCTCAACTCATCTCATAAATCAAATACAAGATCTCAGTACTAACAAATGTCTAAGATAGAGCAACGGGGTCAGATGCTGCATAATCCTCCTGATAGACAAGGTCCGTCTCTAAGGCATCTCCCAAATACGGGCCATACTCCTCTGGACACACGATCTCATCGCCATCATCTAAAATTTGTTTGCTTACCCAGTCAGGATGGAACGAGTACAATTCACTGAGTGCAATTCCAAATATATGAAAATGACTATACAGCAGGGGTTAGCTTTTAGACATATGATTCATAAAATAAAATGAAGAAAGACAATAAAACTGAATAAGAACAAAAAATAAAATGCAATAAAATACTCACCAACTGACTGACTGAAATACCTTTGATATGTGATCGACCTCGGGACAATTATGCGACACGGTCTACACGGTCTAAAGTTACACGGTCTACAGTTACATGGTCTACAGTTACACGGTCTACAGTTACACGGTCTACATGAAATATTGTAATAAAGAGATACTGTCTACAAAAATAGTAATCACGATCTACACAGTTTAAATACAGTAAAAATAGTAATCACGATCTACACGGTCTACAAGATGTAAATGAAATAAAGATCACGGTCTACAAGGTCTATAGGGTCTACACGGTCTAAGGTCAGATCATACATCGTTGGTACTTCACTGCTCTCGACACGACAAAGAATAAGATCATAAAACTGGAATCACATATCTATCCACTAATCACTGATGTATAGTAAAGATCAATAATGAAAACAAACAATAAACTGTACTCGCCTGGCGTCCTGGGCTGCTGGCACGGGTCAGTGTCCAAGTCGAGATCCAAATATCCTATTTAAAGAACCACAGAGTCATGATACAATACAATATGAAGATTTTGTGTTCTAACTATAATTTACTTCATTGATTCATTGCCTACCCTATTTACTATGTCATCAGTTGAAATTATATCTTAGAAAGGAACTAGCATCAATTCTTCCTAAATACTTGTTTATGGGTAAATGACAGTTGAGTCATCTCTTATACACAAGTATAATTTATTTCATAAATGGTTCCTAGCTCAAGGTGATCACAAACCTTCTATCTACATAGCCTGTCTTATTACCCAAGACTAATGCCTAACTTGGCAGTTTATATGTTTAGGCATTTAACCCTCCTGGACTGGTTTCAGATTATGACATCAGCCATTAATTGGTTTAAAGTTCAGGTCTGCCCTTCCCCACCCATATCATAAGTCTCATGGTCATGAATGGTGTCCTGATTCTGCAGTTTGATACACCTGCGATAACAGGGGAGTTTCAGTTGATAATGATGGCTTAAGAAATCCTTTCCTTAATACCATTTGTATTCACCACAGTCTGTCCCAAAAGATGGCTGTTACACCCGACTACAGTAGCCTTATGGTGCATCTATAACTCAACCATCTAATCTTCTGATATAAAAAACAGTTGTTCTCTTACCCCTGTTCACCAGGTTCTTGATACATGTGTACAGGTACAAACGTGTAGACCCAACTCTTGGATGTGCTACCCATTGCTTATCAGTTATTTGTGCGTCTCTAGTTAGGGACTACTACCATCTACTTGGTTTGAACAACTATCAGAGGGTATTGAGGCTCTGCTGTTCTGATACCAGAAGGGAGTCACAGCTATTTGGGTTCAAGTTTAAATGTGCCTTGATGATACCATGGCTTATTTGCCTTATGCCAAGTCCCATTACATGGGTATTCTTCCTGAAACCGATCAGGATGGATAGGGGGACTGATATGGCATGAACCATATCCTGAATGAAATTTCTGAGTATCAACAGGGGTGAATTTAAGGAAAGGTAATTCTTCTAACTTGGATGGGTTAGGACTGAACCATTAAGGGTTACTACTTCAACCGAAGTGTGGCTATTCTTGTGAATGTGAAACTGATCTCTGAGTACCCTGCATAGGAGCGTTCCTCTCAGATATATATCTCCTTATTGAGATACTGGTGTTCCATATTACCCGATACCTAGTACACAGATTAGCAAACTAATTCAGATCATAATTATCGTGTGTCGAAGGACCCAGGGGTTATCTTGATTGCCAATCAAGGCTTGACACAAGCCCTGGCTGCAGCATCTTAGCCTTGCAGGCACTAGCCTAGCACAGTTACCAGGTTACAATATGTCACACGACCCCCCCTAAGATTGGTCTGATAGGAAATCATACCCCTGTTAAAAGATCTCTACTGATACTCTTTGAGTATCACAGTGATGAAGATGGTGTGATATTAGGTTTAAATGAGTTCTTGGTATGGTATGGTGGTTATTCCCAATATTACTCATGATTCACATTACGAAATATGCAGCTAACTACATGAGTCCAAGGTCGAAGACAACCTTAGATGAAGTGGAGAAGACTTACCCCTGTTGCTGTGACAGGCTTTGCGGAGAAATCGACAGTCCTCCAAACCCTCTTCCTCTTCCTCGTTCTTCCTTTCCCGATCCTGATTTCCCACTTGGTTTCCTTCGACAGGGGAAAAATATAGGGTTTGCAGAGGAAATCGGTTGCTCCCCTATTCCTACATATATATGTATATCTCTGTTGATAAGAATACGATTTAAAATCTGATTTGCTTTATCCATTGCTTGGCTTTTAATCGGATACTCATTTGAATCCTGCCAGATTGAGGATCGATATTAACAATCTATGCTACCCAAGTTGGCCGAGGGTTTATAAGGGAACAAAACTTGAATTTGTTATTTATGGCTTGGATTGATCTTCAAGAATTTGAATTTATCCTAACTAGGGAGGACCTTAATTTGAATCTCCAGTATCCTGACTGTGGGAGTGTTATCTCAGATTTGAATTTAACTATAGGACTCCTAGTATACTGATTTAAGGATTTTGAAGCTGGACACCTTCCCACAGACAGTGTACTACCCTGTGTTGACCTATATCAGGGTACATGCATATCTCTTCAAGTCAACAATTTGCTAAGACCCTGTTAAGGTTCTTTTCCAAAGGACCCCCCCTTTTTCTCCCTCTATCAATACTTATATTTGAATATAAAAGTGTACTAAAAGAAAACAGGGGTCAAAATTAAAAATAGACTTTGGATAGATAATAATTAATAAAAAGTAAGTTAGCATGTTGATAATTGGGCAAGGGGTTTACAAGTCTACCCCCTTAGGTTAATTTCGTCCTCGAAATTTAGCTGAAAAGTGGTAAGAAAAGTACCTCAGTCCTCAAAGAGGTAGGGATAGCGCTCGCGCATCTCATCCTCTCTCTCCCATGTAGACTCGCTCGGGGAGTGGTGTTTCCACGCGACACGAACCAAGGGAATCACTTGATTCCTTAGCACCTTCTCTCTGCGGTCTAAGATCTCCACGGGCTGCTTCTGGTAACTGAGACTCGGTCCCACCTCGATCTCTGAATGGTCCAAGACATGGCTGGGGTCCGCCACGTATCGTCGTAGCTGGGATACATGGAACACGTTGTGTACTCCTTCCAGTGCAAGCGGCAAGGCTAATCGGTATGCTACTGCACCGATCTTCTCGAGAATCTCAAACGGCCCGATGAAACGTAGGCTGAGTTTGCCGCCTTTACCGAAACGGATAGTACCACGTGTCGGAGAAATTTTCAAAAACACCAAGTCATCGACCTAGATGCACAAAATGTTAACACAAACTCTTAACTATACACATAAATAATCCTCAGTAAATTCTATACCTCAAACGCTAACGGCCTACGGTGACTATCGGCCCAGTGTTTCTGCCTGTCCTGAGCCACGCGAAGCCGCTCTCTAATCATCTTGACCTTCTTCGCAGCATCTACTACCATCTTTGGTCCCAATAGTGCACGCTCTCCTACATCATCCCAAGACAGCGGGGTACGACATCTCCGACAATACAACGCCTCAAATGGGGACATCTCGATACTAGCTTGGTAGCTGTTGTTATAGGAGAACTCCACGAGATGAAGGTGGTCCTCCCATGAGCTGCCAAAATCTAGCATGCAAGTCCGCATGATATCCTCGAGCGTCTGAATGGTCCGCTCCGACTGTCCATTCGTCTGTGGATGATAAGCAGTGCTGAACTTGAGCGCTGTGCCCAAACTGGCCTGTAAGCTCCTCCAAAAATAAGATGTGAACCTGCTATCTCGGTCCGACACGATACTCACTGGAACCCCGTGTAGCCTGACTATCTGCTTCACATAGAGTTCTGCCAGCTTCTCCGTAGACAACCCCACTTTAAATGGAATAAAGTGGGCCAATTTGGTCAACCGGTCAACAATGACCCAAATCGCATCCTTCCCGCCCGATGACCGTGGAAGACCGAAAATGAAATCCATAGTGATGTGTTCCCACTTTCACTCGGGTATCGGTAGCGGCTGCAACAAACCTCCTGGTCTCTGCCTCTCGGCTTTGACCTGCTGACATACGAGGCACCTAGAAACGAAGCGAGCTACTTCGCGTTTCATGCCATACCACCATACGTGGTTGCGCAGATCCCTGTACATGTTATTGGCTTCCGGATGTAAAGAATACTGGGAGCGATGTGCCTCTTGCATAACTTCTTCTCTAAGCTCTCCACTCGGTACGCAAAGCCTCGACCCGTGCCTCAACAAACCATCCTCTACAATAGTGAAATCATCCAATAATCCAGCTCGAGCTTGTGCTATGATTTCCTTCAGCTGCTTATCTTGATGTCGTGCCTCACGAATCCTGTCCATCAATCCTGACTGAATCTGCATGCCCATCATCTGCATCTCGGCTCATGGAATGACGATCTCGATGCCCAAACTCTCTAAATCCGCTAACAAATGACGATCTCGGGTCAAGCACATTGCCACGGGATACCTGCTCAAAGTATCCGCAACAACGTTGGCTTTTCCCGGATGATACTGCAGTGATATGTCATAATCACTCATCAGCTCAAGCCATCTGCGCTGCCTCATGTTCAACTCCTTTTACGTGAAGACGTACTTTAAGCTTTTGTGGTCAGTTAAGATTTCCACTCGCTCTCCGTACAAATAATGTCTCCACAGCTTCAAAGCGAAGATCACGGCTGCCAACTCAAGATCGTGGGTGGGATAGTTCTTCTCATGCGGTCTCAACTATCGAGATGCATAGGCTATCACTCTTTTATTCTGCTCTAGGACATAACCCAATCCTTTGCCCGAGGCATCACTATAAATGGTGAAACCTCCCGATCCCGAAGGCAAGGCCAAAATAGGGGCTGTCGTCAGTCTCTTTTTCAATTCGTCGAATGCAGCCTGGTAATCCTCCGTCCACACGAACTCCATATCTTTCCTCGTGAGCCTAGTAAGCGACTCTGCAATCCGAGCGAAATCCTGTACGAACTTCCGATAATACCCTGCTAGCCCCAGAAAACTTCGTATCTCTGCCACTGTATTCGGAGTAGACCATGCTTCCACTGCTATCACCTTCTTCGGATCGACGGATATACCGTCGCCTGTCACCACATGACCAAGAAACTCTATCTTATCCAAGAAGAACTCACACTTCGAGAGCTTTCCATAGTGCTTCTCCCTCCTGAGGGTCTCTAGCACGATCCTCAGATGTTCCTCGTGCTCCTCCGGTGTTTTTGAATAGATAAGTATGTCATCGATAAACACCACCACGAACTTGTCAAGGTACGGATGGAATACCTTTTTCATCAAGTTTATGAAAACTGCCGGGGCATTCGTCAATCCGAACGGCATCACCATGAACTCGTATTGTCCGTACTTGGTCCGGAAAGCAGTCTTCGGTATGTCTTCCTTCTTCACTTTCAACTGATGGTACCCCGACCTCAAATCTATCTTAGAGAATACCCGCGTGCCGCTCAATTGGTCGAAGAGATCGTCTATCCTCGGCAGCGGATACTTGTTCTTAATAGTGTGGTTGTTCAAGTTCGGTAGTCGATGCACATTCGTACCGTACCATCCTTCTTCGGCACAAAAAGTACAGGGGAGCCCCATGGCGATGAACTCTCCCTGATGAACCCCTTCTCTAGCAATTCGTCTATCTGCTTCTTTAATTTTCCAGCCTCTTTGTTGTTGATTCGATACACCGGTTGCGCTGTTGGCACTGCGCCTGGCACTAGATCAATGGCAAACTCGATGTCCCTGTCTGGCGGCAATCCTGGCAAGTCTTCGGGAAAAACGTCTACGAACTCTGTGGTGATGGGATGTGGGATCTCCTCTCCCTCGATCATAGCTCTGCAAATAGCTTCGCACTGCTGTTCGACTGCTCCTCTCGCGAACTCGAATGATGGTTCCTCCGGAGGACTGAATACAACACATCCTCGGTGGCAGTCTATACTGGCAAAATTCTTACTCAACCAATCCTTACCGAAGATAATGTCAAAACTCGGTAGTGGCATTACGAGTAGGTTGGCGCGCAACTCTCTACCTCCCAAGGTGATGCGCCTCTTCATACAGATATCCTTGACTATGATAATGCCTCCGCCTGTCATGATCTTGCAACTACCACCCAAAGATACAGACGCTATACTATGCTTGAATACAAAAGCTACAGAGATAAAACTATAGGATGCGCCAGAATCAAACAAGGCTATAGAGGAAATAGAATCGAGAAGTATGGAACCTGCTATCACATCTGGTGTGGGCTCGGGCTCCTCAATAGTCATAGCAAAAGCTCGGCCCTGCTGGGGTGCTCCTCTCTGCTGGTGCTGGGCGAACCGCTGCTACTGAGTGGGTAGCGGTGGTCCTCGCGGCTGTGGGGCCGCTGGTCCTCTCTGTGCTGGAGCTGTCACTCGTCCTGCTCGATTGGGAGCCACTGCGCAATCCTTCAGCTGATGTGAAGGTGATCCGCATTATAAACACGATCCAAGTCTTTCTCTGCAATCGTCCCAAACGTGTCCGTTCTTTCCGCAAAAGGTGCAACGTGGGGTCTGCTGGAACTGCCCCTGCGTCTGCTGTGTCTGGGCTCTGACCGGACCTCGGTGCTGCTGATGTGCTGGGGCTTTACCGGTGGATTGGATTTGTTGCTGGTGCTGGAAGGCCCTTGGCTGCAACTGTGGATGCTTCGCCTGTGTTTACTGATGGCTGCCTCAGCCAAAAGTGTCTCGACTCCTCTTTGGCCTATAGTTCAGTTCTTCCTCCACTGCTTGGGCGACCTCCAGAATCTCCTCATAAGTAGTGGTTCGGCTGGTGGCGATGGCTAGGCGAATCTCATGCGATAATCCCTTCCTGAACCGCCGTGCTTTGTCTTCTGGGGTGCTGACTAAGTTCTCCACAAAGCGACTGAGGCGCGAAAACTCTGATGTGTACTCATCAACGGTGAGCTTGCCTTGCTCCAGATGCTCGAACTGGCTCACTAACGCTTCTCGTGCTACATATGGATAGTACTTCTTCTTGAACAACCGCTTGAACTCCTCCCAAGTTATGTTTAGAGCAGAAAAGCGAGGCTGACCTTGGTACCATGTCCGTGCGATATCGAAAAGCTGTCGACTGACTGACTCCACCTTCAGATCTTCCAGGATTCGGGCCATCTTCAGATACTTCTCTACGTTCTCTAGCCATTCATCAGCATAGACGATCCCCTCTGTCCCATAGAACAGCATGGGCCTAAAGTCCTTGAAGTGCTTGGGATTTTCCGGTTGCTGTCGGGAAGCATCCCTCTGCTGGAGAACCTCTCGCAAAGTATCGTGAAAGATGTTGGCCTGCTGTTGCATAAGTCCCAGCATGGTAATGTTATCCAGGGCTGGTGGCGGAGGCAGTGCAGGTGCCGGGTATGTCGCTGGCGCGGGATGCATAGCAGGTGCTGGGTATATTGCTGGAGCTGGGTACACGGCAGGCGATGGGTACATATAGGGTGCCTACTGCATCATAGGTGTGGAGTACATGGCTGGTGGTGGATACGCTGCTGCTGCTGGCGGAGGTATGGGTGCTGGTACTGGCGTCTGCGGAGGGAACTGTGGTGGAGGTGGAATGTCATCCCTGCGGAACCTCGAGTACTGTGGAGGGGCCGGTACGCCCTGGTGAGTAAGCTGACCTCCCTGAGTCGGAGGAGTCTCATAGGTGAAAAACCTGCCAGCTACCTGTGGCGTGTTCAGTACTGCGTTGTTCATGTCCTGTGGGTCCATTTGCTGAAAACAAAGGAAATCATTAGACGATAGAAATGATTCAAACAGGATGCATAAGATACTTAAAATCGAATATGAAAGTCAATGACAAAATTTTAACTCACGAAGACAGTCCTTAAGTCCCTATTCCTAATCCTAGTCACAGGCCCACAGTAGTACGACTAACTTAAGTACTACCACGGTTTTGCTGGTCTTGCGAAACATCGACCTGCATGGGCCACCATAAAAACGTGTCACGACCCGTACCCAATATTTGGCCGTAAATCATATACACGTCCAGCCTACGCCGTAGAGTCGGCGATAGAATGCTGTACCAATATGATGAACAACCACGCAGTAAAAATATATCACAAGGAAGCAAATAATTCTAAATCTCAACTCAGCTGCCATGATTAAAAATAGACTTGTCTCAAAATAAAAAAAAGTCTAAATCAAAGTAATCTCTACTACATGTCTCAACTCATCTCATAAATCAAATACAAGGTCTTAGCACTAACAAATGTCTAAGATAGAGCAGCGGGGTCAGATGCTGCATAATCCTCCTGATAGACAAGGTCCGTCTCTAAGGCATCTCCCAAATACGGGCCATACTCCTCTGGACACACGATCTCATCGCCATCACCTAAAAGTTGTTTGGTTACCCAGTCAGGATGGAACGAGTACAATTCACTGAGTGCAGTTCCAAATATATGAAAACGACTATATAGCAGGGGTTAGCTTTTAGAAATATGATTCATAAAATAAAATAAAGAAAGACAATAAAACTGAATAAGAACAGAAAATGAAATGCAATAAAATACTCACCAACTGACTGACTGAAATACCTTTGATATGTGATCGGTCTCGGAACAATTATGCGACACAGTCTACACGGTCTAAAGTTACACGGTCTACAGTTACACGGTGTACATGAAATATTGCAATAAAGAGATATTGTCTACAAAAATAGTTATCACGATCTACACAGTTTAAATGCAGTAAAAATAGTAATCATGATTTACACGGTCTACAAGATGTAAATGAAATAAAGATCACGGTCTACACGGTCTAAGGTCAGATCACACATCGTTGGTACTTCACTGCTCCCGACACGACAAAGAATAAGATCATAAAACTGGAATCACACATCTATCCACTAATCACTGATGTATAGTAAAGGTCAATAATGAAAACAAACAATAAACTGTACTCGCCTGGCGTCCTGGGCTGCTGGCACGGGTCAGTGTCCAAGTCGAGATCCAAATATCCTATTTAAAGAACCACAGAGTCATGATACAATACAATATGAAGATTTTGTGTTCTAACTATAATTTACTTCATTGATTCATTGCCTACCCTATTTATTATGTCATCAGTTGAAATTATACCTTAGAAAGGAACTAGCATCAATTCTTCCTAAATACTTGTTTATGGGTAAATGACAGTTGAGTCATCTCTTATACACAAGTATAATTTATTTCATAAATGGTTCCTAGCTCAAGGTGATCACAAATCTTCTATCTACATATCCTGTCTCATTACCCAAAACTAATGCCTAACTTGGCAGTTTATATGTTTAGGGATTTAACCCTCCTGGACTGGTTTCAGATTATGACATCAGCCATTAATTGGTTTAAAGTTCAGGTCTGCCCTTCCCCACCTATATCATAAGTCTCAGGGTCATGAGTGGTGTCCTGATTCTCCAGTTTGATACACCTACTATAACAGGGGAGTTTCAGTTGATAATGATGGCTTAAGAAATCCTTTCCTTAATACCATTTGTATTCACCACAGTTTGTCCCAAAAGATGGCTGTTACACCCGACTATAGTGGCCTTATGGTGCATCTATAACTCAACCATCTAATCTTCTGATATAAAAAAATAGCTGTTCTCTTACCCCTGTTCACCAGGTTCTTGATACATGTGTATCGGTGCAAACGTGTAGACCCAACTCTTGGATGTGCTACCCATTCGCTTATCAGTCATGTGTACATCTCTAGTTAGGGACTACTACCATCTACTTGGTTTGAACAACTATCAGAGGGTATTGAGGCTCTGCTGTTCTGATACCAGAAGGGAGTCACAGCTATTTGGGTTCAAGTTTAAATGTGCCTCGATGATACCATGGCTTATTTGCCTTATGCCAAGTCCCATTACATGGGTATTCTTCCTGAAACCGATCAGGATGGATAGGGGGACTGATATGGCATGAACCATATCCTGAATGAAATTTCTGAGTATCAACAGGGGTGAATTTAAGGAAAGGTAATTCTTCTAACTTGGATGGGTTAGGACTGAACCATTAAGGGTTACTACTTCAACCGAAGTGTGGCTATTCTTGTGAATGTGAAACTGATCTCTGAGTACCCTGCATAGGAGCGTTCCTCTCAGATATATATCTCCTTATTGAGATACTGGTGTTCCATATTACCCGATACCTAGTACACAGATTAGCAAACTAATTCAGATCATAATTATCGTGTGTCGAAGGACCCAGGGGTTATCTTGATTGCCAATCAAGTCTTGACACAAGCCCTGGCTGCAGCATCTTAGCCTTGCAGGCACTAGCCTAGCACGGTTACCAGGTTACAATATGTCACACGACCCCCCCTAAGATTGGTCTGATAGGAAATCATACCCCTGTTAAAAGATCTCTACTGATACTTTTTGAGTATCACAGTGATGAAGATGGTGTGATATTAGGTTTAAATGAGTTCTTGGTATGGTATGGTGGTTATTCCCAATATTACTCATGATTCACATTACGAAATATGCAGCTAACTACATGAGTCCAAGGTCGAAGACAACCTTAGATGAAGTGGAGAAGACTTACCCCTGTTGCTGTGACAGGCTTTGCGGAGAAATCGACAGTCCTCCAAACCCTCTCCCTTTTCCTCGTTCTTCCTTTCCCGATCCTGATTTCCCACTTGGTTTCCTTCGACAGGGGAAAAATATAGGGTTTGCAGAGGAAATCGATTGCTCCCCTATTCCTACATATATATGTATATCTCTGTTGATAAGAATATGATTTAAAATCTGATTTGCTTTATCCATTGCTTGGCTTTTAATTGGATACTCATTTGAATCCTGCCAGGTTGAGGATCGATATTAACAATCTATGCTACCCAAGTTGGCCGAGGGTTTATAAGGAAACAAAACTTGAATTTGCTATTTATGGCTTGGATTGATCTTCAAGAATTTGAATTTATCCTAACTAGGGAGGACCTTAATTTGAATCTCCTGTATCCTGACTGTGGGAGTGTTATCTCAGATTTAAATTTAACTATAGGACTCCTAGTATACTGATTTGAGGATTTTGAAGCTGGACACCTTCCCACAAACAGTGTACTACCCTGTATTGACCTATATCAGGGTACATGTATATCTCTTCAAGTCAACAATTTGCTAAGACCCTGTTAAGGTTCTTTTGCAAAGGACCCCCCCTTTTTTCTCCCTCTATCAATACTTCTATTTGAATATAAAAGTGTACTAAAAGAAAATAGGGGTCAAAATTAAAAATGGACTTTGGATAGATAATAATTAATAAAAAGTAAGTTAGCATGTTGATAATTGGGCAAGGGGTTTACAATCGGACCTCACACCGTGTAAATTGCCAAATGGTCTCCCAATTTCAATCCCGACGTCGACGCTACGGTTATCTCGATGTGGATCACTCTGCCTAACCCCCTGGTCTGCTTTGCTCCCACCTCTCTCAAGAGGATTGCCAGCACCTTCGGGAAACTTATCGCTATTGCAGATGAAACTCGCAATCTCACCAAAGGCAACTATGCTAAGATATGCGTAGAGATCGACCTATCCTCTTACCCCCCCATCACTCATTCAGCTAGAGCTAGGGGGCGGACACACCTTCAGCCGCTTGAGTACGACAACAACATCAGCTTCTGCACACACTGTCAGATAAGAGGCCACCTATCGAAGTAGTGCTTCAAAGCCCACCCCGAGCTCAGAAAGAAAGCGCCCCCAAAGAACCATCCCCAGAAGACAACCCATCTGACAACTCATCTTACCACTCCAGGCCAGATTCTCCCCCGCCCCAACCACCACTCCCACTTCGATGAGAGCGACTGGTCCCCCAGTCCCCTCAAACCCACATCGAAAAACGACATCATGGCCCCAGCCAAGCCATCAGGCATCACCCTCCTCAATAGATTCGAGCACCTAAGCCCCCCTCAAGAGGCAGAAAAACATCCAAACCCCCTACCCACTAAGACTCAGGCCGATGCTGGTGGAGCGCTTGCTGTCGGGCCTTCCACAGAGCTCCAGAAAGGGGGAGAGCTCGACGGAGACCTTACCGCTAGGAACTCGGAAGAGGCCGGAGATTTCAGGCCGGAGCAGTTATCCCTCCCGGCTGCTGATGAACTCCCCTCATCGCCCCTTCCGACCGAGGAAGTGCAATCGCTTGACCTTGAGTACGAAGCCGGGATCCGACAAGCTCAGGACGCAGGCTTTCATAACCCCAATAACCCTTTCAGCGCTCTGGCCGAGATCTAGTCAGAACTCGCCAACACCTTGGAGACCGGCCCAAAAATTGGAGACCAGACGGAGGCCACCCTCACAACGCCACAAAAGAGCCCCACGACTAATCAAAACAAGAAAAAAATTGAGCCAAAGCACCTTCGGTCATGACCACTCGATCGGCCTCAAAGCTCAACCCCACACCCAATAGCACTCATGTGGATGCTTAACATCCTAACTTGGAATGTCAGAGGGCTAGCCAACAAACCAACCAAGAGAAGATTGACCTCCCTCATCAAAATCCATTGGATCGACATTATCGTCATTATCGAACCAAAAATCTTCCAAAAAAACCTCAAAGCCATCCAACTTTAGCTCGGCTTCCCGAATTCCATTGCCGGTTGCCATGACATTTGGATCCTCTTCTTCGACGAATGCAGGTTTGGTTCTGTCCTCGACTCCGATCAGGCGCTGTCATGCTGGGTGGAATACCCTGCCCTCCCATCCAGATCCCTCATCTCCGCCGTTTACGATAGCTGCAATTTCGTCGAGCACAAGCAGCTCTGGACCACCATGAAGGATATCCATGGATCCCTCCACACCCTCCCGTGGTTTTGTATCGGAGATTTTAACACCATCTCTAAAAGCGAGGAGAAGTCAGGGGTCCGCCCTCCCCACCTACCGGTGATGAATGACTTCAACTCCTTCATTTTTCAGGCTCACTTACACCCCTCCCCTTCTCTGGCAACTCCTTTACCTAGTACAACATGCAAGAAGGAGCCCGTCACTAATATTCTCGCCTGGATCGAGCTCTTGTCGATGACCGGTGGATCGACATGAATCTTATCTCCAACCTATCCTACCTCAACTCCACTGAATCTGACCACTCCTCCCTCCTCATCGAGGTCAGCACCAGCACCAACCCGATTAAAAAACCCTTCAGATTCCTGGACCTCTGGAGACATCACCCTTAATTCCATAACATCATGGTGTCCACATGGAACTCCTCCAACAACCCGAACCCCTTATCAGAATGACAGTTAAACTTAAGGCCACCAAGCGTGCCCTCGCTTCCTGGAGTAAACTTACATTCGGCAATATTTTCCAAGAGATCAAGAATGCAGAAGACGACATCACTCGTGCAGAGACTAGATTTGCTACTGATGGATCGTTAGAGAACCGTGCCACTCTTAACCTCAATAAGGCGGTTTTAAATCTTGCCTCAAAGTGGAGACAAAATTCTGGAAGTAGAAAGCCAAATTGACTTGGGACTGTGAGGGCGACAAAAACTTCGCTTTCTTCCATGCCTGCGTCAGGGAACGCAGGCATCAACTGTCCCTTCATCAAATCTCCGAAGACAAGGGCACCTTACTTAAAGACCAATAACGCAGGTATCAACTGTCCCTTCATCAAATCTCTGATGATAATGACACCTTACTTAAAGACCAACAGTCCATCCAGGCGGCCGCTACCAACTTTTACTCCAATCTTTTCACCAAAGATGTCGTAGCCAAAGACGAGAACTTCCTGGCGAAAGTGCCTCATTTGATCGATGAGCAGGATAATGATCGTCTGTTAATCTCCCCTTCTGCGGAAGAAGTGAAGTCCGCGGTCTGGGCGCTCGATGAGAATAGCGCTCCCGGTCCGGACGGATTCTCGAGAATTTTCTTCAGGTCCTGTTGGCATATCATTCACACCGATGTGACCCAGGCTGCGTTTACCTTTTTCCAAGGAGCGTACTATCCCAAATCTCATCCTCATCCCCAAAAAAGACAACCCGGAGACCTTCAAAGATTTCAGACCAATCAGTCTATGTACTTTTACTAACAAAATCATCTCCAAGATCATCGCCACCAGGATAGTCCACATCCTTCCCAAAATTATCTCCGAGGAACAGAGCAGTTTCGTCACTGGCCGGAACATTACTGAAAATATTCTTCTTGCCCAAGAGATGATTACATGCATGAAATTCCCGTCCAGAGGGGGTAATATTGCCATCAAACTTGATATGGAGAAGGCTTACGACCGCCTTGACTAGCAATTCTTGATTTGGGTCCTCAGGGCATTCGGGTTCTCCGAAACTTAGATTGACATCATATAAAGATCCATTAGCGCTTATTGGTTCTCCACTGTCATCAACGATCAAGCTGTTGGTTTTTTCAAATCTGGCCATGGGGTTTGCTAAGAAGATCCTCTTTCCTCCACCATATTCATCATTGCTGCCGAATCTCTTAACAGAAATCTCAACGGCATGGCCAACATCCCCAAATTCTACCACTTTCACACTACCGCTGGATGTCCCGTTATAACCCATCTGGCCTACGCTGACGAGTCCTCATCTTCTCCTCCGACGATGTAGGTTCTGTGGAGGTGATCTGCAATATCCTCAAAAAATACACCAGATGTTCTGGTCAAAAGATCAATCAAAGAAAAAGTGTCATATACACCCACCATAAAGCGGATAGGACCCACTCAGCCACCCTCACCAATCTCACCTCCTTCACGATTGCATACCCACCATTCACATACCTGGGATGTCCATTGGTGTATGGTAGATCTAATTCCACCATCTTCAGCAGTCTTGTCAGCAAGACCAGGAAGAAGATCGAGGGCTGGCACAACGCTGCCCTTTCCCCAGGCGGCAAGATGATTCTCATCAAGCACGTTCTATCCTCCATCCCCATCTACACCCTGGCCATCTGCTCCCTGCCTTTAAAGGTTCTATCATCCTTAGAGACTCTCCTTGTAAACTTCTTCTGGGGGCACCAAGAGGGTAAAGTCAAGCACCACTGGGCCAGCTAGGACACGATAGCCAAACCCACGAATGAAGGGGGCCTTGGATTCACCAAATTAGTACACATCGTGGACGCCTTCTCTATGAAATTGTGGTGGAAGATTAGATCTCATAACTCCATCTGGACGCGTTTCATGAAAGTTAGATACTTTCTTCATGCGCACCCAGCGTTAGCGGGGGCCAACAACCGCTCTTCTGTCTCCTGGCATCGTATTTTTTACGGTCGTCAGCTTGTTGAACCCCTTATTTGCTTGCGGTTCGGCAACAGCGCCTCGTCTCCATGCCACGAAAGGTGGATTGGAGATTCGGTGTTCCATCTCACCCCTAACGCCCCACCGGACTGTATGATTCAGGATCTTTGGAGCAGCGCCTCAGGATAGAGGTAGGATCGGATCAGAGAGTGGATCAGGACGGAGGCGGCCTTAGCGATCGTCGTCGCGGACACATAAATCAACGATCTCCCAGACACCATGTGTTGGACCCCCACCATTAGTGGCATATTCTTGATGGCATCCGCCAGGCGCGAGGTCAGGGCTGGAGGATTGCCGTCCATTTTGATCGCCCCCTTTGGGCAAACTTGTATTCCCCTCAAGTGGTCGTTCCTGATCTGGAGAGCACAACACAGGAAGCTTCCGACCGACGACTCCATAACCACCATAGGCTTCAGCCTAGCATCCAGATGTCACTATTGTACCTCCCACAAACCTGAAATAGCAGAACACATCCTGATTTCCAGAGATCTAGCCGATAAGCTGCGGTGCGAACTCGCCCGCCTATGTAGGAAAAGGCATCAGCCAGAGGGCTTCAACGATCTCCTGGCAAACTGGGGAGACTCCCATAGTTCTCAGATCGCTGCAGCAGCTAGCATTTAGGCACTCTGGAAGAACAGAAACTAATTCAGTTATGAAGACCGCCAATACAACGCAGCTCAACTGACCCGAGAAACTCGTTGCCAGATCCTTAAAATCAAGAACCGCTGCTCCCACTCGTTGAATCCGTTTTGGCAGGCTTTGCTTTAGCCCTGCGACAACACCTAAGGGCGCTCGGTTTGTTTACTATTTTTTGCTTACTTTCGCGCTTGGCGCGCTTACTTATATAGGCTTCAGCATTTTGCGCCTGATATATCAATAAAGTTTTGGTTTCAAAAAATATATATATCAACTAATAAGTTAAAACAAGTGTCTACAACCACAATTTGAAATTAGATAGATAAATAATAAAATAATTAGGACTTACACATCTACCCCCTTAGATTAATTTTGTCCTCGAAATTAACTCAAGCACAAGGTAGAAAAGTACCTCAGGGCTCAAAAAGGTAGGGATAACGCTCGTGCATCTCGTCTTCTCTTTCCCATATGGATTCACCTGGGGAGTGCTGTCTCCACGCGACACAAAACAAGGGGATTGTTTGATTCCTCAGCATACCAAACGGCCCAATGAAACGTGGGTTGAGTTTACCGCCTTTACCGAAACGAATAGTACCACGCATCGGAGAAATTTTCAAAAACACCAAGTCGCCAACCTAAAATGCACAAATGTCACCAAGAATCTATAGTTAACACGTAATTTATAATAAGGGGATTCTATACCTCAAACTCTAATGTGTATGGTGACTGTCTGCCAAATGCTTCTGTCTGTCTTGAGCCACGTAAATTCGCTCACTAATCATCTTGATTTTCTCTACAACATCTACTACCATCTCTGGTCCTAACAGCGCTCGCTCGCCCATATCGTCCCAAGATAGCGGTGTACGACACCTCCGTTCATATAGGGCTTCAAACGGGAACATCTTGATACTAGCTTGGTAACTGTTGTTGTAGAAAAACTCCACGAGGTGAAGGTGGTACTCCCATGAGCCGCCAAAATCTAGCACGCACGTCTGCAGCATATCCTCGAGCGTCAGAATGGTCCGCTCTGACTGTCCATCCGTCTGTAGAAGATAGGCGGTGCTGAACTTGAGCGCTGTGCCCAAGCTAGTCTGTAGACTCTTCCAGAAGTGAGACTTGAACCTACTGTCACGGTTGGAAATTATACTCACTGGAACTCCATGCAGTCTGACTATCTGCTTCATATAATGCTCTACCAACTTTTCTGTAGATAACTTCACTTTAAATGGTATAAAGTGGGCCGATTTGGTCAACCTGTCAACGATGACCCAAATCACATCTTTTTCTCATTATGACCTTGGAAGACCAGAAACGAAATCCATGGTGATGTGTTCCCACTTCCACTCGGGTATCGGTAGTGGCTGCAACAACCCTCATGGTCTCTGCCTCTCGACCTTGACCTGCTGGCATACGAGGCATCCAGAAACGAAACGGGCCACTTTTCGTTTCATACTATACCACCACACATGGTTTCTCAGATCCTTGTACATCTTGTTAGCTCCTGAATGTAGAGAATACTGGGAACGGTGTGCCTCCTACATAACTTCTTCTCTAAGCTCTCCACTAGGTACACAATGTCTCGTCCCGTGCCTCAACAAACCATCCTCTGCAACAGTGAAGTCGTCTAGCAAATCGGCCCGTGCTTGTGCTATGATGTTCTTCAGCTGCTCATCCTGGTGCTATGCCTTCCGAATCCTATCCATCAGTCCTGACCGAATCTGCATGCCCATCATCTGCATCTCGGCCCCTGGAATGACGATCTCGATGCCCAAACTCTCCAAGTCCGCTAACAAGTGGCGATCTCGAGTCAAGCATATTGCTACAGGATACCTGCTCAAAGCATACGCAACAACATTGGCTTTTCCTGGGTGGTACTGCAGAGAAATATTATAGTCACTCATCAGCTCAAGCCATCTGCGGTACCTCATGTTCAACTCCTTTTGTGTGAATATGGACTTCAAGCTTTTGTGGTCAATGAAGATTTCCACTCGCACTTTGTATAAGTAATGTCTCCATAACTTCAAGGCAAAGTTCACGGCTGCCAACTCTAGGTCGTGTGTGGGGTAGTTCTTTTCATGTGGTCTCAACTATCGAGATGCATAGGCTATCACTCTCTTGTTTTGTTTTAGGACACAACCCAGTCCCTTGCCCGAGGCATCACTATAAATGATGAAACCTCCCGATCCAGAAGGCAAAGCCAAAATGGGGGTTGTCGTCAGCCTCTTCTTCAACTCATCGAACGCAGCCTAGTAGTCCTCTATCCACACAAACTCTACATCCTTCCGAGTGAGCCTAGTAAGCGGCTCTGCAATCCGAGCGAAGTCTTGAACGAATTTTCGATAATACCCTGCTAATCCCAAGAAGCTTCGTATCACTACCACCGTAGTTGGAGTAGTCCAAGCTTCTACCACTACAATCTTCTTTGGATCGACAGATATACCGTCGCTTGTCACCATTCCAAGGAACTCCATCTTGTCCAAGAAAAACTCACATTTTGAGAGTTTTCCATAGAGTTGCTCCTTCCTGAGGGTCTCTAGCACGATCCTCAAACGTTCCTCATGTTCTTCCGGTGCTTTCGAGTAAATGAGTATGTCTTCTATAAACACCACTACGAACTTGTCAAGGTACAGATGGAATACCTTGTTCATCAAGTTCATAAAGACTGTCGGGGCATTGGTTAACCCGAACGGCATCACCATAAACTCGTATTGTCCATACATGGTCCGAAAGGCAGTCTTCGGTATATCCTCTTTCTTCACCTTCAGTTGATGGTAACCCGACCTCAAATCCATCTTTAAGAATACCCGCGCACCGCTCAATTGATCGAAGAGATCATCAATCCTCGACAACGAGTACTTGTTCTTGATAGTATGATTATTCAAGGTTCGGTAGTCGATGCACATCTGTACCGTACCATCTTTCTTTGGCACAAAAAGAACAGGGGATCTCCATGGTGACAAACTCCCTCTGATGAACCCCTTCGCTAGCAATTCATCGATCTGCTTCTTCAATTCTTCAGCCTCCTTGTTGTTGATTCGATACACCGATTGTACCGTTGGTTCGGCGCCTGACACCAGGTCAATAGCAAACTCGATGTCCCTATCTAGCAGGAATTTTGGTAAGTCCTCAGAAAAAATGTCCATGAATTCCGTGATGATGGGATGCGGTGCCTTCTCCTCCTCAATCATAGCTCCACAAAAACCCTCACTCCGCTGCTCTATTGCCCCTCTGGCGAATTCGAATGCAGGCTCCCCGGGAGGACTGAATACAATACATCCTCGGTGGCAGTCTATTCTGGCATAATTCTTACTCAACCAATCCACCCCGAAACAATGTCCAAACTCGGTAGTGGCATTACGAGTAACTTAGCGCACAACACTCTACCTCCCAAGGTGATGCGGTGCCTCATGCAAATATCCTTGACTAGGATAGCACCTCCACCCGTCATAATTTTGCAACTACCACCCAAAGGTACAGATGTTATACTATGCTTGAATACAAAAGCTACAGAAATAAAACTATAGGACGCACCCGAATCAAACAAAGCTATGGCGGAGAAAGATTCGAGAAGTATGGAACCTGCTATCACATCTGGTGTAGGCTCGAGATCCTTAATAGTCATGGCAAAAGCTCTGCCCAGCTGGGGTGCTCCTCTCTGCTGGTGCTGCATGAACTGCTGTTGCTGAGTAGGGAGTGGTGGACCTCGCGGCTGGGTGGCGGCGGGTGGTCGAGCTGGTCCTCTCTGTACTGGAGCTGCCTCACGTCCTGCTCGATCGGGAGCCAATACGCAATCCTTCAGCTAGTGTGAAGGTGATCCATAGTATAAACACGATTCAAGTCTTTGCCTGCAGTCGTCCCAAATGTGTCCGATCTTTTCGCAAAATGTACAATACGAAGCCTGCTGGAACTGTCTTTGTGGCTGCTGTGTCTGAGCTCTGGCCGGGCCTCGGTTCTGCTGATGTGCTGGGGCTCTACCAGTGGGCTGGAATTGCTGCTGATGTTGGAAGGTCCTTGGCTGAATTTGGGGACGCTTCGCCGGTGTTGACTGGTTGTTGCCTCCTCCGAACGTATCTCGACTCCTCTTTGGCCTTTAATTTAGCTCTTCTTCTACAGATTGGGCGACCTCCAAAATCTTCTCATATGTAGTGGCTCGGCTGGTGGCGATGGCTAAGCGAATCTCATGAGATAATCCTTTCTTGAACCTTTTGGCCTTGCTCTCTGGGGTGTTGACCATGCTCTCTGCGAAGCGGCTGAGGCGGAAAAACTCCGAAGTGCACTCGTCGACGGTGAGATTTCCCTGCTCCAAGTTCTCAAACTGACTCACCAATGCCTCTCGTGCTATGTCGGAATAGAATTTCTTCTTGAATAGCCACTTGAATTCTTTCTAAGTCACGTCTGGAGCAGCAAATCTGGGCTCGCCTTGGTACCATGTCCGTGCGATGTTGAAAAGTTGTCCGCTAGCTGACTACACATTTAGATCTTCTGAAACGCGGGCCATCTTCAGGTATTGCTCTACGTTCTCTAACAATTCATCAGCGTAGATAATTCCCTCTATCTCATGAAACTCCCTGGGCTGAGGTCCATGAAGTTCTTGGAAGTTCCAGGGCGCTGTTGGGGAGCATCTCCTTGCTGAAGGGCCTCTCGCAAAGTATCGCGAAAGATGTTGGCCTGCTATTGGAATATTCCCAGGAGTGTAATATTGTCCAGTGCCAGTGGTAGGGGCAGAGCAGGTGCCAGGTACATCACTGGCACTGGATGCATGGTAGATGCTGGGTACATGAAGGGTGCCGATGCATCATAGGTGCTGGATACATGGCTGGTGCTGGATACATCATAGGTGGTAGATATACTGCTGGTGTCGGGGGAATGGTAGGTGGAACAGGTGCCGGAGGAGGAATGGGTACTGGTACTGGAGTCTGCGGAGGGAACTACGGTGGAGGTGAAATATCATCCCTGCGGAACCTCGAGTACTGTGGCTGAGCCGGATCGCCCTGGTGAGTAAGCTAGTCTTCCTGCGTCGGTGGGGTCCCATAGGTGAAAAATCCGCCAACGATCGATGGAGTGTTCAGTGCAGCATTGTTCCTGTCCTGCGAATCCATTGGCTGAAAATAAAGAAAATTAATACGACAGTAGAAGGATTCAAACATGATGCATAAAGGGTACTTGAAGTCGAGTATAGAAGTGAACTCTGTAACAATATGATGAACAACCACGTAATAAAAGATATTATCCACTTGGGAAAACAATAACTCAATATCACAACTCAGCATCTAGAAGATGAAAATAAATAGAACCATCTTATAATAGGAAAGGTGTGATGACTAAAGACAAATAAAATCTTAACTACATGTTTCAAAATTAACTCAGTATCCACTACAATGTCTCAGCTCTAACTAAAGGTAACTAAGCAAGCACAGCAGGATCAGATGATGCATACTCTTCCTGATAAGCAAAGTCCATCTCTACTGTATCTTCCATGTACAGGCCATACTGGTCAGGGCACACGACCTCTTCGCAATCACCTAAAATTTGTTTGGTTACCCAGTCAGGATGGAACGAGTACAATTTACTGAATGCAGTTCTAATATATAAAAATGACTATACAACAGAGGTTAGCCTTTAGACATATGATTTGGAAAATAAGTGAAGAAAGACAGAATAAAACTAAATATCAAAAAACAGTAAATAAAATACAAGAAATACTCACCGACTGACTGACTAAAGTACCTTTGATATGTGACCAGTCTCGGGACAATTATGCGACACTGTCTATGATATTTATACTATATAATGTAACACTGTCTACACGGTATAATATAATAATAAAACACGATCTACATGGTATAAATAAATTACTGTCTACACGGTATACACTGTATAAGGTCAGATCACAAATCTTTGGTACTTTACCTCCCCGACACGACAAAATACATCAAAGCATGAAAATGGAAATCACATATCTAATACTAACAATGATGCATAGTAAGGATCAATATCGAAAACAAATAACAAACTGTACTCGCCTAGCGTCCTGCGCTGCTGGCACGGGTCGGAGTTCGAATCGAGGTCCCAGTAACCTATTTAGGGAATTTACATTATCAAAGAGTGAAATCGAAGAAGAACTATTCTATTTACTTGGTTCTATACAACCCTGGTTAAACCTCTCATAGTCCTTTGTTAACTAATTGGCTCATTTCCTTTAGTTACTGTGTTTTTTTCTAAAATTAACTGGAGTTAGTCTTCCAATTATTAGTATTGGATCAAGGATTTAGTGCTAGTATATGGTCTCTACTACTGACACTAAAGTATCACGGTATCCTACCTAGGTAAGTCCTCTTTAGTATTTGGGTTAGCTTCCTAGGCGACACATAAGTTGACACCAAGAAGGACACTTAACTCCATCCTGATTACTCTAGGTAGCAAAGTCCTATTACTATAATGCATTGCAGATGACATAGCTTGAATCATCTGCAGATGGGATGATACTAAGTCAAGGTGGCACTGAGAGTCACCTTAGCTACCAAGGCTTGCCTATGGTATTAAAACATAATCAATTATCAGTTATCAGGGAGTTGGTCAACTTGTATTGAGTGGATTGGTATTCAAAGGTGGTACCACAATAATCTCAACTGAGTCAGGGGAAAAGTTCTTATGGCAGGTAAAGCATTGACTGTTGAACATTCGAACTATGGTAAGATCAATTTTCAAGGTATTGCCTACTTCCGTTATCAGTATGAAACTTTATTTGAGGTTGGCTCTAACAACTCAGGTATTTATGTCTACCCTGTTTGTCATGTATGGTGTTATTGGGGTCATAGTACTTAACCGTTTTGGTCCAATTATCTGCTAAAGGAGTAATTCAGTACATTAGAACAGGGTCTGGTCATTTAGTGCTTCAAAATTTCAAGGAGAGTTCAACTAGGCCTGAGTTCATAGGATACCTTGAGGAAAAATGTATCATCTGGTGTCAGTCAAATATCGACTGATTTCAAATGCCATGATACTTAGGTATCGGACTCGATTTCCAATATCCCTCTGATCCTTGATCATCAAATCATAATACGTAATATCTGTCACAGGTATCAGATCGAATATCCGTCTAATACCTGGTTTTCTTGATTCGGTAAACCTATTACTGCATCGGTATCTACTGATATTCGTTGACTATTATATGATACCAATATCAACCTGATATGCTTTCTTTCATGTATCATCTGATACTGGTCGAACATCCCCTGATACCTTCTGGGTTAGGTATACTTTACTAGTAATCCAAACTGCTACTGAATCGAGTATCCACTGATACTCACCGAGTATCAACTGATACTCTTTGAGTATCACCAGCAGTATAACTGAGTATGGTATCTGATACGATACCAAGATGACAACATCTGCTATGAACTGTGGTATCTAAATATAGGTGGGTATTTACCTGCCGATTCGTGGGCTACTATTGACATGCTAACACACCTTTATGTGCATTACCCCTTCCTTTAAACTTATAATCTTAAGGTTAAGGTCATCCCCCTCTCTTATCCATTGCTCCCTATTAAAAATGTTCGACAGATACCAATTCTTTTGGTTATGGTTGTGCCAAATGACAAAAATTTACATGTATAAAGAGGGATTTGTGTACCTTCTTCGAGACTGGTGCTAATTCGACTGTTCTTGGGAGGGTTCCTCGACTCTGATGCTTGCGGCAGGGAAAGTTGTAGCTCTCCTTCCCGAAAATTTTAAAATATTTTTCAATTTATTTATTTACATGATTTAAATGGTGATTTTTAGAATTTTATAAATAATTAATTAGTTAATTATTACAGTAAATTGCTTTAAGTCGTGGTTAAGATTTGGAGTACAAGACAACTAGGAATTGTGGTACGGAAAGTGTAGTCGAGTGCCTTGACTTGTGTATTATGCTAGGGGAAGCCTAGCCATAGTGATGTCCGAACTAGAAAAACCAGGCCAAGTTGTGACATAACTACTATAAATAGTTTAATTATTTATTATTAATATTAATGCCTTTTAGGAGACCGGTTGTGCAAAATTAGCCGGACTCAACCCGAACCGAGCCCAAGCTCCAGTAGACCTATAGTGCTTCCAAAATGGTCCATGTGGATATACATATTTTGTGTATATATCTTGTACTACTACTACTAGTTTCTATATTAATTGTTGGATATAATAAAATATTATTTTACCAAGCTAATAAATAGTGGGAAAGTAGCATACAGTTTTCCTTTACTTCTTGGTTGGGATTTTAGACAATGTATATATACGTGTATGGTATTTAGTATTCATATACATATATATATATATATATATATATATATATATATATATATATATATATATATATATATATATATATATATATAAGTTTATTAGTAATCATAAAGGTGGGTAACAACATAGATATATTGATATATAGTAAATAGGTGTTATTACTAGTAAATAGAAATATTTTACTATAGAATTATGATAATAATTGATAAAGGTATTTTTGGATTTTAATAAGAAATACAAAAAACAAAACAAAACAAAACCATTAAATCCCGGCCCACCGACCACAAGGCCAGCAATCCCAAACCCGACCCCTTTGCCAAAGGCAGCCGCACGTATATATTGGCATATCGAGATAAAGGGATCTCTCGTATCCTCAAAACCCTAACCATAACCATTCCCCCTCACCCCTGACGATCTCCCCGACCCTAGAAGTGCCGCCCACCGCCACCACGACCACCAAAGACGGCCGGACACGTGCACGGTGTCGACATGACACAGCTGCAGTAGTGGCAGCAATGACAGCGAACAACAGTCCTTCGCGGTACATTTTCTCCATGATCTTTCAATGAAATTCACTTCTGTAAATTTCTACGCGTTGTCTAGATAACCCCTATCCTTTCATTCAACTGGAATTGTTTGGTTTGGCTTAAATAAATTTTAGAAATTCCTGAAACTTCAGGAAAAACCATCGAAAATAGGGCATTCAAAACAGATCGAAGAACCCAATTTGTAAGGCGAATATCTGCCAAACTACTACGAATTTTTAGAATATATTTGAACATGATTGTAGATGGTATAACCATGATGGAAACCCCATTATTACTTTTATATCTAGTCAAGTATTATATGAATTAAGTCATTTGAAAAATTAGGAAAATCTACTTTAAAAATAGTTTAGAAAACATAGATTTTCCCCGATACGGGGTATATCCCGCCAAACCATGCGACTTGGTCGCACCTCATTAGCATCGAAAGGCACGTAAGGGTGTCGCGAACGTGTGGAATTTGACAGAACTCGATTTTGCTATGCGTGCGTGACGAAATCGATACGTATCTGTCGCGATACACCGTATCGACCCCTTTGTGTTTTGGCCAATTACTTTGTGCACATTCGTCATATCGAGACAAAAATTATGCCATCAGTACCGTATCAATTTTTTGGTCTTGTATGCCAAGTTTGGTCCGATTCTGAGATAGTTCACCGGATCGCCGTTTTACGGGCCCCACGATCCAATTCAACGGGCGAATTTGTGCACAGCCCACCGGAATCCAACTTTGTACCTACCATTGGGTTCGTTTCGTCAAAACAAATCCGGAGACATATAGTTTGATGACTTTAGAGACTATTGAATCAGGCACACTTTTCGGTGCAAAGCAGGTCCAACAGCGGACATCGTTATGGTACAAAATTACCGTTTTGCCTCTGTGTCTAGAATTGGACTTAAGGACAGGCGATTCTAGCTAATTTGACTAATCTGAACACGTTGGTAACATCTATTTCAGCTTTCGGAGACAGTTGTGCGATTTGGACTTTATGGCTTACCAGTTGACGGTATATTGTTGGTTCTTCGTGCTACCACCAGGCAAGTATACATTGTCTCCCTCTACAGTTTATTTACATGCATATTTGTATTATTATCTAGTTTTACTAGTTGTTTATTTACATGTGATTTGTATATCATGCCTACTAGTATAGATATAGTCCTTGTTTATAGTTAACTTTGTAGTTCATATTGGATCTATTCTCCCGTGTATCTTGACTGGGTCATATCGTGTCATCACCTGTACTTTGACTGAGTCATATCGTATCGTAGGATGAGTAAGTCATAACGGAACTGCTAAACCTTGAATTCTTGAAGCTAACCTGCGAGTCCACACTAGGGGCGAGGGTGATTTCTTGAAGCTAACCTGCGAGTACACACTAGGGACGAGGGTTTGAGTATCCGATTGATTATCCGTTGACATTCGTGACATTGTATTCTCTTGTTCTCCTTCGGCAGTTCGTTTATGCGTATTGGTTCTCCAAAAAGGGTATAGTCATATTTTCATGTTGATTGGTCTTTTCCTGTTTATATATTATATTTTCTTTAGTGCATGATAAACTGTTAGATATGCATGTTTTATGTGTCTTGCTAGTCCTCTGAGGACCTGATGATCTCTTCAGGTAGCTGGTTGCACGGAGTTAGTTAGCTGAGCATGTGGTAGTTGATCACGTCTGCATGATTCAGGTATCGATAGTGATATTCATTTTGTTATCCTCTCGTGCCTTATGTTCCTTATCATGATATACTCTACTTGTTAGTTTAGTTTATAGACTCTTGTTCTTTTGTGGAGTCTAATCGGACATGTATGATAGTGGGCTGCATACCACGACCCATAGTGTTCATTCATGTGTTATATTCTTATTGTGGATTGAGATATAGTTATGTCTTGCCTTGATTAGGCATGATACTATAGTCCAGACATCGTTTACGTATTCGAGATGGGCTGAGGTCTGCTCGATACGTAGCTGGCTTGCTCACGAGCTCGCGTCCAAAAAGCGAGTGCAGGTCGTAACATAAGTACTAGGGTTTTGCAGATCGAAAAGGATCAATATCCCTCCTATATATATAACGTGAAGATAAGGGGGTTTTTAATTTGAAACTAGATAGGGCTTATCAATGGTTTGAGTGTTGATCCTGATTGGATTCAAAATCCTCTCAGAGGCCAGGTTGACAGGGGGTCGGCTAAGGGAAAAATTAAAAATTTGTATTTAGGATTCTCTAGTTTGCTTTATGAAGGGTTTAAATTCTGAATTGTGCTCTATCAACAGAGCTCAAAGCCCGAAAGTGTTTGACTACAGGCTTCAGTTGGAACTTTTGCAAATAGACCCTTTCATATATGTCTATCTTTACAAGAAATAACATCGACTTTGTTATATATATATATATATATATATATATATATATATATATATATATATATATATATCAACTAATGAGTTAAAACATGTGTCTACAACCACAATTTGAAATTAGATAGATAAATAAAAAATAATTGGGACTTACACATAGCCATAGGATATCTACTCAATGCATCAACAACCACATTGGCCTTCCCGGGATGATACTGCAAATTGATGTCAAAATCACTCATCAACTCCAACCATCTTTACTGCCTCATATTCAATTCCTTCTGGGTGAATACATATTTCAAAATCTTATGATCTGTGAAAATTTCAACCCTCTCTCCGAATAAGTAATGCTTCCACAGCTTCAAGGCAAATATTACTGCCTTCAATTCTAGATCATGGGTAGGATAGTTCTTATTATGTGGTCGTAGCTGCCTGGACACAAATGCTACTACCTTTTTATTATGCTCGAGAACACATCCTAATCCCTTGCCTGAAGCATCTCTGTAAATGTCAAAGCCTTCCGATCCTGATGGCACTGTCAAAACATGAGCTGTAGTCAATCTCTTCTTCAACTCATCAAATACAGCTTGGCACTTTTCTGTCCATAAAAATTCTTTGTTCTTTCGAGTAAGCTTCGTCATGGGTTCCATAATTTGAGAAAAATCTTTTACGAACTTTTTGTAGTAGCTAGCCAAACCCAAGAAACTTCTAATTTCTGTAACTGATGTTGGAGTAACCATGCTTCAACGGCCGCAACCTTCTTTGGATCCACTGCTATTCCTTCTCTAGTTACGACCTGCCCCAGAAACTCTATTTTATCCCAAAAAACTCACATTTTGAGAGTTCTTCCTACAACTTCTCCTTCCTCAAAGTCTCCAACACTATCCTCAAATGTCCTTCATGTTCTTCTGGAGTCTTTGAATATATGAGAATATCATCTATAAATACTACTACGAACTAGTCAAGGTATTTATGAAATACCTTATCCATCAAGTTCGTAAAAATGACGGGAACATTTGTCAATCCTTATGGCATCACCAGAATTCATACTAGTCATACCTCGTCCGAAATATAGACTTCGGAATGTCTTCCTTCTTCACCCTCACATGGTGATAATTCGATCGTAAATCGATCCTCGAAAATACCTTGGCACCACTCAACTGGTCAAAAAGATCATCTATCATGGCAATGGGTATTTATTCTTGATAATGACGCTGTTCAATGCTCTATAATAAATGCTCATTCGTACCGTCCCATCTTTCTTTGGTACGAACAACATTGGAGCTCCCCAAGGCAAATAACTCGATCTGATGAAGCCTTTCTCTTCTAATTCATCAACTTGCTTTTTTAATTCTACTGTCTCATTGTTGTTGATCCTATAGACATTCTTTGACACCGATTCTCCTTCCGGTATTAGATCAATAGAGAATTCAACATCTCTATCGGGTGGAAGTCCTGGTAACTCCTCGGAGAATACATCCAAGAATTCTACAATAACATGATGTGGTGCTTCATTCTCCTTTATCACAGCTCCAAAGCTAATCCCATCAGCATGCTCCATGGCTCCTCTAGCAAACTCAAACTCGGCCTCTCCCGGTGGACAAAAGACAACACAACCTCTATGATAATTAATGGTAGTGTAATGATTACTCAACCAATCCATCTCGAGAACAATATCGAAGATCGAAAGTGGTATTACGAGTAAGCTTACACGCAAATTCCTGCCTCCCAAGGTTATAGAACAACCGTTGGAAACATCACAGACAAGAATAATACCTGCTCTAGTCATGATTTTGCAACCCCAATTAATCGGTTCGGAGGCTATACTATGATTTCGCACAAAACTTATTAATATTAGACTATGAGACGCACCAGAATCAAATAATGTAATAGTTGATATGGAATTGAGTAAAGTAGGACTTGCGATCACATCTGCAGTAGCCATTGGCTCCTCAACTGCCATAGCAAAAGCACGTCCCTGCTGTGGTACTCCTCTCTACTACTGGTGCTGAGCAAATTTTTGCTGCTGAATAGGAAGTAGTGGCCCTTCTGCTGAGTTGCTGGTGGTCCTCCTGTTCCTTCCTGAGTAGGTGTTGGGCCTTAATGAGTAAGTGATGTGAGATAATATTTCACCTGGTGTGTAGCTGATCCATATGATAAGTATTGTCCCAAACTTTTATGGTATATACCAAAATAATGTCCTGGCCTCCGACAATATGAGCATGTAGTAGTCATCTGAGTCTGATTCTGCTGTTGTGGTGCTGGATCTCTACCAGAAGATCGGAACTGCTGTTGTTGGGAACGAGGCTGCTGGTGATAGTGCTGCGGCAAAATCTTCCCTAGAATATTGAGATGTTTTGCTGGTCCCAATTGGCTGCTACCTCCTCCGTACACATATCGATCTCTCTTTGGCCTGGAATCCAATTCTCTCTCTACTCCTTGTACGACCTTCGAGATCTCCTCATAGGTAGTAGCTCGACTTGTTGCGACTGCTAGGAAAATCTTGTGAGATAATCCTTTCTTGAATCTTCAAGCTTTATTTTCAGGGTTGTGGTGTACTCTACAAAATGGTTGAGGCGACTAAACACTGCGGTATAGTCGTCGACGGTAAGGTTTCCTTGCTCCAGTCGCTCGAACTAACTCTCTAAAGCCTTTCGAGCTACGTTGGTGTAGAACTTCTTTTTGAATAGCTCCTTGAACTCTGCCTAAGTCACATCTGGTGCAGAAAGTTGGGGCTCATCTTGATACCACGTCCGGGCGATATCGATTAGCTGCGTATTGGCTGACTCTATCTTTGAACCTTTAGGAACTCGATCCATCCAAAGAAGCCGCTCCACGTTCTCTATCCACTCATCAGCATAGAGAATCCCTTATCCCATAGAATTCTAAGGGTCTAAGGTTCATGAAGTCCTTGGAAGTTCCTGGACGAGGTCAGGGAGCACCTCTAGTCTGAAGAGCCTCTCTCAAACTATCGCAAAAAATATTAGCCTGCTCAGTCTGGGAATCGATGAGTCGCTGGAAGATTCCAAGAAGTTGGGCATTGTCCACTATAGGTGGTGGAGGTAGAATCTACAGAGGAAACTATGGGGTGGTAGAATATCATCTATGTGGAACCTCGATGTGTGTGGATGTGACTGATCATCCTGATGAGTAAGCTGGCCTCAATGTGATGGTGGGATCCTATCTGTAGAAGTTATGCCTACAGCTGGTGGGTTGTCCATGGGAGTGGTGTGCCTGTACTGAGAATCTATTAACAATAATAAAAGAAAATCATTAAACGGTGGGAAGATTCAAGCATGATGCAAATTAAGAGATAGTTGAAGTCAAATATGGAGATCAATAACTTGTCAAACATATGGAGATACGAGTATGATAGATAATGAAATAGTAACATCCAAATCCAATAATAGAGAGACTAAATCCAAAATAATAATATGATCCATATGAAAACAAATTCGGTCGAACTATGAAAATAAAACTTAAGCATAATAAACGGTAAATCTAGATCACTCCAAAGATTGGTCGGTAAATCACAGATTTGGTCACGGTTAGCCATAACGGCGATAACTTTTGACCAAATCATAATTTTATGGCACGGTCGATTCCGGTGCACTCGTGGCCCTGAAATCTACCAAGAAAAACTTTTAAATCATTAAGTTCATAATATTTGACTAGTTAGTTAATGGTACGCATCAATTTGTGTGCCATGGTTTCCAAAATTAGAAACATGACTTTCTATGGCCAAAATTCCTTATTTAAGTTATATTTCATATTATTATTAGGTTAAATTAGATTTTTAAGTGATTTATTCTAGAGTTAAATAATATTAGATAAGTTAACCCATTAGCCACTTATTCTATGGTTTTAGAATTAGAATCTTAGAATTGACTTGTGGCTTTCGTACACGGTTCGTGGTACGATATTGCGATATAGGTTGATAGATTCTAGGTTGATGTTCCTCTCATCCTCAACTTGTGATTACGGTGTGTTCAGGAGTTTAGGCAAGTATAATGTTATTTTATGTTTTTAATACATTATAATACTTTTTTATTGTGTCCTTGTTTGATTTTTTGTTGAGACACGATGGTGACACAGTAGGCTTATTGTATCATTGACCGTATTATTGTTCAGTGAGTCGGAAGGGGAAATACTCGGTAGGTATGTGAACAAACCCAACTATTGTTATTGTGGATAGCTAAGTCATACATTGCACGTATGAGTTAGACGTGCCCATTTATTATGGATAGTCATCTATGATGTGCCGTATTAGCCCAAGTCATTCACGTATCGAATGTTATTTCACACACACTATTATTTCCATTTTTCATGATCATACTTCAGTTCTCTATCTACATGTTTCTTTTCTATTGGCTTACTTGTTTATGGTTATTGTTTCTTATATATAGTTCATATCCTGCATCGTTATATGTTCTTTACCATTACTATTTATCTTGTTCTAGTTTATTTTATGCTAACTATATTAAATGCAATATGGTTGTACTTTGCTCATTTTTAGACTGGATCGTTAACAATATAGGAGAGGATGACGACTATCTCTACACTTCTTATTATGGACCATCAAAGGTTGGTGTTGACGATGTTGGTACCGAGACTTAGGAGCCATGATCGATCTCTGAAGGGATCTAGGTTTACCTTTTATTATGCTTTAGTTTTACCCTCATAGTTTGACCGAATTTATTTTTGGATGGACCATATTATTATTCTGGATTTAGTCTCTCTATTATTGGATTTGGATATTATTATTTTATTATCTATCATACTCTTATTTTTTGTTTGTGTTATTGCTGAGTATGATTCGTATCTATGATTACTTGTATCTGTGGAGAATTTTTTGTGCTACTAGATAGCATTCTACCGTTGATACCGCGACATAGGCTGGGCTTGGCTGCAAACTCGTACTCAATTATCCGGGAGTGGGTCATGACAAGTTTTTATGGTGGCCTATAGAGGTTAGTTTTTGCAAAGATTGTGAACTCGTGGTAGTACTTAAGTTTGTCATACTACTACAGGCCTGCGAATAGAATTAGATTTTAAGGACCACCTATATATGTTTGACACGTTATTGATCTCCACATTGGACTTCAAATATCCATTTATTTGCATCATGTTTGAATCTTCCCACTATTTAATGATTTTTTTTTGTAGTTAATGGATTCTCAGGACAGGCATACCACTCCCATGGATACCCCACCAACTTCAGGCATAACTTCTACAGATGGGACCCTACCATCACATGGAGGATAGCTTAGTCATCAGAATGACTAGTCACATCCGTACACCTCGAGGTTCTTCAGAGATGATATTCCACCACCCCCGCAGTTTCCTCCGCAGACTCCACCTCCACCACCTGCACTGGACAATGCTCAGTTTCTTAGAATCTTCCAGCGACTCATCAATTCCTAGACTGAGCAGGCTAATATTTTTTTGCGATAGTTTGAGAGAGACTCTTCAGACTAGAGATGCTCCCCGACCTTGCCCAGGAACTTCCAAGGACTTCATGAACCTTAGGCCCTTGGAATTCTATAGGACAGAAGGTATTCTCGATGCTGATGAGTGGATAGAGAACATGGAGTGGCTTCTTCAGATGGCTCGAGTTCTTGAAGATTTGAAGTTAGAGTCAACTAGCATGCAACTATTCGACATCGCCCGGATGTGGTATGGAGATGAATCCCGACTTTCTGCACCGTATGTGACTTGGGCAGAGTTCAAGGAGCTATTCAAGAAAAAGTTCTACATCGACGTAGCTTGAGAGGCTTTGGAGAGTCACTTCGAGAGGCTGGAGCAGGGAAACCTTACCATCAACGAGTATACCATAGAGTTTAGTCGTCTTAGCCATTTTGTGGAGTACATGGTCAACACCCTTGAAAGTAAAGCTCGAAGATTCAAGAAAGGATTATCTCATGAGATTCGCCTAGCTATCGCTACCAGTCGAGCCATTACCTATGAGAAGATCTTAAAGGTCGCACGAGGTGTAGATAGAGAATTGGAGCCTAGGCCAATGAGAGATCGAAATACATATGGAGAAGGTAGCTACCAATCAGGACCTGCGAAACGTCATAATGTTCATGGGAGGACTTCACCGCAACAGCATCATCAACAGCCTTATTTCAAATAGCAGCAATTCCGACCTTCTATTAGAGCTCCAGCACCACAGCAGCAAAATCAGACTCAGATGACTACTACATGCTCATATTGTCAGAGGCCAAGACATTATTTTGATATATGATGTAAAAGATTAGGGCAATACTTATCGTGTGGATCAGCTACGCATTAGGTGAAAGATTTTCCAATAATATTTACTCGTCAAGGCCCAGCACCTACTCAGGGAGAACCAGGAGGACCGCAACATTAAGGACAAGGGCAAGCATTCGTAGCTATGACTCGACCTTGAGGTATAGGTAAATTAAATAGGTTCCTTTAAAAGCCTTTCATAGTTATAGTTTGCATGCGTGTTTACTTAATTAGTAGTATGATTGATTAGTTATCTTGGATTTCTTAATCCTTTCTATGATCTAGATTAGGAATTATTTTAGATTGCCTGTAGAGGTTATATGTTTATAATATTCTATGTTGATTTTTTAGGACATAAATATTTTTAAGGGGGATAGTATGTGGTATCTGCTTCTAGATTAGAAATTTAGGGATTTTTAATTTATTTTATTTGATTATAATTAATTTTTATGTTCATTAGGGGTTATGCCTAAGCTTATAGGTGAGCTATGATCATAGTATGATCATGGTCCCTAGATAGCTTATATAAGTATTATTTAGTTATTTCATATTTTACTATAATTTTTGGATATTTTTAGATAGTAATTTATGAAGGTTTATATATTTTAAAGACTTCCAAGATTTTCTGTAGGGTCATTTAGGGCTATATTGGGAGTATTTTTATTTAGGTTCTAGATATTTAAAAATATTTTTTATAATTTTTTAGAAATTTTCTGGATTCTTTTAGGATATTTTTGGCTTTAAATTGATTTTTAAATCAATTTCTGAAATTAATTACACAGTCAAATACCCAATCAATGCAGTGGGGCCCACACGTCAGCCACTTGGGACGAGCGGGCAGGCCCAGTTTTCTGCTGCACAGCAGCTGACTCATCATCTCCTAAATAGAAAAGTAGCTCCTAGCCGACTTTCCAAACCCGGCCCATCATCTAGCCGTTGGATGTTTGGGCGGAGTCGTTGGATTGACGCCACATGGTGATCTAAGCCGCGGCTCAACCATCGCCTTTCTTTGCCGACTTATATATATATATATATATATATATATATATATATATATATAAAAGAACACTAGATTTATTGATGTATCAGGCGCAAAATGCCGAAGCCTATACAAGTAAGCACGCAAGGCGCTCAAAAGACAGCAGAAATGAAAGGTCGAGGAGGCCAGGAGACAGACACGCTTGCAGGTCCGAACCTAGGACTAGCACAGCGACCGCCAGGTATTCTCAGAGGGGTGGTGGCAGCAACTGGCGACTTTGGAGATCTGCTTGAGGACCTCCCTGTACAAGGAGTTGTAGTTGTACGTGCGCCCATTGTACCTGAATTTGCTACGATTCTTCCATAGGACCCAAATGCCCGCGGCTGCGACGATCTGATGCCCGTGAGACCTCCCCCAAATGGCGAGAAGATCGTTGAAGCCGCCTGCCGAATGATTAAGATTACAAATGCTAGACAGGTTGGTCCAGATCGGTGCAGCGAGGTCCCCGAAGAGCACGACGTATTCCATAGTTTTGGATTTGTGGGCTGTGCAGCAGTGATAACTAGAGGAAAGACTGAAGCCAATGGTTGTAAGGGCATCGTCAGTGGGGAGTTTTCTGCGCTCTCCAAATCAAAATCGACCATTTGTGGGGTACGCAAGATTGCCAAATGGGGACGGTGAAAGGGCCCGGCGTGCCGATGCCTTTGACCACGGTCCTGGCGGAGGCCAGCGAAAAAATATTGCTGGGATTGTGGGACCACTTGAGAGTGTCCGGATCTTCGCTGAGCTGCACATTAGTGGCCGAAAGACTGTTGACCGCCTCCGGCGCAAGCCATTCCGCCATTCTGTTCCATCTCCTACCAGAGTTGCTTTCCCATAAGTCTCAGATCGAACAGTTGTGGTATCACGACCCACACCCAGTATAAGGGCACGAGAAGTGGGTACGTTCAGCCTACACCGCAGTATCGGCGGTAGAACAATGTCCTAGGTCACAACATCTAACACAATCTAGAATATGCTCCGAATGAAGAATAATATAATAAGTAATCTCAATCACAACTAAGATGGAAAAGAAGATAAGATAATCTTAACAGAGAGTCACAATATGAATAATTAAGTCTCGGTGTAAACCACACCATAAATAATATTTTAATACAATCACAATGTCTCAATGACTAGATAAAAATTTAAGTCTAATCTAAACTAATGGCAAGTCCTCAGCGACTACTGGATCCTGCTGAGGGTCCAGGTCACCTGTGTCACCTAGGCCTGCTCCATAGTAAGTGTCGCAGCAATCCTCATCATCTGTAATATTTCAACAGGTCCAGTCAGGACAGGAACAAATACATATCTCTCACACAAATCATAACATGAAAGAAAATATGAAACAAGCTATAGAATAATATACATGAACTGCTGATAAAGAAATGAGACCGTGTCATGACCCGCACCTACTATGAGGGTACGAATACGTAACGACGCCCAGCCTACACTGCAATGTCGGCGGTAGAGCACTGTCCTAGGTTACTATCTAACCAGCAACTCACGCAATTATAATGTACTTATCATGATCGACTCCGAACGGAGGACAAGTATAAGATATTGTAACTCAATCACAGTCTAAGCATGATAAGATAATTACAGAAGAATTAAACTAAGAATAGAAGGACAACTACTAAAATAATAACAACTCTCAACAAATCTCAAATACTACACAAGTCTCAAATCTTCTACAACAAGTTCAACATGAAAACAGATGCTAGTCTACCAAACTAAATCCCGATCACTCCTGAGTGTCGGGGCCAAAGGTAGTCATCCCGTCTCTGGGTCCATAATATGTAGGGCATGTGTCCTCAGGGCAATCATCTGTAAAATTTCAACAGGTCTAGTCAGGACAGGAACGAGTACAACTCATCAAGAAATCCCAATTAAATGACAGAGAACTATAAAGCAGTTATAAGCAGTTATATTGATGAAACATGGTAGTTTGTATACAGGTGATGGTATAGAAAAAAAAGTTAAGATACAAGGAAAGTAAGGTAAGTAATACAAAAGAAGAATTGTAGCAATAAAGACTGTAAATAGAAACTAGCTGAACTAGAGCAACATGATATAAGTCCAGAATGTAAATGTAAACAAGTGCAAAACCCAAGTAAATCCAGACAACATGAATCTGATACCAGGTGGTTCCAGTATAAGATGGGTCCGGTATGAGGTGAGTCCAGTTGGTGATCAAAGGTTCCAGGGTGAGTCCAGCCTATACTCTAACAGTGTGTTTTAAAATATCGGGATCGACATGTGAACGGCTGTAGGTAATACGGCACACCGCACACTCGGCCAAATGTAGGATGTCTATCGTTCCAGTATAATTCCAAGGGAGTGGTTCCAGTATTTGGGTATGTTCACATTTCTATTCCAATATTTCCCCGCCCAGCAAGTACAAGCGAATCCATAATCCGACACAAAAATAGGTATAAGTCCAGCCAGTAGACGAATGGTTCCAGTAAATAATTCCAGGGTGGTTCCAGTAGGTGGTTCTAGAAATAGAGGCCAGACATAAATAAGTGAGTGTCGCATGAAATGGATCCAGCAATATCAAATCGTATTTGAAACAGAGAATCAAATAGAACTAGGTACAACTGAAATATAGTAAACGACAAGTAAATGGAAGAACTATCAGAGAATGTACTCGTCTGCTACTCTGAAAAGACTAGTGTAATATCAGATGTCTACACCGGAGTCACAATATCCTAAATAGAGTAATATAGGTTATAATGTGTTTAAAATAAGATAAATGAAGTTTATGATGCAATCTACATGATTCTAAGTCAAATCTAGGTCAAAGTCCACTCTAAGTCAAACCTGGTCAACTGTCTAGGTCAAACTAGGTGTAAGTCAAACTTGGTCAACTCTGGGTCAACTCTAGTCAATATTGGTCAATCTTAGTCTATTGGGTCAAATATCTAGAGTTTAGTCAAACTCTATCTAAGGCTATCTCAACACCAACCATATACTAGTATAACTAGGATACCTTAATACTATATTTTATATACATAACAATGTATATACATACCCAAAGTCTATAGCCCTAGGCATATATAGCCTATGTATCATATAGTCTATTCCCTATATTATATCGACCACATATATACATATATCCTATATACATATAGGAACCCTCAATACCTATCAATATATATATAAACCTACATAGCCATATCATATAAATACTCAAATCAACATTCATACATATATAGGTATAACTGTATACATATATGCATACCATAATATAAATCAACTAACCTATGTATCTATCCTATCACAATTGTTCCCAAACCCACCACATAACTCAATTGAATACCCCACATTCATATACTTATATACCTCTCCTCGCATATACACACACATATATAACAAAACCAACCCCACAAAATTCCCAGGAAAAGAATGAGTGATGTGTGCAGGAATAGCATCTCAGTCTTCATATGGAAGATAAGTCCAATGTGAGCATGTGAATTCTCAGGTCAAATAGAAAAACAGGGCATGTGTGATGTGTATGCATTCTCAGGACAGTGTGTGTAGCATGGTGTGGTATATAGGTGACAGGAACCAATCTCAGGAATTCAGTCCAAATATAAGTGTGCACAGGGAATTGGGGTTCCATTGCTGTCAGTTCCATTGTAAGAATAGCAAGTGACAGTTCAGGGATCAGTCTAATCCTAATTGAAAACCCAAACAATCTCATGAAATCAGGAATTAAGTTCAACTGACATTCAATGTCAGTGAACATGCATCAGTGACTGTTGGACAACCCAAATGCCAATTTGTGTCTCGGCTATAGCTAAACAGTGTGAAGGGTGATGTGGTGTACATGAATCCTGTGTGTGTGAGGGTGTGTTGAGCCAAGAGTGAAAGGGAGGTTTGTGTGTAAGTGACTAAAATCAACAGTCACAGATGGAACTAGAATGAATCTCAGGATTCCATTAGCAGTGAACTATCAAATTTAGAACAGTGTAAATCATGCAAATCTCATTTAATATCAAATCATTGAATCTCATTTCAGGTAAGGCTCAAATCAACCCCAATTCATTCAAAACCAAATACTGAAACCCATATATAAATTCAGATGTATACATGGCAAATTTGACTTCAATTTCAGTTTAAAATAAGAAAATCAATTTCAGGATTTCAAACTCATTACAAAACTGTCAAGAACTGAAAAGAAAAACAGTTGAACAGTTCAATCAACAACTCAAACATAAACTCAGGATATAGCACCACATTTTATGCATCTAATCAGGAAAACAGTTGTTCAGGATTTCGAACAGGACAGTGTATTAGTTGATACATAGGCAGCCCCCAAACCACATTCAAAATCCTATAACAATCCTAGTATTAACATGTAAATTACAGTTAAAATTTATATTTAAATCTCAACCATTTCATTTTCATCATCATTAAAAAAAACTCTGAAAAACTAGAATTGAACTCAGGTATCAGACAGTGAAACAATTTCAAACCAAAACCATTTGAGAACCTGATTAATTCATTCAAAATCAAGGGGAAATATATACCATCACAGGGGTGGGTCTAGTCGTGTCCTTCCTGTGTCAAACAGTAACACAAAACGTGTCCAAACACGTGTCTGAACAGTGTGTAAGTGTAGGTACAGTGCAGTGAAGGAGGGGGCTCGTGCACGTGTGTCGAGCCCTCTAGGACACGACACACGAACCCAAAAGTGTCGTACAAGTGTCTACTGTTAGTACAGCTCTAGGGCTTGGGTTAGGGTATCCTAACACGAGTCCAAGTGTCCTCGTGTCCGCGCACGAAGTGCGTATCACTGGCACCTGTGCGCGCGCGTGTGCGTGTGTGTGCGACCCGTGCAGATCGAATATCTTCCAAAATACTCGATGATATTGCTTGAAATTTTGTGTGCTGTGTGTCAGTGATTGCACGCACGTGTCAACCAAAAATCAGCATACGAGAGTCTGTGTCGTGTCCTGTGTCGACCCCGAGCAGCAGGGCACTGCACGGTGTCCTCGTGCACGCGTTCGTGTCCAAATTTGGTTACGAAAACCAACCCAAATCATGTTCAGTCATATACAAACATAATCTACATATATTAAGCTTTCCAAATATGTAATTTGTTTTGAAAAATATTAATATTCAATCCATTGAGGCATTTCAACAAACACCTTAAATAACACATAGATACGTGTCCGATACGGACACCAAACGGACACGAAATCCACCCAAATTCGAGGTACAGCTAGGGGTCTCCTAGATCTAGCCCTTAATATAAAGAAAAATGAAATTTAAATCAATTTAAAGGGTTTTCCCTATATGTGCAAAAAGCTTGGAAAAGCTTCAAATGGGGGATTCTTCCTCTTGATGGCAAAAGCTCCAAATTGATCCAAAGCTAGGATTAAACCCCACAATCAGAAAATAGGAGAGTATTAGGTTATAATGTAAGAAACTAGGATTAAAAAGGAATAAAAATGGATTTATGGGGATTTTAGAAGGGGGAAAATACCTCTCTTTCTCCAAGTGTTGGAATGAAATAAAGGAGGCAAGCCCTAATGAATAAGTGTTTATATAGGGTGGGGATCCCTATGTGGCTGGTCATAAAAGAAGGAATTAGGGTTAGGGTTTGCTAAAATGGCCCATGGGCTTAAGTCATGATCAATAAAATCATTAAGCCATAAGTCATTTCATGAAACCACAAGCCATGACTTAAATTCACTAAACCAAATTCTCTCATTCTAAAACTATTCTCTAATGACTAAAATAGGTTAACTCAAGTTAGACTAGGGTTACCATAGCTAGGGTTAGGTTCTAGGCTAGTCCACTAGGTCTCAACAAGTCAAAGTCAAACTAGAATTCACCAATTCATTAAATCATTAAATAACTCAAATAAGTCAAAATGACCAAATTATCCCTAGGCTAAAAATAATAATTAAATCATCCTAATGACATGGTTAGGCTCTAGGTCATGCAGTCTCTAGGGTTTCACTGGCAGCACATCAAAATCACAAGTCATGACTTAAAGAAGTTTTTAAATATTTTAAAAATTATTAAAAATCACCAAAAATTATAATATGAAATAATTATCAATAAATAATAATTATAATTACAAAATTTCAAAAAATACCCTTATCTGGAAAACTGGGTGTTAAAATCCTACCCCCTTAAAAAAATTTCGTCCTCGAAATTAAGATGATCGCACCCTTCCTAGGTCAAACCCAAACAATCAAGGTCAAGAGATAATCATGCAAACAAAATCTTACTGGTCATGATTCTACAGTCTCGAATAGGGTAGCTACACTATCTAGCAATCACAAACAATATCCTGGCAGGTACTAAGGGAATCACACAGGAAAGTGGGGGGGAAGAATGAGAAGGACAAACCTGCTAACCCATCACCTGCAGTGTCGGTCTCCTCGACCGCCATCGCAAAAGCTCTACCCCTCTAGTGCTGAGCTACAGGTGGCCTAGCTCCCTCATAAGGAGGTGCAGCGGGACAATCTATCATCTTGTAAGCACCAGACCCACAGAATAGACAAACCTTCAGCCTCCTCCTACAATACTCCTAAATATGCCCTGTCTTCTTGTAGTAGGCACAAGTAGGCACCCCACGGTCCTGTTCTCTATGCTGATGCTGTGCCTGCTGCATTCTTACTGGTGTCTGTGCCTGCTGAACCTGCACATGGGGCCTCTTGGCCTGACCTTCGCTGCTGCTACCACCCTGGAAGTCCCGACCCCTCTTCAGCTTCAACCCTAGGTCGTCCTCCGCTGCCATATCCCCAGAAAACATCTCCGTGTAGATAGCGTTTCGGTCGCTCTTAGTCAGCGACCGAACCTCCCTAATCAAGCCTCGGCGAAACTTTCTTGCCTTCGTCTTCTCAGTCAAGTCATCTATGAACTGGGCCAATCTATAAAACTCCCCGGCGTACTCGGCAACTGACTGGTTCCCCTGAACCAGGCTCTCAAACTGTGCCTCTATGCCTCCCAAGGCCACATCAGGAAAGAACTGCTCTTTAAACAGCTCCTTGAACTGGGCCCAAGTCTGGCCCTCAACTCCCACCCTGGGATCTGCCTGATACCACGCACGGGCTAAGTCCTGCATCTGATTGCCTGCCGCCTCGATATGGAGTCGAGTTGGTATCTCCGCCAGCCTGAATATCTCCTCGCTATGATCGATCCAATCGTCCACATAATGGATGCCCTCAGTGCCCAGAAACTCTCTAGGATGCATCTTCTGAAAGTCTTGGATATCCTTCTCCTTCCGGTAAGGTTGCTGCTGCTCCCCCTGAGCAGTCACCATCTCTACTGTAGTACGAACCAACTGGTGTCACGCCCCGATCCCGCTAGGGTCGTCCGTCTTGCTTGGATCCCTGCGGGATCGATCGTCCTCGCTAAGGCGTGATGCCGTGCAAGCCTAAGTTGCGCTTGCACAAGGCCATGTACCTGCATAAAAACAACTAGTCAAGCAAAAACACACGCACGCACCCATTAGTCAAGCAAAACACACGCACGCACCCATTACAGAAAACCAAATGTTGGACACAGAGATTTGAAATGGAAATACTCATTTTATTCATAGCTTGATAGGAATACAAGTACAAAGCTTTGCAACTCAGATTTGCCTTATAATTTGGCTACAAGATTCTCTTTGAAATACTCTTTTGAAATTAGCCACAATGCCCATACATGATATCCTTTATTACAAGCTGGAATTGAAAGACACCTTCAAGGAAATGAAAACTGGAAACTTGCAATTGACTGAAAGTAAACTTCGAGGCGATCCACGAGCTCTACTGGGCTAGACGAGCTTCGGTGCCTCACTTGAAATCCCCCTGTCTCCTTTTGCTTTCTGAAAAGGATGCCCACAACGTGGGTTAGTACACATCATGTACTGGCGAGCGGCTTTTGGCCGAACTCGCAAATCTCTGCACTAAATCAATACGTTGAGCTAACATTTACTAGTGATCTTTCTACTTGTCTAGGTTCTTTTTAACAATTCATAAGAACATGACAGATAGAATATATCATAGTAACTTACCCTCGCCGGCAGTCATCCCTGCACAAAACCACGTTGGCACAATTTGCATAATGAGTAATTCATGATTCATTCTAGCAGATATTGAAGTTGTCATTTGGGTCATGCAGGTGGACTATTCTACATGTTGGTCCATGGGTTTTCCCCATGATTAGCCGCTGTGACTCTTTGGTTCAGCTCGTCGCTAAGGACTCAGATATCGGCTACACTTTTAACATGGGTCCTTGCACCCAGTGTGCTCATAATCTCTCCTAGGCCGAGCGGTTCCAGGTGCCCCAAGATACCACCCGAGAGACAAATAATTCCTTGTATACAAGTTGTCCGAGACCAAATGCATGCTCTAGCCGTTCTATCAGATGAGACACACTTGGACTTATGCACAGGTATACGACACGTTTGATTCGTGCCTTCAGGTTTATCTCAACACGTACAAGTTCGTCTGTACATGTCTACATTTTCAAGCATACTGATGACAAGCAGATGATCATTCTTATCGAGCAGATAGAGTAGCAACACATATTCTTACATTTGATTCAATTCAATTATCTTCTCTTATCTTTTGTGGATGTGGTATCGTTGATCATTGGGACAAGACAACAGAGTAGACTAGAGATCATTTTTCTTAGGCGTACAGATCAATGTTTGTTCGGTTGAAGCAACTCACCGAGATGAATCTTAGTAGAGAGAAGGAGGGACTTCACGCGCCGTTCACGAACAATTCACGCGGCCTACAATGGCACCAACAGTTGATTAGCATACTTCGTCTCTTTCTCTCAAGATTCGAAATGAATGCAAAATGCGATGAAAGCGAACAATGAAAACCAATCATCGAAAACCAACACGAAAACGCATTCATCAAAACCAAGCAGCGAAAAGAAAACATTCAGCAAAACTCTTGGATTCATTTCAATATAAGCCAATCCATCAATTGGAAAGGTTCATTGCATTTCATCCGTGATCAATCGATACCGGCAAAGGTTTCACCAAGTACTCAGTTCATGACTGAGTCAACAAGCCGTAGGTATTACATAGTGGACCGTAAGGAGCGGGGCACTACATAATAACCCACCGAGAAAAAGTTTTGTCCTCAAAACTTAAGAAACAAAACTCACCTCCACTATTGTTGCATTCTGGGTCAAGCAACGTGGAGAGATTGAAGACGCGTCCATTAATCCGCTGCGGCTGGTTCTGCGGATTGTCTCGAAGGGGCGGTGGGCCTAGCAGCTGCCCACGCTCTTCAGTGTCGTCTCTATTTCGATTTCTCTTCGGGTAATTTCGGATGGCGTGACCTTGTTGGCCACAACGAAAACAAGCGTGGTTTGCGGAACGACAGTCCTCCTCGGTGTGTCCATGCTTTCCACAGTGACTGCATACCAAACCTTTCGCAAAGCGACATTCTTTACTCGGATGTCCTCGTCGACCGCAGTAGGAACAGATTGTCTCATTTCGTGGTTCCCCATCGGTCTTTTTCTCTCCGTCATGATTTCTCTTGGCGGGCTGATTTTGACTGTTCGGCGCTTTGTTGGACGCTTTCTTCTGCTCGAACTGTTCCACCTGAAGCGCCGCCTCAAAGGCTTGAGAATAGGACCCGTATTCTCGATTCAGCACACTTAACTGGATGTCGTAATTCAGACCATCAACGAATCGATTTATGCGAGACTGTTCCGTGGGGAGCCAAGCAGCGGCAAAATTTGCCAACTTAGCAAATTCAGATTCATAGTCCTCCACGGACATATCCCCCTGTTTCAGTGTGATGAAGTCATCCTCCATCTTCTTGCTCATGGCTCGAGGCAGATATTGATCCAGAAATGCCTTCTTGAACAAGGCCCACGAGATCTTTCCATTCCTAGCCGTTGCGAGCAGCGCCGGCTTTTTCGCCTTCCACCAGTCCTTCGCCCGCAGCCGTAGGAGCATAACGGCACAGACTACCTTTTTGCTACTTGGAACTCCTATGAACGCGAACAGAGTCTCTATTTTATCAATCCAGTCCATCACCTTGTCGGGTGACGTCCTGTCTTGAAATTCTGGTGGTTTCGCGTCCAAGAAGTCCTTTGGCCTAAAGACAGTATGCCTTTGCGCTGGCTGGGGCTCATCACCCTCTACGGGCTCGATCTCGGGCGTTCCCGTTGGTTCCGTCGCTGCGGTGGCATCTCGATTTGTCGCAAGCGCTGTGACAAGCTGGGTCAGGGCATCCAACTGCTTTTATTGGGCAGCCGCTCGGGCCTCATGTATCTGATTTCTTTCCTCATTGTTCTGTCTCTGTAACTCCAACATTGTCATGATGCGTTCTACCGCATCGGTCGAGCCAGATGGACGAGGAGGAGCCATTTCTCTACAAAATAGTGTAACTTCTGTCAGTCTCATAAAATATTATGGACTTATTGTATGGGGCATTGGTTTTCATAACCCAAAATCCGGACACTTTTGAAAGCCGTCAAAGTACTTTATATACTTTTTGAAAACGATATTTGCAAGAGGCCAAGGACGTAAAACCGTGCTCTGATACCACTTTGTCACGCCCCGATCCCGCTAGGGTCGTCCGTTTTGCTTGGATCCCTGCGGGATCGATCGTCCTCGCTAAGGCGTGATGCCGTGCAAGCCTAAGTTGCGCTTGCACAAGGCCATGTACCTGCACAAAAACAACTAGTCAAGCAAAAACACACGCACGCACCCATTAGTCAAGCAAAACACACGCACGCACCCATTGCAGAAAACCAAATGTTGGACACAGAGATTTGAAATGGAAATACTCATTTTATTCATAGCTTGATAGGAATACAAGTACAAAGCTTTGCAACTCAGATTTGCCTTATAATTTGGCTACAAGATTCTCTTTGAAATACTCTTTTGAAATTAGCCACAATGCCCATACATGATATCCTTTATTACAAGCTGGAATTGAAAGACACCTTCAAGGAAATGAAAACTGGAAACTTGCAATTGACTGAAAGTAAACTTCGAGGCGATCCACGAGCTCTACTGGGCTAGACGAGCTTCGGTGCCTCACTTGAAATCCCCCTGTCTCCTTTTGCTTTCTGAAAAGGATGCCCACAACGTGGGTTAGTACACATCATGTACTGGCGAGCGGCTTTTGGCCGAACTCGTAAATCTCTGCACTAAATCAATACGTTGAGCTAACATTTACTAGTGATCTTTCTACTTGTCTAGGTTCTTTTTAACAATTCATAAGAACATGACAGATAGAATATATCATAGTAACTTACCCTCGCCGGCAGTCATCCCTGCACAAAACCATGTTAGCACAATTTGCATAATGAGTAATTCATGATTCATTCTAGCAGATATTGAAGTTGTCATTTGGGTCATGCAGGTGGACTATTCTACATGTTGGTCCATGGGTTTTCCCCATGATTAGCCGCTGTGACTCTTTGGTTCAGCTCGTCGCTAAGGACTCAGATATCGGCTACACTTTTAACATGGGTCCTTGCACCCAGTGTGCTCATAATCTCTCCTAGGCCGAGCGGTTCCAGGTGCCCCCAGATACCACCCGAGAGACAAATAATTCCTTGTATACAAGTTGTCCGAGACCAAATGCATGCTCTAGTCGTTCTATCAGATGAGACACACTTGGACTTATGCACAGGTATACGACACGTTTGATTCGTGCCTTCAGGTTTATCTCAACACGTACAAGTTCGTCTGTACATGTCTACATTTTCAAGCATACTGATGACAAGCAGATGATCATTCTTATCGAGCAGATAGAGTAGCAACACATATTCTTACATTTGATTCAATTCAATTATCTTCTCTTATCTTTTGTGGATGTGGTATCGTTGATCATTGGGACAAGGCAACAGAGTAGACTAGAGATCATTTTTCTTAGGCGTACAGATCAATGTCTGTTCGATTGAAGCAACTCACCGAGATGAATCTTAGTAGAGAGAAGGAGGGACTTCATGCGCCGTTCACGAATAATTCACGCGGCCTACAATGGCACCAACAGTTGATTAGCATACTTCGTCTCTTTCTCTCAAGATTCGGAATAAATGCGAAATGCGATGAAAGCGAACAATGAAAACCAATCATCGAAAACCAACACGAAAACGCATTCATCAAAACCAAGCAGCGAAGAGAAAACATTCAGCAAAACTCTTGGATTCATTTCAATATAAGCCAATCCATCAATTGGAAAGGTTCATTGTATTTCATCCGTGATCAATCGATACCGGCAAAGGTTTCACCAAGTACTCAGTTCATGACTGAGTCAACAAGCCGTAGGTATTACATAGTGGACCGCAAGGAGCGGGGCACTACAACTGGTAGGCCTCGTCAATCCCCTGACGGAAATTGGCAGTCTGTCGCTGCTGCTGCTGCTGGTGAGATGCCAGAATCCTCTCCACAAATGAAAACAGGTGAGCATCATCTACCATTTCCGCAGGTGGAGGCTGCTGCGGTGGAAGGATCTCGGGAAGCACCGGACTCTGCCTCCCAGCTGGTGGAGATGCTCCTCCAAAAGCTGCTGAGACACCCACCCCAGCTGGCATGACTGGGGCTGCGGTACCGAAAACTGGCCACTGAAGGCGAGAAGTGGCAGACCTCTCTACAGCGGCTGCTGTACCAGAGCGATGTGATCGTGGCTCCACCATCCTGATGACAGATCGAAAAGGAAGTTAATACTGAGCAGGAATCGATAAAATCAAAGGAGGACAGTTTATTTCAAGGAAGACAATCAGTAAGATATATAGATGGCATAAATTGAAGCATAATTTTTCCTAACTGTGATTGAGTACCTCTCCGTTAAAGTCTATCTCTCGATCATATCGCAGGCTCGCAGCAGTACAACTAAGTTGCCATACTACCACGATATCGCACTAATGCGACACTCGACCTGCATGGGCCACTACTAAAAACGTGTCACGACCCGCACCCACTGTGAGGGTACGAATACGTAACGACGCCCAGCCTACGCCGCAGTGTCGGCGGTGGAGCTGTCCTAGGTTACTATCTAACCAGCAACTCACGTAATTATACTGTACTCATCATGATCTACTCCGAACGGAGGACAAGTATAAGATATTGTAACTCAATCACAGTCTAAGCACGATAAGATAATCACAGAAGAATTAAACTAAGAATAAAAGGACAACTACTAAAATAATAACAACTCTCAACAAATCTCAAATACTACACAAGTCTCAAATATTCTACAACAAGTTCAACATGAAAACAGATGCTAGTCTACTGAACTAAATCCCGATCACTCCTGAATGTCGGGGCCAAAGGTAGTATTTCCATCTCCGGGTCCATAATATGTTGGGCATGTGTCCTCAGGGCAATCATCTGTAAATTTCAACAGGTCCAGTCAGGACAGGAACGAGTACAACTCATCAAGAAATCCTAATTAAATGATAGAGAACTATAAAGCAGTTATAAGCAGTTATATTGATAAAACATGGTAGTTTGTATACATGTGATGGTATAGAGAAACAGTTAAGATACAAGGAAAGTAAGGTAAGTAAAACAAAAGAAGAATCATAGCAATAAAGACTGTAAATAGAAACTAGCTGAACTAGAGCAACATGATATAAGTCCAGAATGTAAATGTAAACAAGTGCAAAACCCAAGTAAATCCAGACAACATGAATCTGATACCAGGTGGTTCCAGTACAAGATGGGTCCAGTATGAGGTGAGTCCAGTTGGTGATCAAAGGTTCCAGGGTGAGTCCAGCCTATACTCTAACAGTGTGTTTTAAATTATCGGGATCGACATGTCAACGGCTGTAGGTAATACGGCACACCGTACACTCGGCCAAGTGTGGGATGGCTATCGTTCCAGTATAATTCCAAGGGAGTGGTTCCAGTATTTGGGTATGTTCACATGCCTATTCCAATATTTCCCTGCCCAGCAAGTATAAGTGACCATAATCCGACACGAAAATAGGTATAAGTCCAGCCAGTACACGAATGGTTCTAGTAAATGATTCTAGGGTGGTTCCAGTAGGTGGTTCCAAAAATAGAGGCCAGACATAAATAAGTGAGTGTCGCATGAAATGGATCCAGCAATATCAAATCGTGTTTGAAATAGAGAATCAGATAGAACTAGCTACGACTGAAATATAGTAAACGACAAGTAAATGCAAGAACTATCAGAGAATGTACTCGCCTGCTACTCTGAAAAGACTAGTATAATATCAGATGTCTGCACCGGAGTCACAATTTCCTAAATAGAGTAATACATGTTATAATGTGTTTAAAATAAGACAAATGAAGTTTATGATGCAATCTACATGATTCTAAGTCAAATCTAGGTCAAAGTCCACTCTAAGTCAAACCTGGTCAACTGTCTAGGTCAAACTAGGTGTAAGTCAAACTTGGTCAACTCTGGGTCAACTCTAGTCAATATTGGTCAATCTTAGTCTATTGGGTCAAATATCTAGAGTTTGGTCAAACTCTATCTAAGGCTATCTCAACACCAACCATATACTAGTATAACTAGGATACCTTAATACTATATTCTATATACATAACAATGTATATACATACCCAAAGTCTATAGCCCTAGGCATATATAGCCTATTTATCATATAGTCTATTCCCTATATTTTATCTATCACATATATACATATATCCTATATACATATAGGAACCCTCAATACCTATCCATATATATATAAACCTACATAACCATATCATATAAATACTCAAATCAACATTCATACATATATAGGTATAACTGTATACATATATGCATACCATAATATAAATCAACTAACCTATGTATCTATCCTATCACAATTGTTCCCAAACCCACCACATAACTCAATTGAATACCCCACATTCATATACTTATATACCTCTCCTCTCATACACACACATATATAACAAAACCAACCCCACAAAATTCCCAGGAAAAGAATGAGTGATGTGTGCAGGAATAGCATCTCAGTCTTCATATAGAAGATAAGTTTAATATGAGCATGTGAATTCTCAGGTCAAATAGGAAAACAGGGCATGTGTGATGTGTATGCATTCTCAGGACAGTATATGTAGCATGGTGTGGTATGCAGGTGACAGGAACCAATCTCAGGAATTCAGTCCAAATATCAGTGTGCACAGGGAATTGGGGTTCCATTGTTGTCAGTTCCATTGCAAGAATAGCAAGTGACAGTTCATGGATCAGTCTAATCCTAATTAAAAACCCAAACAATCTCATGAAATCAGGAATTAATTTCAACTGACATTCAATGTCAGTGAACATGCATCAGTGACTATTGGACAACCCAAATGCCAATTTGTGTCTCGGCTATAGCTAAACAGTGTGAAGGGTGATCTGGTGTACAGGAATCCTGTGTGTGTGAGGGTGTGCTGAGCCAAGAGTGAAGGGGAGGTTTGTGTGCAAGTGACTGAAATCAACAGTTATAGATGGAACTAGAATGAATCTCAGGATTCCATTAGCAGTGAACTATCATATTTAGAACAGTGTAAATCATGCAAATCTCATTTAATATCAAATCATTGAATCTCATTTCAGGTAAGGACCAAATCAACCCCAATTCATTCAAAACCAAATACTAAAACCCATATATAAATTCAGATGTATATATGGCAAATTTGACTTCAATTTCAGTTTAAAATAAGAAAATCAATTTCAGGATTTCAAACTTATTACAAAACTGTCAAGAACTGAAAAGAAAAATAGTTGAACAGTTCAATCAACAACTCAAACATAAACTTAGGATATAGCACCACTTTTTATGCATCTAATCAGGATAATTAATCAACAAAATCAGCTAGAAAAAAGAGGGATTAAGGTTCAGGATTTCGAACAGGACTGTGTATTAGTTGATACATAGGCAGCCCCCAAACCACATTCAAAATCCCATAACAATCCCAGTATTAACATGTAAATCATAGTTAAAATTTACATTTAAATCTCAATCATTTCATTTTCATCATCATTAAAAAAACTCTGAAAAACTAGAACTGAACTCAGGTATCAGACAGTGAAACAATTTCAAACTAAAACCATTTGAGAACCTGATTAATTCATTCGAAATCAAGAGGAAATATATACCAACACAGGGGTGGGTCTATTCGTGTCTTTCCTGTGTCAAACAACGACACAAAACGTGTCCAAACACGTGTCTGACTAGTGTGTAAGTGTAGGTACAGCGCAGTGAAGGAGGGGGCTCATGCACGTGTGTCGAGCCCTCTAGGACACGACACACGAACCTACAAGTTTCGTGCACGTGTCTATTTTAGTACAGGTCTAGGGCTTGGGTTAGGGTAGCCTGACACGAGTCCAAGTGTCCTCGTGTCCGCGCACGAAGTGCGTATCAGTGGCACCTGTGCGCGCCCGTGTGCGTGTGTGTGCGACCCGTGCAGATCGAATATCTCCCAAAATACTCGATGATATTGCCTAAAATTTTGTGTGCTGTGTGTCAGTTATTGCACGCACGTGTCCACCAAAAATCAGCTCACGAGAGTCCATGTCGTGTCCTGTGTCGACCCCGAGCAGCAGGGCACTGTACGGTGTCCTCGTACACGTATTCGTGTCCAAATTTGGACACGAAAACCAACCCAAATTGTGTTCAGTCATATACAAACATAATCTACATATAATAAGCTTTCCAAATATGTAATTTTTTTTGAAAAACATTAACATTCAATCCATTGAGGTATTTCAACAAATACCTCAAATAACACATAGACACGTGTTCGATACAGACACCAAACGGACACAAAATCCACCCAAATTCGAGGTACAACTAGGGGAATCCTAAATCTAGCCCTAAATGTAAAGAAATACAAAATTTAAATCAATTTAAAGGGTTTTACCTATATGTACAAAAAGCTTGGAAAAGCTTCAAATGGGGGATTCTTCCTCTTGATAGCAAAAGCTCCAAATTGATCCAAAGCTGGGATTAAACCCCACAATCAGAAAATAGGAGAGCATTAGGTTCTAATGCAAGAAACTAGGATTAAAAAGGAATAAAAATGAATTTATGGGGATTTTGGAAGGGAAAAAAATACCTCTCTTTCTCCAAGTGTTGGAATAAAATAAAGGAGGCAAGCCCTAATGAATAACTGTTTATATAGGGTGGGGATGTTAAGGTTATATACTAAAAGCATCACTTTTGTAGTAACCTTATTTCTTTAAATTTTGAATGAGAATCATATGGGCAAATGTTTGCATATTGTATTTGTTGCAAGTGTTAATACAAATGTCTGATATTCTATATTGTAGATAATATGGTGTGTGGTGTCACACAGAAGATCATATTATCAGTTTTCTATGGAGTATATAAATAGTTCACAACCTAGATGGTCTTGGACAATCTATTGGAAAGGTTGTAGTGTAATCTGGTATTAGTCTATCTTGACTATAGGTTTACACTAGTACACTTTGTGTGTATTGAACAAGACCACTTGAGGTTGTTCTCTTTGTACTGACTACATAAGAGAACAAACACCTCTGTTATTATGGATGCTTGTACTCTTAATCCGGATATAATAACGGACATGTATATGTAATGTGCATTACTTTGACTCATAAAAGAGTGAGATTCATTATGGATCAACAACCTCTATAAATTGGGTAATAACATTGTATGTATGATGGGCTGTTGATTATAAATGGAATCCATGTCCCGATACATCGGGTTGATGATGTCCTCTTAAGGAGCTCATAAGGATTGTCATGTAAACCCTGCAGGTGGACTATATCCGACATAATAAATAAAGTTGAGAGGTACTACTTAAGGATAAAAGATGTCGAATCAATATAGTTGTCAGTAACTTAATTTGATCGACGGACATACGATATCTTAACATGGGGAGCCAAACGAGCATATAATAAAAGGAGCCTACAAACATAATTTGGGATTAGGGAGGTAGTGCAACAATAGCTCATTAGTGGACCGAGCTATTGTTAATGGGCCTGGATTGTGTGTTCGGGCTGAACACGGGATATCCAGATCCGTTAGGAGGCCTAACCCTAATTTCTCCTCATGGTCCCTGCCGTAGCCTATATATATCCTCTATTCTCTGGCCGCCAGATTACTGATCATAAATCTGAAATTTTCTCTAAATTCGTGATTCACGTAAGGAGAGAAAGAGAGTGCTGCCAAGGAGAAGAAAAAGTTGGGAGATCGTCGCCCACACGACGTCCAACTCGAGGAAGGAATACGTGCAGAAGATCTTGGGGTCGTTCGCTCAAGATTGCTAGGAATTACTTGTCTCCTTTCCGCCGCAGGTATAATTCGTGAACCCTAGTTTCCGCCTATGAAGGGTTAGAACACGTATTAGATCTGTTTAACTTTCTATCGATCAATACGCACACCAAAGGAAGGGTCCTGGGAATCCCCAGTTCCATCAGGGGATCCCTATGTGGCTGGTCATAAAGGAAGGAATTAGGGTAAGGGTTTACTAAAATGGCCCATGGGTTTAAGTCATGATCAATAAAATCATTAAGCCATAAGTCATTTCATGAAACCACAAGCCATGACTTAAATTCACTAAACCAAATTCCCTCATTCTAAAACTATTCTCTAATGACTAAAATAGGTTAACTCAAGTTAGACTAGGATTTCCATAGCTACGGTTAGGTTCTAGGCTAGTCCACTAGGTCTCAACAAGTCAAAGTCAAACTAGAATTCACCAATTTATTAAATCATTAAATAACTCAAATAAGTCAAAATGACCAAATTATCCCTAGGCTAAAAATGATAATTAAATCATCCTAATGACATGGTTTAGCTCTAGGTCATGCAGTCTCTAGGGTTTCACTGGCAGCACATCAAAATTACAAGTCATGACTTAAAGCAGTTTTTAAATATTTTAAAAATTATTAAAAATCACCAAAAATTATAATGTGAAATAATTATCAATAAATAATAATTATAATTACAAAATTTCAAAAAATACCCTCATCTGGAAAACTGGATGTTACAGACTGTAAAAAAGAACATGGTATATGGGAATAGATATACAAGATATAATAAGAGAACTGAACTAACTACGTGGTGTAGAGTACAATTTGGTTATGTAAACTGGCTTAGGTTATACATGACTTAAATTTAGTTTGGAGTTGTACAAGAAAAGGGTGTAGATCACATAACCAAATAAATACTCTCCCTGCCCCAATCAGTACACAAGGATCTTTCCAAGTTATGTTATTGCACATGAAGGTAGTATGTCACATGGATATCTAGTCCACATGAATACTAGGTTATACATGAAGGCTCACATGATCATAAGTGTACATGAATGTCACAAGCGTATACATGAATAAATACGAATACAATGAGTAGACGATGCACATGATAAAGTACATGAGAACAATATATCCAATGTATCCGAAGGGATAACATCGCATGAAGAGATCTATATAGTACTAATCCGTGGTAACATCGTGACAACAACAAGTAATCTAGTCTATAACAAGTAAATATGTCCAAGCAAGAATGAAACGGTTAGAGAATGTACTCGCCTGACAATCCAAGCTGCTGATGAGGAAGTATAACTAAACTGGAGGGATGTAATCCGATTTAAAACGACCACAAGTCACAACAAGGTCTAAAATATCATAAGGAATGCCTACAATGCAATTCTACATGATTCTAGGTCCTCCTAGGTCAAAGTCAACCCTTGGTCAACTTTGGTCAAACTTGGTCAACTATAAGTCAACTAGTCCGTTTACTAATTTTTAGGTCAAGCACAAGTTTTTAAGTCATTTTAAGTTCGTTTGAGTCGATTTGGATCAAGTTTGACCCAAAAATGACTTTTGTCAACTTGGTTAACTTGTCGGTCAACTCGGCCATTCTAGGCTCCTTGGGTCAATCTTAATCTGTGTAACACCCATATTCTGAATACGTATTTTTTCAAGCTTACATGTATTTCAGACCTGTATTTATTTTTTCAGATTCTGGCATGTAATTGTATTTTTGGCTCGACTTGCAGATTTTGGTTTTCTCGTAAAATTGGGTTTTACCTGACTTGGTTTTATTTTGTGGAGGAGGATTGGTTTAGTTTGGTTTGGTTTAGTACGGTTTAACATGCATTGGAGCACTTTAACCTACACTTCACCTTCAACACACCACTACCTCTACCATTAAATCTTACCTAACTTTTCTCTCTCCTCTTTATTTCCATTAACTTCTCCATCTCCTTCTTCTTCCTTCCTCTACACAACACTCCACCCATAGGCAAGTGCACCTTGCCACCACATGAGGACCATATTTTATTTGTTCCTTAGCTAGATTAGGCCATGGTGATCAACATTAGTGCTAGAAATTTTATGATTTGGAGTCTCCATTGTTCTAGATCTAGGTTTTAACTATTTTTGGATTTACATGGTTTTGATCTGTTTTGGTTGGATTTTTGTGGGTTTTGATGCTTCCATGTGGAAGAGAACTCAATTTTACTCAAGTTAGAACTTTAAAAATCAAGATTTGGCTTTGATTTGACAAAGATATAAAAATTTGAATTCTTGGTGTTCTTGGTGTTCTTCTCGGCCTGGAGTAGCAGACTGCAGCCTGCGCTCTTTAGCACAGTGCTGGACTGCGCACCCCCCCTCTCGGCTTGCGCTCTTTAGTGCAGCGCCGGCCGCGCTGCTTGCCCCTTGGCGAACTGCGCTCAGCCCCATGCGCCAACCACTCCTGTGCAATCCACCCCTGTGTAGTTCATTCCTGCGCAGTTCATTCCTGCGCAGTCCTGCGCAATCCACCCCTGTGCAGTTCATTCCTGCGCAGTCTGCTCCTGCGCAATCCACCCCTGCACAGTTCACTCCTTCGCACTTGGCCCATGCGCCATCTGCCCCTGCATCCTGTGTCCCTGTGTACTTGGCACCCTGCACAGCTGACACCCTCCGCAATCTAACCCCTGAACCCTTGCGCAAACTATTGGCTCTTGGAGTTTTAGTTTTATTTCTTTAAGCTTGGCTCTTCTATAGCCCTGTATATTGATATTTTATTAGATATTTTACGCCCATTTTAGTGGTACACTCCTGACATGACCAACCTGACATGATAGTGGCCCGTCGTGGTGCACTCCTGACAAGTACCCTGACATGATTTATCTTGATGCTGTTGCGACGGCTAACTTGACTCGTATAATCAACTTGACACCGTGGGTGTTCCTGCTTGCTTGCGTGTGCAATCCACTTGTCTTGTCTTGCATCATGTCTAGGACGTGACTCCCTGGTTTTCCACGGCCAGGGATTCGCACTGAACATGGATTAGGCTAATGACTAGATCTAACTATAGTTCATGGAGAATTTCCAGTCACAGGCAATCTTGTTATCTGGGCGCTCTTAATTGGACTTGTAGCTTGCCGACGAGAGAGCACATTTCCAGCGCACTGTCATGTGTTGCACCCTCTAAGTCACCTAAGGGTATATCGTCTCCGGGGCGATATACCCAACCATACTCTCAACCCGTGGAAGGATAACTGGATGGTCTGCAGGGCTTGGGACTGAGAAATTCTCATTTCATCTTGTTAGTAATTAAGGCTTGTGATAACCCTAGTTAGTTAAGTAGTAAGCCGTAGTAATTGCTTGGCCGCTTGTGAATGGATGGAGTCCAGCCTTGTCTAAGTCTTGTCTAGTACCTGACTACTCTTGAACTTGATTGTTTTACTTATTATTAAACAATAAATGGGTGGAGACAGAGTGCTATTCAGGCGAAGGGTTACAACCTCGGTCCTTGTCTGGTTTAAGGGTTGTAACCTGGCTCCCGGAATGGTCCCACGTCACTAGTCGTTTATTGTCCTGTTGTACTCTTTATTACTTGTACCTTCTTCTATTTCTTTTCTTATGTTCTGATATGCTGGCTTTTGTTCTTATTTCGTGGCCTCCTTTGTGGCACTTGCTCTTTCTGGGGTTTGACCCAGCTGGTTTTGTGTGGCCAGATTTTGGAGCAGCTCCCGAGGATCTTTCGAACCTCCAGCCCGATGGTGGCGACTAGAAGGAACCCGGGCTACGAGTGGGTTTTCTATTTTGTTTCGCTCACTCTATTGTAAATCTATTCTTTTGAGGCGTTTAGCCGACGAGCACCTGTTAGCTCGATACACATTTACTTACTGTCTGCCTACGGGCTGTAAACATGATTAACAAATCCTAGGGTTGATCATGTTTGACTTAACTCTTGCTAGTCCTAGCATTTTGTACGACTAGCTTCATGATCAGCTGATATGTAATATTTGGGACGCCTTTTATTGTATATTTGGTGGTCAAACATCTTGTGATTATATTATTTGCTTAAGATTGAGACAGTAGGCTTGACCTTAAGAGACTGTTGGCTTGTAGTAAACCCTCATATCTAGACAGCCGTGACCGTATAGCGAGATGGACTTCATTTCAATATACGTAGCTGGCTATGTTCGTCCCCGCTCTCCAGTATTATGGTTCTGGGGTGTGACATGGTTTAAGTGGTGGCCCATGCAGGTCTTGTCAATAAAAAATGTGAGGGTTTACCGAATAGATGTCTCAATCAGTATTCGCCCTTCATCTCCGCCCGTACTTTTAAATCCCTGAAATTCTTGCCCTGATTACATGCTTGTATCGTTGATCTGTCCTGGTCCTTCCTTATTATTTTCCTGTGTCGTCTTCTTCAGCGGCACTATACCTGACCCTGCCGATCAGCAAGGAGGAGCACCTCCCATGGACCAGCAGTAACCCGGAGATCAAGTCCAACATTCCGGAGTAGCCTCCAGAGTTGTGCCTACTGGAGGAGAGCCCCCAGTTCAGCCCGTTCAGCCTGCCGAGCCGGATGATGGCACTTTGGTAGGTCTCATCAGGACCTTGATAGCTTCCCAGGATCGCAAAGGAGACGTCTTGCACCAGACTGTGGCAATGCTTTGACCAGAGGCGGTCACCCAGGGAACAGTACGGCCAATAGCTTCAAGCGCCTGAACCCTCCCTTCTTCGACGGCAGCGAAGATGCGATTGCTGCGGACGCTTGGCTTCAGGATACCGAGGTGATTCTGGAAGCAGCTAGGACACCTGAGAATGAGAAAGTGGCGATGGTACGCCTGCAGTTGTTGGACTTAGCTCGCAGTTGGTGGGCAGCGCAAGCCATGGGATTAGTGGCACCCATTGCTTGGGCAGTGTTTAGAGAGAGATTCCAGATAATGTATTTCGATGCTGTGGCTCGGTACGACCTGCAGACCAGATTTACCAACTTGAAGCAAGGAGACAGAACAGTCGACAGTTATGCATCTGAGTTTTCTAGGCTCAGTAGGTTTGCCCCCACCTTGGTGGCAACCGAGTTTGATAGGGCCCAGCAGTTCCAGCAGGGGCTGTATTTGGAGATCTTGTTGGCAGTCGAGCAGTTCGAGCACCAGACGTTCGATACAGTTTTGAGAGCGGCTAGGAGGCATGAGTACACCTCCCAGAGGATTGTGGATAGGACCGGAGGTAGGAAGCGGTCCCATTGTCAGATGCACCAATCATCAGCTCCAGCCCCAGCAGCTAGAAGTTTGACCATCGAAACTCCGAGGCGGGCGGCCTCAGTAACGTTGGATCAGCATTCGACCCCGACATACCCGCAGCAGCAGAAGTAAAAGCAGACTTCGGCAATGGGATGTTCTCATTGCGGAAAGCCAGGCCATGTAGTGGCAGATTGTCGTAGGACGCAAGGATTGTGCCTAGCTTGTGGAGCAGCAGATCACAAGATAGGAGCCTGCCCGAATAGGGGTAGTTCTTCCTCTTCCAACCTAACCAGTCCATCGGTTAGGGGACCAGCACCCATGCAGCAGTAGCAGTACCCGAGGCCATTGTTGCCTCAGGCCCAGGCATTTCATCAGCAGAACCAGCAACAGTATACCCAAGCCCAAGTGCAGAACAGACAGAGAGGTTTCCAGCAGAGGGGACCCGTAGCTAGAGGTCAGGCCATGATGATGGCTATGGAAGAAGAAGTTGCACCAGGTGAGGTAGTGGCAGGTACTATTCTCGTCAACTCCTTTCCAGCTTCAGTATTATTTGATTCTGGTGCATCGTATTCATTCATGTTTGCATGATTCGTAACATGGATAGGATTGGAACCCGAGTCATTATCAGTGAGGCTCAATATTCTTACTGGTAATGGTCTTGTGGGAGTAGATCGAGTGTTTTCCTCGTGTCGGATCGTAGTTAGCGGTAGAGAGTTCCCCGCTAGATTTATAGAATTCCCTATGGCAGACTATGATGTAGTCTTAGGCATGGATTGGTTGAGGAACCAGTATGCTAGGATAGACTGCCATGTTGGCAGAGTTGTTTTCAGCATTCCAGGCGAGCCAGAGTTCTCATTTTCCAGAGGAGCAGTGGAGCCATCTTCTCCAGTGTTGCGGATGGCAGTAGCAGCAGTGCAGTTGCCCCGGATAGTTGAAGAGTTTCCAGATGTCTTCCCAGAGAAACTTCCAGGGATGTCGCCAGAGCGGGAGATCGAGTTCACTATAGACTTGATCCCCAGGACAACACCAGTATCAGAGCGAGTCTACAGAATGGCGCCTTCAGAGTTGGAGATTTTGTACAAGATGATTGAAGAACTCTGGACCAAGGGATTCATTCATGCAAGTGGATCACCTTGGGGAGCCCCGATGCTTCTTGTGAAAAAGAAGGATGGTACGTCCAGGTTATGTGTAGATTATCATACCTTGAACTCAGTAACGATCAAGAACAGATACCCTCTCCCGAAGATACATGACTTGTTTGATCAACTTAAAGGGGCTTCAGTATTCTCGAAGATAGACTTGCGGTCTGGATACCACCAGATCAGAGTCAGAGAGCAGGATATCCCGAAGACAGCATTTAGATCGAGGTATGGACATTGGGAGTTCCTTGTTATGCCCTTTGGAGCAACCAATGTGCCAGCAGTATTCATGGACCTCATGAATCACATTTTTATGCCTTACCTGGATTAGTTCGTGATCGTGTTCCTAGATGATATCTTGGTCTACAGCAAGAGCGAAGCAGAGCATGAGCAGCATCTCAGAATCGTCCTTCAGACGCTTAGGGAGCACCAGTTGTACGCCAAGTTCAGTAAATACGAGTTCTGGCTCAATCGCATTTCGTACTTGGGTCACATCATTACTCGAGGAGGAGTGGAAGTGGATCCCCAGAAGATTGTGGCTATCGAGACTTGGCCAGCACCTAGTTTAGTGGCAGAGGTTCGCAGCTTCCTTGGATTGGCCGGCTACTACTGGCAATTCGTTTCAGATTTTGCAAGGATTTCAGTGCCGATGACCCAGTTGACTCGTAAGGATGTGCCGTTTGTTTGGACAGCAGAGTGTCAGGAATCATTTGAGAAGTTGAAGCGAGGTTTGATAACGGCTCCCATTCTCACACTTCCAGATGGGACCGGAAGATTCACAGTTTATTGCGACGCTTCAGGCAGAGGATTGGGATGTGTCTTGATGCAGCATGGGAAGGTAATATCTTAGGCATCACGCCAACTTCGTGACCATGAGAAGAGTTACCCGACCCACGACTTGGAGCTAGCAGCAGTAGTGTTTGCACTTAAGTTGTGGAGGCACTACTTGTACGGAGATAGAGTGGAGATATTTACTGATCACAAGAGCCTGAAGTATGTTTTCACCCAGAAGGACCTTAATATGCAGCAGAGAAGATGGCTTGAACTACTGATGGATTACGATATGAATTTGCAGTATCACCCGGGGAAGGCCAACGTTATAGCAGATGCGCTGAGCCGGAGAGCCGGATTTTATTTCTTGACGGCGCAACCAGAGTTATTAGCAGATTTTTAAAAGATGGGAGTTGAAGTGGTTCTTCCTACCAACGTGACATTGATGGCCAGTCTACAGGCTCAGTCCAGCATAGTTGAGAGGATCCGGACGGCGCAATCTACAGATTCCAAGCTTCAGCGGCTCAGAGCAGAGTGTGAGGCAGGAAGAAGGCCAGAGTTATGTATTCATGAGGATGGTACACTTCAGCACGGCACTCGTCTTTGTATATCCAGTGGAGATATCAGATAGGAAGTCATGGCAGAAGCTCACAGTTCGCAGTATTCTATTCTTCCCGGTGGCACGAAGATGTACCGTGATATCCGTCAGCACATCTGGTGGAATGGCATGAAGAGGGAGATAGCCCGGTTTGTCTCTCGGTGTTTGGTTTGCCAGCAGGTTAAAGCTGAACATCAGAGGCTCGCTGGACTTCGTCAGCCCTTGCCGATTCCAGAATAGAAGTGGGAGCATGTGACCATGGATTTTGTGACTGGATTGCCTAGATCTCCAGCTGGTCGAGATGCTATTTGGGTTATAGTTGACCGGCTCACGAAGGTGGCTCATTTTCTTCCATTTAGAGTTGGACAGTCAACGGCTCAGTTGGCAGAGATGTACCTCAGGCAGATTGTCAGGCTTCACGGTGTGCCCGTCAGTATCACCTCGGACCGAGATTCAAGGTTTATATCGCACTTTTGGCGTAGCTTGCAAGAGAGTTTGGAAACTCGTCTCCAGTTTAGTTCGACATATCATCCACAGACAGATGGCCAGTCAGAGCGCACTATCTAGACTCTTGAAGACATGTTGAGGTCTTGCACCCTCGACTTTGATGGTTCATGGGAAGATCACCTACATCTTGTAGAATTCTCGTACAATAATAGTTTCCAGGCCAGTATCCAGATGGCTCCGTTCGAGGCTCTGTATGGTAGGAAGTGCAGATCCCCGCTAGCATGGGATGATGTCGGAGAGAGGCAGATGCTTGGTCCAGAGATGATTCCCAGACAGTTGAAGTGGTCAGAAGGATCAGAGATCGTCTTCGAGTTGCCCAAGATCGCCAGCGGCATTGGGCCGATGCTCATTGACGTCCCTTGGAGTTTGCTATCGACGACCATGTATTCCTTAGGATCTCGTCTAACCACGGCGTCATTCGCTTTGGCGTGCAGGGAAAGCTTAGTCCTAGGTATATAGGGCCGTTCGATATCCTGGAGCGAGTAGGAGATATATCCTATCGTCTTGCTCTTCCGTCGTCGCTAAGTGAGGTGTATGATGTATTCCATGTGTCCCAATTACGACGGTACGTCCCGGACCCGGGCCACATCCTAGACCATTCGGAACTGGTTGTTGGTACCAACCTTTCGTATGAGGAGAGACCCGTGTCTATATTGGACCGGAGAGAGAAGATACTCAAAAACAAGACTATTAGTTTAGTCCGTGTTGCTTGGGGTCATCACTCTCTAGGTGAGTCAACGTGGGAGCATGAGGATGATATTCGATCGTGATATCCCTACCTGTTTGACTCGTAAGGTATAATGTCTTCCTTATGTCTTATGTTTCCATCCCTTGCTTGCATGTATGATTGTCTGATTGCTTGCCTGGTTATAGCTTGCCTGTGATTAATATAATTTGTCCTTGTCTCTCTAGCCCCTTGATTAAATTTCGAGGACGGAATTCTTTTAAGGTGGGTAGTGTTGTAACACCCATATTCTGAATACGTATTTTGTCAAGCTTGCATATATTTCAGACCTGTATTTATTTTCTCAGATTCTGGCCTGTAATTGTATTTTTGGCTCGACTTGCAGATTTTGGTTTTTTCGTAAAATTGGGTTTTACCTGACTTGGTTTTATTTTGTGGAGGAGGATTGGTTTAGTTTGGTTTGGTTTAGTTTGGTTTAACTTGTATTGGAGCACTTTAACCTACACTTCACCTTCAACACACCACAACCTCTACCATTAAATCCTACCTAACTTTTCTCTCTCCTCTTTATTTCTATTAACTTCTCCATCTCCTTCTTCTTCCTTCCTCTACACAACACTCCACCCATAGGCAAGTGCACCTTGCCACCACATGAGGACCATATTTTATTTGTTCCTTAGCTAGATTAGGCCATGGTGATCAACATTAGTGCTTGAAATTTTGTGATTTGGAGTCTCCATTGTTCTAGATCTAGGTTTTAACTATTTTCGGATTTACATGGTTTTGATCTATTTTGGTTGGATTTTTGTGGGTTTTGATGCTTCCATG
>JANAVB010041820.1:12705908-12728408 GCA_029216955.1 Iris pallida
GCACCAATCCAAACCATACAACAATCAATTTAATTAACATTTAAATAAATTCAAAATAATGCACAATGACTAAAATTCCCCTAATTAGAAAAAGTGAGTGTGACAAATCTACCATATTTAAAATAATTTCATCCTCGACATTAAAGACAAAACTGAAATAATTAAAAGGATAGAAAAATTATACCTCAAGACTGAAAAATATAAGGGTATTGCTCGCGCATCTCATCCTCCCTCTTCCAGGTAGACTCACCTTGAGAGTGATGCCTCCAAGCTACGCGAACCAAGGGTGTCGTCTGGTTCCTCAGCACCTTCTTTCGTCGATCTAGAATCTCCACAGGATGTTCTAGATAACTAAGATTAGGGCCCACCTCGATCTCGGAATGATCCAGTACATGGCTGGGATCCACCACATACCGTCTCAACTGCGACACGTGAAATACATTATGGACTCCTTCTAATGCAGGGGTCAAGTCTAGTCTGTATGACACGTCACTGACTATTCCGCCGATAACGAAAGGTCCGATGAAACGCGGACTAAGCTTTCTACCTCCACCAAAGTGAATAGTACCACGCGTCGGAGATATCCTCATGAACACCAGATCTCCAACCTAGAATAAACATGGTCTCTACTTAACTACAACAATCACATGATCAAACAAAAATCACAAAACAAACAAGATTCTAATCATAAGTCTAAGCTTTACCTCATACTGCAAAGGTCTTCGGTGGCTATCGTCCCAATGCCGCTGTCTATCCTGCGCCATGTGAAGTCGATCTCGGATGAGCTTCACCTTCTCGGCTGCGTCAATAAGCATCTCAGGTCCCAATAAAGCTTGCTCTTCAACGTCATCCCAAGACAAGGGTGTACGACATCTACGCCCGTACAGTGCCTCGAATGGTGATATCCCAAAGCTGGCCTGAAAATTGTTGTTGTATGCAAACTCCACTAAGTGCAGGTGATCCTCTCAGGATCCTCTAAAATCTAGAACACAAGTCTGCAGCATATCCTCGAGTGTCTGAATAGTCCTTTCTGACTGTCTGTCCGTCTGAGGGTGGTATGCAGTACTGAACTTGAGCTGAGTGCCCAAACTAGTCTGCAGACTCTGCCAGAAATGGAAAGTAAAGCGACTATCTCGATCCGAGATATTGCTCACCGGAACATCGTGTATCCTGACAATCTGTCGCATATACATCTGTGCTAGCCTCTCGGTAGACGTACCCACTTTAAATGGCAAAAAGTGGGCTGATTTGGTCAACCTGTCTACGATGACCCAAATCGCGTCTTTCCCTCCTGGTGTACGCAACAATCCAGAAACAAAGTCCATCGTGATGTGCTCCCACTTCCACTCCGGAATGGGCAATGGTTGTAACAGTCCTCCTGGCCTCTGTCTTTCTGCCTTAACCTGCTGACAGACTAAACATCTGGCTATGAAGCGTCCTACCTCCCGCTTCATCCTGTACCACCATATATGCTCCTTCAAATCTCTATACATCTTGTTGGCACCTGGATGCATAGAGTACTAAGAACAATGGGCCTCCTGCATAACTTGCTCCCGAAGCTTTTCGCTACGCATACACAGTCTGGAACCGTGCCTCAATGCGCCATCCTCTGCAATGACAAACTCATCATCCCCCAATCCTGCTCGAACCTGCTCTCGGATACACTGCAGATTAACATCATCGAATTGAGCAGACTTGATCCTCTCTATCAAGTTCGACTGAATCTGAAGTCCCCACATCTGCATCTGAACTCCTGGCACAATCACCTCGATCCCCATGCTCTCCAAATCTGCTAGCAAGTGACGATCCATCGTCAATTACATAGCTACCGGATACCTACTCAAGGCATCGGCAACCATATTGGCCTTTCCTGGATGATACTGCAATGAAATGTCGAAGTCTTTCATCAACTCCAACCATCAGCACTGCCTCATGTTGAGCTATTTCTGTGTAAACACATACTTCAAGCTCTTGTGGTCTATGAAGATCTCCACACGCTCTCCGTATAGATAGTGCTTCCACAACTTAAGAGCAAATATAACTGCCGCCAAATCCAAATCATGGGTAGGGTAGTTCTTCTCATGCTGACGTAATTGCCTGGATGCATAGGTAATCACCTTCCTATGCTGCTGCAAGACACAACCTAAACCCTTTCCTGAGGCGTCACTGTAGATAGTGAACCCGCCTGATCCTGATGGCAATGTCAAAATTGGGGCTATCGTCGGTCGTTTCTTCAACTCATTAAAAGCAACTTCACACTCCTCTGACCAGATAAACTCTGCATCCTTTCGGGCCAGCCTAGTCAATGGCTCTACAATCTGAAAGAAATCCTGAACAAACCTCATGTAGTAGCATGCCAATCCCAGAAAGCTCAGAATCTCCGCAACTGAACTCGGTACTGTCCATGCCTCTACTGCTCTGATCTTCTTCGGGTCGACTGAGATCCCATCCCCGGTCACAACATGACCTAGGAAATAAACTCGATCCAGGAAGAACTCACACTTCGAGAGCTTTCCGTAGAGATGCTCCTTCCTGAGAGTCTCCAGAACCACTCTCAAATGCTCCTCATGCTCCTCTGGGGTCTTCGAATACACCAAGATGTTGTCGATGAACACCACCATAAACTTGTCCAAGTACTGGTGGAACACCTTGTTCATTAAGTTCATGAACACCGTCGGAACGTTAGTTAACCCAACGGCATCACCATGAACTCAAATTGGCCATAACGTATCCTGAAAGTTGTCTTCGAAATATCCTCCATCTTTACCTTCACTTGATAGTAACCTGACCTCAGATCAATTTTGGAGAATACCTTCGCTCCGCTCAACTGATCAAACAGATCATCGATTCTCGACAGCAGGTACTTGTTCTTGATCGTGAGGTTGTTGAGTGCCCTGTAGTCGATACACATCCGTACCGACCCATCCTTCTTCGATATAAAGAGTACTGGTGCACCCCAAGGTGAAGAACTCGATCAGATGAAGCCCTTGTCCTGCAACTCATCTACCTGCTTCTTCAACCCACAAGCTCGCTGTTGTTCACTCTATAGACATGTTGAGATATCGGCTCTGCATCGGGCACCAAGTCTATAGAGAACTCCACATCTCTGTCCGGAGGTAACCCTGGCAACTCCTTCAGAAATACATCCATAGACTTAGCTATCAATGGATGTGGCACGCTCTGCTCCTCTGCTAAAACTCCGCAGAAAACTTCGCTGCTCTGCTCCGCCTCCCGACTGGTGAACTCGAACTTCGGCTCTCTTGGAACTCTGAAAAGAACTCTACTACCTCGACAATCTATACTGGCAAGGTGCCTGCTTAACCAATCCATACCGAGTACAATGTCATAGTTCGGTAATGGCATTACGAGCAGACTCACATCCAGTTCTCGGCCTCCCAAAACTACTCTTTGATCCTTGCAAACATCACGGACGAGGATAATACCACCCCCAGTCGTGATCTTGTAAGCCCTAGGCAATGGTTCAGAAGAAAGCTGGTGTCTAACAGCAAATGATATAGACATAAAGCTATGGGAAGCACCCGAATCAAATAATACGAATACGAAAAAAGAGTCGATAAGAACAGAACCTGCTATAAGATCTCCTACTGGCTCGGACTCCTCAACTGCTATAGCGAAAGCTCGCCCCTGCTGACCTCCTCTGGTCTGCTGCTGGTGGTCGATAAACTTTTACTGCTGGGTCGGCAATGGTCCATTCTACTGTCCTACCAGAGCCTTGGCTCCTGCTCCCTAAGCTGTACGTCCCGCAGCCATGGGATAATCCTTCAACTGAAGCTCTACTGCACCATAAAGTAGGCACTTGCCTAACCTCTTCCTACACTCATTCCACACATGTTCTGGCTTCTTACAAAAAGTGCAACTGATGGTCTGTTGTTGTCTAGGTGCCTGCCGAAATTGATTCTGCTGAAAAGACTTCTGTTGATGCTGCTGCTGCTGATAATAGAGCCTCTTGGCTGGGCCCCCACTGCCGCTGGCTCCAGGTGAATCATGACCTCTCTTTGACTTCAGTTCAAGGTCGTCCTCCGCTGCCATAGCTTCCATCAAAATCTCCTCAAAAGTAGCCTTTTTGTTGCTCTTGGTCAAGGACTTGACTTCCTTAACCAGGCCCTTCCTGAACCTCCTAGCCTTCGCTGTCTCGCTAAGGCTCTCCACAAATCTGCCAAGGCGGCAGAACTCTCTGGCGTACTTCTCTACTGTCCGGTTCCCCTGAACCAGGTTCTCAAACTGCGTTTCCAAAGCGCCAAGTGCTGTGTCAGGGAAGAACTTCTCCTTGAAAAGCTTCTCGAAACCCTCCCAAGTCTGCCCCTCTGTACCAACCCTGGGTTCAGTCTGGTACCAAGTGTGGGCCAGGTCCTGCATCTGGCTTCCCGTTGCTTCTATCTGAAGCCTAGCTGGTATCTTCGCGAGACGAAAGATCTACTATATATGCTCGATCCAGTCATCAGCATATAGGATACCCTCAGTACCCTTGAAGCCTCGCGGCCGCATCTTCTGGAAGTCCTGAATGCCCGGAGTCCTTGACTGGTACGGATGTATCTTTCCTTCCTGTGGTTGGGCAGCCACCTTCTCTATTTCCACCATGGCTAGTTGATGGCAAAGAACTGCGCCATATCAACTGTCCCCTAAGGCGGTGGTGGTAGTATCCCCTGAACTCCTGGGGTAGTCCTCGAAACCGGTGGAGAAGCACCACCAAAAGCTGCAGACGATCCCACCTGAGCTGGAATAAGAGGTACTGTGGTCCTAGGGTCCTGCTGAGTCGGGCGAGCAGTGGCGGACCTCTCAACGGTATCCCTTAGGCCAGAGTGTTGCGATCGTGTCTCCACCATCCTGAAGACAGATCAAACAAAGAATCAATTACTGAGAAAGAAGCGATATAATCAAAGGAGGACAACTTGTTTCCAAAAGAAGACAATTAGCAGCAAGAATTAGGTAAGAGTTTTTCTAATGTGATTGAGTACCTTAACTTATATCCTATATCCTACTACAGGCTGTAGTGATACTCTAGTTCGAGTACCACTATAAAATCGTACTAGTTGCGACGAAGACCTGCATAGGCCACCACTAAAAATGTGTCACGACCTACACCCAGTGTAAGGGCATGAGAAGTGGGTACTTCTATCCTACGTCGTAGTGTCGATGGTAGAACGTTATCCTAGGTCATAACATCTAACACAATCTAGAATATGCTCCGAATGGAGAACAATATAATAAGTAATCTCAATCACAACTAAGATGGAAAAGATGATAAGATAATCTCAACAGAGAGTCACAATATAAATAATAAGTCTCGGTGTAAACCACACCATAAATAATATCTCAATACAGTCACAATGTATCAATGACTAGATAAAGATATAAGTCTAATCTAAACTAATGGCAAGTCCTCAACGACTACTGGATCCTGCTGAGGGTCCAGGTCACCTGTGTCAACGAGGTCTGCTCCATAGTAAGTGTCGTAGCAATCCTCATCATCTGTAATATTTCAACAGGTCCAGTCAGTACAGGAACAAATATATATCTCTCACACAGATCATAACATGAAAGGAAATATGAAACAAGCTATAGAATAATATATATGAACTGCTGATAAAGAAATGAGACTGTAAAAGAGAACATGGTATATGGGAATAGATATACAAGATATAATAAGAGAACTGAACTAACTACGTGGTGTAGAGCATAATTTGGTTATGTAAACTGGCTTAGGTTATACATGACTTAAATCAAGTTTGGAGTTGTACATGAAAAGGGTATAGATCACATAACTAAATAAATACTCCCCCTGCCCCAATCAGTACACAAGGATCTGTCCAGGTTATGTTATTGCACATGAAGGTAGTGTGTCACATGGATAGCTAGTCCACATGAACACTGGGTTATACATGAAGGCTCACATGATCATGAGTGTACATGAATGTCACATGAGTATACATGAATAAATACGAATACAATGAGTAGACGATGCACATAATAAAGTACATGAGCACAATATACCCGATGTATCCGAGGGGTTAACATCGTATGATGTGATCCATATAGAACTAATCCGTGATAACATCGTGACAGCAATAAGTAAACTAGCCTATAATAAGTAAATATATCCAAGCAAGAATGAAACGGTCAGATAATGTACTCGCCTGGCAATTCAAGTTGCTGGTGAGGAAGTATAACTGAACTGGAGTGATGTAATCATATTTACAACCACAAGTCACAACAAGGTCTAAAATATTATAAGGAATGTCTACAATGCAATTCTACATGATTCTAGGTCCTCCTAGGTCAAAGTCAACCCTTGGTCAACTCTGGTCAAACCTGGTCAACTACAAGTTAACTAGTCCGTTTACTAATTTTTAGGTCAAGTACAAGTTTTCAAGTCATTCTAAGTTCGTTTGTGTCGATTTGGATCAAGTTTGACCCAAAGTTGACTTTTGTCAACTTGGTCAACTTGTCGGTCGATTCGGCCATTCTAGGCTCCTTGGGTCAATCCTAATCTGACTCAATACTCCCTAGGTTACATTCACAAGCAAACAATTACATATATATATATATATATATATATATATATATATATATATATATATATATATATATTCATTCATTCTAGGTAATGTATCTACATATATATACATACATACACACATATACTTAAACTTGTGAAGATAGATTGTGTGTGTGTGTGTGGATGAAGAGCTGCTGTTAGGGGTTCAAAACTGAGATAATTTGGTTATATATACAACAATATATATATATATATATATATATATATATATATATATATATATATATATATATATATATATATATATATATATATGTATATATATATATATATATATATATATTATATATATATATATATATATTTATATATATATATATATATATATATATATATTATATATATATATATATATATGGTATATTCATATAGTTGTAATCAATTTAATTAATATAAATATATATATATATATATATATATACCATATATATATATATATATTATATATATATATATATATATATATATATATATATAAAAAAAAAATATATATATATATATATATATATATATATATATATATATATATATATATATATATATGGTATATTTAGAAGGAACAATGGTAGAACGAAGTTTATCTATGGAGAGTTGGAATCTCAATGAAAGTGAATCCTCGAGCGCTATGATGACTGGTTTCTCCCGAGCAAATGCTCCAACTCCTTGCTAGCAATGCTCCAGTAAGTTCTCCTTCTCCCCACGGTCGCAACACAATTTGTTTGGCACAAATCGGATGTCGGATGAGAAAGTTAGGATTTTGAAGAAAAGGGAGAAACTAGGGTTGAACTTGGAGGCTATATGATTTCTTCACAAATGATAGGGGGCTACTGCTATGCTTGGCCAACCATGATAGGGGGTATTAGGATTAGGGTTAAGTCATGGGTCAAGCACCCCTAAGTTGCTACAAAGGCCCAATGACAAAAAGCTTTAAAGGCTTATAAAAAATGACTTAAAAATTATTAAATAATTCTAGAGAAATAGGTATTAATTATAAATTAAATCTAATAAGCCAATAATAAATCTAATTACATTATTAGGCTTTTAGACAAGGTTGACTAGGGTTATACCATCTAGGTCCTATCAAAGCACCAATCCAAACCACACAACAATCAATTTAATTAATATTTAAATAAATTCAAAATAAAGCACAATAACTAAAATACCCCTAATTAGAAAAAATGAATGTGACAAATCTACCCTCCTTAAAATAATCTCGTCCTCGAAATTAAAGACAAAACTAAAATGATGAAAAGGATAGAAAAATTATACCTCAAGACTGAAAAAGATAAGGGTATTGCTCGCACATCTCATCCTCCCTCTTCCAGGTAGACTCAGCTGGAAAGTGATGCCTCCAAGCTACGCGAACCAAGGGTATCGTCTGGTTCCTCAGCACCTTCTTCCGTCGATCCAAAATCTGTACAGGCTATTGTGGATAACTAAGAGTAGGGCCCACCTCGATCTCGGAATGATCCAGTACATGGCTAGGATCTGCCACATACCGTCTCAACTGCGACACATAAAATACATTGTGGACTCCCTCTAATACAGGGGGGTAAGTCCAGTCTGTATGACACATCACCGACTCTTCCGTTGATAATGAAAGGTCCGATGAAACGTGGACTAAGATTTCCACCTCTACCAAAGCGAATAGTACCACGCATCGGAGATATCCTCAAGAACACCAGATCTCCAACCTAGAATAAACATGGTCTCAACTTAACTACAACAATCACATGATCAAACAAAAATCATAAAACAAACAAGATTCTAATCCTAAGTCTAAGCTTTACCTCATACTGCAAAGGTCTTCGGTGGCTATCGGCCCAATGCCGCTGTCTATCCTGTGCCATGCGAAGTCGTTCTCTGATGAGCTTCACCTTCTCGACTGCATCAACAACCATCTCAGGTCCCCATAAAGCTCACGCTCCAACGTCATCCCAAGACAAGGGTGTACGACATCTACGCCCATTTAGTGCCTCGAATGGTGACATCCCAATGCTGGCCTGAAAACTAATGTGTATGCAAACTCTACTAAGTGCAGGTGATCCTCCCAGGATCCTCCAAAATCTAAAACACAAGTCCGCAACATGTCCTCGAGTGTCTGAATAGTCATCTCTGACTGTCTGCCCGTCTGAGGGTGGTATGCAGTATTGAACTTGAGCTGAGTGCCCAAATTAGTCTGCAGACTCCGCCAGAAATAGAAAGTTAAGCGACTATCCCGATCTGAGACAATGCTCACTGGAACTTCGTGTATCCTGATAATCTGTCGTATATACATCTCTGCTAGCCTCTCGGTAGATGTACCCACTTTAAATGGCAAAATGTGGGCTGATTTGGTCAACCTATCTACGATGACCTAAATTGCATCTTTCCCTCCTGGTGTACGCGGCAATCCAGAAACAAAGTCCATCGTGATGTGCTCCCACTTCCACTCCGAAATAGGCAATGGTTATAATAGTCCTCCTGGCCTCTGCCTCTCTGCCTTAACATGCTGACAGACTAAACATCTGGCTACGAAGCGTGCTACCTTCCGCTTCATCCTGTACCACCATACAAGCTCCTTCAAATCTCTATACATCTTGTTGGCACCTAGATGCATAGAGTACTGAGAACGATGGTCCTCCTGCATAACCTGCTCTCGAAGCTCTCTGCTAGACACACACAGTCTGGAACCGTACATCAATGCACCATCCTCTGCAATGACAAACTCATCATCCACCAATCCTGTTCGAACCTGCTCTCGGATACACTGCAGAGTAACATTATCGAACTAAGCAGACTTGATCCTCTCTATCAAGTCCTATTGAATCTGAAGGCCCCACATCTGCATCTGAACTCCTGGCATAATCACCTCGATCCCCAGGCTCTCCAAATCTGCTAGCAAATGACGATCCATCGTCAAACACATAGCTACCGGATACCTACTCAAGGCATCGGCAACTACATTGGCCTTTGCTGGATGATCCTGCAATAAAATGTCGAAGTCCTTCATCAACTCCAACGATCTACGCTGCCTTATGTTGAGCTCTTTCTGTGTAAACACATCCTTCAAGCTCTTGTGGTCTGTGAAGATCTCTACATGCTCTCCGTATAGATAGTGCTTCCACAACTTGAGAGCAAATATAACTGTCGCCAACTCTAAATCATGGGTAGGGTAGTTCTTCTCATACGGACGTAATTGCCTGGATACATAGACAATTACCTTTCTATGCTGCTGCGAGATACAACCCAAACCCTTACCTAAGGCGTAACTGTAGATAGTGAACCTGCCTGATCCTAATGGCAATATCAAAATTGGGGTTGTCATCAGTCACTTCTTCAACTCATCAAAAGCAACCTGACACTCCTCTGACCAGATAAACTCTGCATCCTTCCGGGTCAGCCTAGTCAATGGCTCTGCAATCCGGAAGAAATCCTGAACAAACCTCCTGTAGTAGCCTGCTAATCCCAGAAAGCTCCTGATCTCCATAACTAAACTCGGTGTTGTCCATGCCTCTACTGCTCTGATCTTCTTCAGGTCGACTGAGATCCCATTCCCGGTCACAACATGACCTAGGAAATCAACTCGATCCAGGAAGAACTCACACTTCCAGAGCTTTTCGTAGAGCTGCTCCTTCCTGAGAGTCTCTAAAACCACTCTCAAATGCTCCTCATGCTCCTCTGGGTCTTCGAATACACCAAGATGTCGTCGATGAAAACTACCATGAACTTGTCCAAGTACTGGTGGAACACCTTGTTCATTAAGTTCATGAATACCGCCGGGGCATTAGTTAACCCAAACGGCATCACCATGAACTCAAATTGGCCATACCGTGTCCTGAATGCTATCTTCGAAATATCCTCCTTCTTTACCTTCACTTGATGGTAACCTGACCTCATATCAATTTTGGAGAATACCTCCACTCCGCTCAACTGATCAAACAGATCATCGATCCTCAGCAGTGGGTACTTGTTCTTGATCGTGAGGTTGTTGAATGCCCTGTAGTCGATACATATCTGTACCGTTCCATCCTTCTTCGGTACAAAGAGTACTGGTGCACCCCACGGTAAAGAACTCGATCGAATGAAGCCTTTGTCCTGTAACTTATCCACCTGCTTCTTCAACTCCACAAGCTCGCTCTTGTTCACTCTATAGACATGCTAAGATATCGGCCCTGCATCGGGCACCAAGTCTATAGATAACTCTACATTTCTGTCCGGAGGTAACCCTGGCAACTCCTCCAGAAATACATCCATAAACTCAGCTATCAATGGATATGGCATGCTCTGCTCCTCTGCTGAAACTTCGCAGAAAACTCTGCTGCTCTGCTCCGCCTTCCGACTGGTGAACTCGAACTCTGGCTCTCATGGAACTCTGACAATAACTCTACCACCTCGACAATCTATACGGGCATGGTGCCTGCTCAACCAATCCATACCAAGTAAAATGTCGTAGTTCGGTAATGGTATTACGAGCAGACTCACATCCAGTTCTCGGTCTCCCAAAACTACTCTTCTATTCTTGTAAACATCACGGACGAGGATAATACCACCCCCAGTCATGATCTTACAAGTCCTAGACAATGGTTCAGAAGAAAGCTGGTGTCTAACAGCAAATGATACAGACATAATGCTATGGGAAGCACCCGAATCAAATAATACGAATACAGGAAAAGAGTCGATAAGAATAAAACCTGCTATAAGATCTCCTACTGGCTCGTACTCCTCAGCTGCTATGGCGAAAGCTCACCCCAGCTAACCTCCTCTAGTCTGCTACTGGTACTGGATAAACTTCTGCTGCTGGGTCGGCAATGGTCCCTTCTGCTGTCCTGCCAGAGCCTTGGATCCAGCTCCCTGAGTTGTACGTCCCGCAGCCATAGGACACTCCCTCAACTGATGCTCTGCTGCACCACAAAGTAGGGACTTGCCTAGTCTCTTCCTATACTCATTCCATACATGTCCTGGCTTCTTACAGAAAGTGCAACTGATGGTCTGCTGCTGTCTAGGTGCCTGCCGAAACTGCTTCTGTTAGAAAGGCTTCTGCTGATGCTGATGCTACTGATAATGGAGCCTCTTGGTCGGGTCCCCACTGTCGCTGGCTCCATGTGAATCATGACCTCTCTTTGACTTCAGTTCAAGGTCGTCCTCCGCTGCCATAGCTTCCATCAAAATCTCCTCAAAAGTAGCATTTCTGTTGCTCTTGGTCAAGGACTTGACTTCCTTAACCAAGCCCTTCTTGAACCTCCTAGCCTTCGCTGTCTCGCTAAGGCCCTCCACAAATCTACCCAGGCGGTAGAACTCTTCGGCGTACTCCTCTACTGTCTGGTTCCCCTGAACCAGGTTCTCGAATTGCATCTCCAAAGTGCCAAGTGTTGTGTCGGAGAAGAACTTCTCCTTGAAAAGCTTCTTGAAAGCCTCCCAAGTCTGACCCTCTATACCAACCCTGGGGTCGGTCTGGTACTAAGTGCGGGCCAGGTCATGCATCTGGCTACCCGCTGCTTCTATCTGAAGCGTAGCTGGTATCTCCGCGAGATGAAAGATCTCCTCTATATTCTCGATCCAGTCGTCGGTATATAGGATACCCTCGGTACCCTTGAAGTCTCACAGCTGCATCTTTTTGAAGTCCTGAATGCCCAGAGTGCTCGGCTGGTACGACTGTTGTAACGCCTCAGGCCTCAAATACGTAGGACAAGGAACGTAGACATGCCAGCTGTATTCATACGAAGTATACTCCAACATATGGAAGCCTCGTATAAATATATAAGCTGTAAAATGCAGTAGAACCATAACTAATCTCATCCACGCAAAATAATTGAATAAAAGACATCATATAATGATAATGAATTGTCTTGATACAATATGTTGGGCGGAGACAAATCCACTACCAACAAGTAAAGGAAAAATACATAAGAAAAAATATAAATTTGGCGAGCGAAGCGAAGACGATCCAAATGCAATTATCCTCGAAGAAATAGCGATGATCACGGCTAGAGCTAGAACACCTGCGAAAGACAATAGCACACACCTGGAGAGATAACCAGGTCCTCAGAGGGACGTAACAAGACACATAATATCATGCCATATAAACTGAATAAATATTGCTCAAATAAATAAGTAAATCGAATTATAACATGGTCCAATACGCATCTACTGAACGAGCGTACCATCCCTCCAACCAAACAAGGACAGGAGATGGTAAACTAATTAACGGTGACGTATCTTTCCATGCTAAGAATCCAATATGGTATCCGGACCCCAACAAGGTTCAATACCTTCTCGTCGAAGTAGTAAGTCACACCTACAACCAAACAAGGACAAGATGTGACAAACTAATCCGCGACAAGTTATTGTTCCAAGCCACGGTCAGATACAAGTACCTAAACCAAAAGTACTCATACCTAACGGATAAAGGTACCTAACCGTTCTAAGTGAAATGTAGTTAAGAACAATCCTTCCTACGCATGGGCCCTGGCTAAATAGGATCGGCATAGTCCCCCCTTGGGCACCAGAGGCCCCATCAGTAAGAGCATGACATTCCGCAGAATCGTCAGTGGCCGTCAGTAATCATGGGTCATCAACCCCGTATCTCCAGCGGAGAGTCCAGGTCTCAAGGGAAGTGCATCGAAGTCCATACGCTAAGGAATTGTCCTCCCCGTCCAATGCCTACTGTGTTGTATCCACAACACAAATCACTATAACCGCTAAGTCAAACTAGCATGCAATCTCTATTAGCGATTATTCCTATCGTACGACTTGTACGTACTGGTGGCCAGCCAATCACGCGCTTCCATGTTCTACATGCGACACACAACTTCATGGTACAACATGTCAAGGCCAATGAATGCAACACACAAGGTGGTCCCTTAAATCTAGGTTTAATGTGAGAAAAATAATACATAGCAGGAAATATAAATGAACAGTAAGTTCTAACAGGTTATGCCATGTATCACAGTTTATTTTGTATAAAGAAAATAAATAATGCATGAAATATGAGCTAAAATAATTAAACAGCAAATGGCAAGGTGTCTTGCCTGAGGTCCTTGCTGGTGAAACCGACAATCCCGTTGGGTACAGAATAGTCACAGGGCTACACAAGATAACTCAGACGATGTGATAAACTTCTAAAATAAAAACCAAAAATAAAATATTCTGGAAATTTTTTGGGAAAATTATATAATATGTATTTTTCTGTCAGTATTCCGAAACTTCAAACGGATCGTGATTCTGATTCCTGGTTCTCCCAGAATCTCAAAAACACTAAAACGTGTCAGATTTCAGACCACTGACACTCCACAAATTTTCCAGAAAATTAAGTTCCGAAGTTATGAAAATAAAATTTATATTCAGAAAATATACCTCAATACGATTCCAACAAAAAAAAACTGAATGTCAAAAGGAGTCCAGAGTTGGGAGTTATGGTCATTCGAAGTTGCTACAACCTTTGAAAATTGAGGCTGAATTTATGACGAAAAAAGAGAGAAATTTTTACAAGGATGGTTTGAAAGATGATTTGTGGTGAAAATAATATAGAGGAGTACCTGCCTATTTATAGGATGTGGGAATTCCCAATTAGATAAGAATTAGGATTCCTTTAAACCCAATTTAGATATTTCCTAATTTAATTTAAAAGCAATCAAATCCAAATCCAAATCCAAATCCAAATCTAATTTAAATCAAATCAAATCAAATTCTCTTAGTTTAAAATCAAATCAATTAAATCCAATTTAAATCTATTTAAATTTTTAGCTCAAAATCAAATGGGATAAATAAATTTCGAATATTTAACTATTTAAATAAATCCAAAAATCAAATCAAGATTTAAATGGCCACCATAACTTCCAAATATATTTTTCAAAATACCAATAATAATAATTTCGAAAATAATAAATATTTTTAAATATCTTTTTGAATAATAAATCTCAAAAATTATATTTTTATTTAAATTAAACTAGCAAAAATTTATGAAATATATGTATGCATGAATAATATTATTTATTCCAAATAAAAGGCCTTTCATAAATAAAATCATAAATTTAGGAAATTTTGATAGCTAAATTAAATATTACATATATTATTTTGAAACTATAAAAATAAAAAAATGTTTTTCTCAAAATATGTACGCTCGCACATATTCGTACTCGTCGAGTAACTACGAAAAATAAAATTTCGTGCGCGACGTACAATACGACTATGCGACGTACAATACAAAAATTTTAAATCAGTACCAAATTTAATATATATAAAAAAATATAATAGAAATTTAGGGGTTTTACATCCTACCCAACTTAAAAGAATTTCATCCTCGAAATTAAGAATTAGGAGGGGGTGAGAAGGCACAACGGTAGATAGGAGGGTTTAAGGAAGTTTATATGGTCGTAGTCTAGGTTGAGGGTATGATTAAGAGACGATTGTAATAACTCTTAAATTCAAGTGATTAGAAAGTCAAGATTGTAAATTTAGTGTCGAGGGAAAGGTCGAGTAGTTCAAGACAAAGATATGGTTACATTGGGTGGTAATGGTCATGGTGATAGGACAGTTAGAGGAGTTTTAGTACGACGCTTTCGTCCTTCTAAAATAGGTGAAGGCGAACGCAATATAGAGTTCGAAGGAGGAGTTATCGAATACGAATACGTGGTTCAAAGGCGACCGAATAATTCAAAAGGAGTTGTCAAGGCAGTCGCGGATGGGACTCTAGAGGACAAGTTTAGCTATGTTCCCATCCACGTAGGATAATATGTGATAAGCGAACCAAAGTGCAATAGGTTGATCAGACCATCATGCACCGGTTCTGATTAGACAATATGTTAGTGGGTGCACCCAATAAAATATGTCATGATCAAGCTTGATAACGAAATAAGCTTGCAAAACTGAAGCTACGTTAGCAGCGCGAGATAGTCAAAATATGATTAAGGGAGGTACTGATGAAGGAAATTTTAAATAGTCCCAGATCTTTTAATATCAAGGCTCGCCCGAAGTTCGGGCCTATACAGTTGTCTTGGTTGACCAGCTAAGTTAGGGTCCTCTGAACTTATAGGCTAAGCAAATTTATCCACATGGGTCACAAGGACAAAGGCTTTGTTGGGCCGTGAGGTATTCTACCCAACTTACAAGAGTTAAACTAGCAATGGGATGAGACAATGGGTTAAGCAATCAAGATAAAGCACAAATTTAAGCATTTAAGGGACTAAGTAGAACAAAATTCACCTATCGGGTTAAGGGATTGAGTCAAGGTTGGATCTCTTAATTGAAGTCGAAAAGTATTTTGGTGTCATGGTAGAGGTTATAGTTTGGCCATTTTAACCAGAAGGTCCTATCATGAAAATAGTGTACAAGAAGACATGTTTTAGTGGGACATGATACATCTACATGAAGGTGGACTTGTCTAGGTCTTACATATGAAATTTGTTGAAAGGAAAAGTGTAGTGTTGTACTCCAAATATACAAGTCACGGTAGGGGACGTCAGAAGATCAAAAATAGAAAGTGGGAGTTCACGAGGTGATAATTAATGCACAAAATAAAGAAGATCAAGTTAAAGCGTGAAATAAAATTAATTAAAGAATCCATTAAAAATAATTTAGAAACACAATTCCGGAGAGAAGATAATCTCCTAGATGAATACAATTAAGGAACCATTAACTCATTATTCAAATTGCAAATGGGTTAGGAGGTCGCAATTAAAAGATCTAGGATTGAATGAAGGTCGAGTAAGTCGAGGTGAAAATACAGTCACATAGCTGGGTAGATGACTAACAACACTTGTGTATATACTACTATCATGGTCATGAGTGACATGGCAATTAGTATGGAATACTTCTAACTCATTAGGGCTACCTTTGTGGCCTATCATTAATATTTTAACTCAAGTTTCCTCCAAAAGTTTTTTTTAAAAAATAAACTTTCAAAATATACCACCAAAATTTGTATTCACTCCAACCTTTTCAAATTCATCATAAAAATTTAAATCACTCTCATAAAATCTCAAAGCAAAATTTTATCACGTTACTACTAACCTTTTCCAAAATTAATGTTTCAATTCAATTATTTAACTCAAGAGTTCATAATTTACGAATCCATAAAAAATTCACAATCAATAAAAAATTTAACACTCTAAAATTTTCAAATAATTTATAATAAAACTCTTAGCATATTAAAAGAATCTCAAAAATTAAGCTCAATGCTCTCATCAATTTTAACTTCCATTCATGCTAAGTTATTCCAACAAAATCACAACTTTTAAATGGTAACTTCCTTTAACCAACCAAAATAACTTTCCATAACATCCTTCGAAATTCTCCTAAAATTTTAATATAGCAATCCCGCATGAAACTAAATTTTCAAATAATCTTATCAGTCAAAATCTATTTTTTTTAACCAAAAATCTAAATATATTTGTAAATCCTCAATCATAGGACACAATTTAAAATAAAGAAAAATTCTCAAAAATCGTTTTCATAACTCTCAAATATTTTAAACCAAAATTCACCGTCATTACTTCCCCTTAAAATTTAAAATTTTATAAACACGAAAACCGCAAGTTGTACAACTCCGTTTAAATAATTCCTACGACCATTTTTAAAAGCTAAGATCATTTTCAAACCAAATCTATAACTTATCAAGGTGCATAACTATAGTACAATAGATCATGAACATTAAAACTCGAAAATCAAATAAATTTTATATTTGTTCAAGGATGTATATCTATCACCCAAACTCATAATTATCACAACTCGAAAAGCAAATCAATTTATACTTGTGCAAGGATGTATAACTATAATCCAATAAATCATAAATATCAAATCTTTGAAAATAAATCAATTTCTTAAACCAAGTATGAAATTCTATAAATCCTCTGGTGTTTATTATTTAGAAGTCTCAAGGTTAAAACTTTCCATGGTAATATCCTACTTTACAAATTACTAATCATTAAATCACACTAAAAAAACCCTTTAACTCAATTAGAGTCTTAAATGTATTCCAATTGCCAATATAACCATTCTAGCCATGTGTTTGACCTATGAGCATATACTAGTGTAGTCATCTTCCTAGTTGACACTAAGCACGAAAATAAGAATCGACGGTAGAAAGGAATCAAGCAAAAGGCAATTCAAGGAAGTCGAAAGAGAGTTCGGAATTTGAAGCCAAGAGAAGAGGTCAAGCTGTACGGATGAGATTCCTAGATTCTAATCCTATGTTGTAGGCTCACACCGGTATAATTACGTAACCGAAGTGACAAACTCGACCTGCATGGGCCACCACAAAAACATGTAATGCCCCAGTCCCAAATTACGTAGGACTAGGGACGTAGACATGCCAGCTGTATTCATACGAAGTATACTCCAATATATGGAAGCCTTGTATAAATACATAAGCTGTAAAATGCAGTAGAACCATAACTAATCTCATCCACGTAAAATAATTGAATAAAAGACATCATATAATGATAATGAATTGTCTTGATACAATATGTTGGACGGAGACAAATCCACTACCAACAAGTAAAGAAAAAATACATAAGAAAAGATATAAATTTGGCGAATGAAGCGAAGACGATCCAAATGCAATCATCCTCGAAGAAATAGCGATGATCACGGCTAGAGCTAGAACACCTGCGAAAGACAATAGCACACACCTGGAGAGATAACCAGGTCCTCAGAGGGACGTAACAAGACACATAATATCATGCCATATAAACTGAATAAATATTGCTCAAATAAATAAGTAAATTGAATTATAATATGGTCCAATACGCATCTACTGAATGAGCGTACCATCCCCCCAACCAAACAAGGACAGGAGATGGTAAACTAATTCACGGTGACGTATCTTTCCATGCTAAGAATCCAATATGGTATCCGGACCCCAACAAGGTTTAATACCTTCTCGTCGAAGTAGTAAGTCACACCTACAACCAAACAAGGACAAGATGTGACAAACTAATCTGCGACAAGTTATTGTTCCAAGCCACGGTCAGATACAAGTACCTAAACCAAAGTACTCATACCTAACGGATAAAGGTACCTAACCGTTCTAAGTGAAATGTAGTTAAGAACAATCCTTCCTACGCATGGGCCCTGGCTAAATAGGATCGGCATAGTCCCCCCTTGGCACCAGAGGCCCCATCAGTAAGAGGATGACGTTCCGCAGAATCGTCAGTGGCCGTCAGTAATCATGGGTCATCAACCCCGTATCTCCAGCGGAGAGTCCAGGTCACAAGGGAAGTGCATCGAAGCCCATACGCTAAGGAATTATCCTTCCCGCCCAATGCCTACTGTGTTGTATCCACAACACAAACCACTATAACCGCCAAGTCAAACTAGCATGCAATCTCTATTAGCGATTATTCCTATCGCACGGCTTGTACGTACTGGTGGCCAGCCAATCACGCACTTCCATGTTCTACATGCGACACACAACTTCGTGGTACAACGTGTCAAGGCCAATGAATGCAACATACAAGGTGGTCCCTTAAATCTAGGTTTAATGTGAGAAAAATAATATATAGCAGGAAATATAAATGAACAGTAAGTTCTAACAGGTTATGCCATGTATCACAGTTTATTTTGCATAAAGAAAATAAATAATGCATGAAATATGAGCTAAAATAATTAAACAGCAAATGGCAAGGTGTCTTGCCTGATGTCCTTGCTGGTGAAACCAACAATCCCGTTGGGTACAGAATAGTCACAGGGCTACATAAGATAACTCAGACGATGTGACAAACTTCTAAAATAAAAACCAAAAATAAAATATTCTGGAAATTTTTGGGAAAATTATATGATATGTATTTTTCTGTCAGTATTTCGAAACTTCAAACGGATCGTGATTCTGATTCCTGGTTCTCCCAGAATCTCAAAAACACTAAAACGTGTCAGATTTCAGACCACTGACACTCCACAAATTTTTCAGAAAATTAAGTTCCAAATTTATGAAAATAAAATTTATATTCAGAAAATATACCTCAATACGATTCCAACAAAAAAAACTGGATGTCAAAAGGAGTTCGGAGTTGGGAGTTATGGTCATTCGAAGTTGCTACAACCTTTGAAAATTGAGGCTGAATTTATGACGAAAAAAGAGAGAAATTTTGACAAGGATGGTTTGAAAGATGATTTGTGGTGAAAATAATATAGAGGAGTGCCTGTCTATTTATAGGATGTGGGAATTCCTAATTAGATAAGAATTAGGATTCCTTTAAACCCAATTTAGATATTTCCTAATTTAATTTAAAAGCAATCAAATCCAAATCCAAATCCAAATCCAAATCTAATTTAAATCAAATCAAATCAAATTCTCTTAGTTTAAAATCAAATCAATTAAATCCAATTTAAATCTATTTAAATTTTTAGCTCAAAATCAAATGGGATAAATAAATTTCGAATATTTAACTATTTAAATAAATCCAAAAATCAAATCAAGATTTAAATGGCCACCATAACTTCCAAATATATTTTTCAAAATACCAATAATAATAATTTTGAAAATAATAAATATTTTTAAATATCTTTTTGAATAATAAATCTCGAAAATTATATTTTTATTTAAATTAAACTAGCAAAAATTTATGAAATATATGTATGCATGAATAATATTATTTATTCCAAATAAAAGGCCTTTCATAAATAAAATCATAAATTTAGGAAATTTTGATAGCTAAATTAAATATTACATATATTATTTTGAAACTATAAAAATAAAAAAATGTTTTTCTCAAAATATGTACGCTCGCACATATTCGCACTCGTCGAGCAACTACGAAAAATAAAATTTCGTGCGCGACGTACAATACGACTATGCGACATACAATACAAAAATTTTAAATCAGTACCAAATTTAATATATATAAAAAAATATAATAGAAATTTAGGGGTTTTACAACTGTATCTGCCATTCTTGTGGTTGGGCTGCCACCTTCTCTACTGCCACCATGGCTAGCTGATGGGCATTGTCAATGCCCTGGCTCATATCCTCCGTTTGGTGCTGCTGAGTCTCCATCATCTTTTGTATGAAGGCAAAGAACTGTGCTATATCAACTGTCCCCTGAGGTGGTGGTGGTAGCATCCCCTGAACTCCTGGGGTAGTCCTCAGAACAGGTGGAGGAGCACCCCCAAAAGCTGTAGACGGTCCCACCTGAGCTGGAATAAGAGGTACTGTGGTCCCAGGGTCCTGCTGAGTCGGGCAAGAAGTGGCAGACCTCTCAGCGGTATCCCTTAGGCCAGAACGTTGCGATCGTGTCTCCACCATCCTGAAGACAGATCAAACAAAGAATCAATTACTGAGAAAGAATCAATATAATCAAAGGAGGATAGCTTGTTTTCAAAAAAAAAGATAATGAGCAGTAAGAATTAGATAAGAGTTTTCCTAATGTGATTGAGTACCTTAACGTATATCCTATATCCTACTGCAGGCTGTAGTGATACTCTGGTTCGAGTATCACTACAAAATCGTACTAGTTGCAACGAAGACCTGCATGGGCCACCACTAAAAATGTGTCACGACCCGTACCAGTGTAAGGGTACGAGAAGTGGGTGCGTCCAGCCTACGCTGCAGTGTCGGCGGTAGAACATTGTCCAAGGTCATAATATCTGACACAATCTAGAATATGCTCCGAATAGAGAACAATATAATAAGTAATCTCAATCACAACTAAGATGGAAAAGAAGATAAGATAATCTCAACAGAGAGTCATAATATGAATAATAAGTCTCGGTATAAACCATACCATAAATAATATCTCAATACAATAATAATATCTCACTGACTAGATAAAGATATAAGTCTAATCTAAACTAATGGCAAGTCCTCAGCGACTACTGGATCCTGCTAAGGGTCCAGGTCACCTGTGTCAACTAGGCCTGCTCCATAGAAAGTGTCGCAACAATCCTCATCATCTATAATATTTCAACAGGTCTAGTCAGGACAGGAACGAATACATATCTCTCACACAGATCATAACATGAAAGAAAATATAAAATAAGCTATAGAATAATATACATGAACTGCTGGTAAAGAAATAAGACTCTAGAAGAGAACATGGTATATGAGAATAGACATATAAGATATAATAAGAGAACTGAACTAACTACGTAGTGTAGAGCACAATCTGGTTATGTAAATTGGCTTAGGTTATACATGACTTAAATCTAGTTTGGAGTTGTACATAAAAAGGGTACAGATCACATAACCAAATAAATAGTCCCCCTTTTCCAATCAGTACACAAGGATCTGTCCAGGTTATGTTATTGCACATGAAGGTAGTGTGTCACATGGATAGCTAGTCCACATGAACATTGGGTTATACATGAAGGCTCACATGATCATGAGTGTACATGAATGTCACATGAGTATACATGAATAAATACGAATACAATGAGTAGACGATGCACATAATAAAGTACATGAGCAAAATATACCCGATGTATCCGAGGGGTTAACATCGTATGAAGAGATCCATATAGTACTAATCCGTGATAACATCGTGACAGCAACAAGTAAACTAGTCTATAATAAGTAAATATGTTCAAGCAAGAATGAAACGGTCAGAGAATGTACTCGCATGGCAATCCAAGCTGCTGATGAGGAAGTGTAACTGAACTGGAGTGATGTAATCCTATTTAAAACAACCACAAGTCACAACAAGGTCTAAATATCATAAGGAATGCCTACAATGTAATTATACATGATTCTAGGTCCTCCTAGGTCAAAGTCAACCCATGGTCAACTCTGGTCAAACCTGGTCAACTATAAGTTAACTAGTCTGTTTACTAATTTTTAGGTCAAGCACAAGTTTTCAAGTCATTCCAAGTTCGTTTGAGTCGATTTGGATCAAGTTTGACCCAAAGTTGACTTTTGTCAACTTGGTCAACTTGTCGGTCGACTCGGCCATTCTAGGCTCCTTCGGTTAATCCTAATCTGACTCAATACTCCCTAGGTTACATTCACAAGC